>WBMZ01003468.1:0-438176 GCA_013400975.1 Atrichornis clamosus | reverse complement strand
CGCGCGTGTCCGTGTCCCCCACGCGGGGCCGCGCTGCCCCAGGACCAACTCGGAGCGGGTCAGCGCGGGCACCGGGGCGCGTCCTCCCGCTGCTCGGCGGGACGCGGGGCGGGCGGCGCTCGGCGGCGCGGGCGCTATTTTGGACTGCCGCCCGTGAGCGCGGTGATGTGGCGGCAGCGCCCGGGCGCTCCGTGCCTTCTCCTCCGCAGACAAAAGCGCGCCCGAGGCGCGTCGGGGGCTGGTTTGGTAACGTGGAGAGCCGGGCTGTGCTCGGGACCCTGTCAGCCCGGCACCCCTTCCGCCGCTGCGGCTGCCCTCCTGCTGGGCTGCGTTGGCCTGAATGAGGGGCTGTTTTGGAGGAGAATTTTTAAAAAAACAAACCAGAAACCAAAAACTTGATGTTTACAGATATGGTTAAAAGAAGGCGATGGCTCTCGGCAGCGCTTGCTGTGCAGGGTGGTTCGGTGTGTGAGAGCGGAGCCCCAGCGATGTGCGCGTTGTGAGTGGGATTCCTGCGCAGGGAGAGCCGCGGTGCCCGTCCTTCAGCCGCTGCTCGCTTCGCCTCCCGCTAGTTCTGTGCCCCGGTAACTCGGGGGGCGGCCGGGCAGGCGTGCAGGGCGGCTCTCCTGCGCCTTTTGGGAGTGAAAGTTCAGTTTTGCGGCTCCTCTCCTCGCCGAGGGATATTGTTGGGACGTGGTGGCGGTGAGCTGTGCGGCTGGAGCAGGGATTACTTCTGGGTGAGTGAGGCTGGCGGTGTGGGGGTCTGCGGGATCCCTTTTGCTGCCTGCCAGGGAGTGATCCATGCTTAGCAAATACAGAAGACTCGGCAGTGTGTGTGCGTGTCGCAGGCGTTGATACAAGGAGGTAATACAAGGAATGCTCTTTATGCAATTCTGATGTTTTTAGTGGCACGTTGTTGTTTGTATGTAGAGTGACAGTTTGGTCATTTAAATCTGTGGCAGAATTTTGCTGGTTTGGATAGTGTTGATATTTTCCCTTTGGCTGAGACGTGCTTTTAATAGCATTTAAGCAAGCTACGTGTAACAAAATATGAAGGGCTAAATTACTGACAATAAATGCAGTCTAACTTTATGCTTTGAAGAGAGATGGGGAACAATAGCATGGATTCTGAAAACAAAGTAGTTAATGGAGCAACACACAATATTATTTTCCAAGGACTGTGCTGGATCCTAAAGATGCCCACCAGGACAGTTCAGCAACAGCCCAAGGAGAGGAAATTCCCTGAGACTGCTCTTCGTCTCTTTCCCTTGGAAGAGTTCTCATGAGAAAGTTTAGCAAGCACAGGTTAATTATATATGATGGTATGGCTGACTGAAGGAATTGGATACCTAGTGCAAAAGCCTGTGCATGTGGGAGAAGCTGATTTAGGGTAGTGTCAGTGTAAATTTAGACCACTTGTGTCATTGTGGTAGAAGTTGCTGTGTGGACATCACTAGTTTGCAGTTCTGGTTATGTCATTTGGGAAGAGTTGGAAGCAAAACCCATTGCTCTTAAAATAAGTGTTGGGAGTTAGTGTGTCCTTTGTTTTTTAAGCAAGAAAGTTGGTTTTGATTTAAAATATTAATTAAATCATTCCTTTATGAACCAAGCTCTGGGTAAGAGCTTGATGTGTCAGCATCTGTCTGTCTGTTTTAATGATCAGAGAAGGTTGATCCTCAGCTTTTTATGTGGGTCAGCTTCCAGCGAAATATGCTTTGCTAGATGAAGGGTTGCAGGATTTGTCCTTGTATAGTAGTGTCACACTTAGTAAATGAGAGCGCCTCAACCTGGGTTGTCATTATTTTGTGACTAAGCATGCTCGTGAAGAATGCAGAATGGCTCCACTTTGCACTTTGGGGTACCTTGCATCTCCTTTGCATCTTCTTGCAGAGCTGAGGGGTCTTGCAGTCCTCTTGCATTTTCAGGCTAATTTACCCTAATAACAGTATGGTAAAGCATCTCTGTTACACATGAGATTTGGATTCTCTCCAGGGGGAAAGAGTGGCACCACCAAGGACTTATTTTTCATTTTCTGCTGAGGAAATTTTGTCTGTGTCTGTAGGAAAAGGGATTTATTGATACAGCTTGTTTGGGGGTAATGGTCTCTAGTGGGGACAGGGTGTAGAAGGCTCAGTGTTCTCACCTATCCATGTTTCTGTAGAATTAAATGAATTACTGTAGCAAATTCCTGACGATGAGTGTCCACAGGTGTGTACAGTAAGAGTTTGAGCCAGGTGTGCCTGAAGGGGATCATCCATTTTCATACTTCTGTCGATATGGATATGGTGGGTAGGTAACATAAAGTCCCTGTTGACTTCTGTGGATTAACACATGTAAAATTAGAGTTGCAAGCAGGTTCAGCAAGATCTGTGTTAATATTGGTGTTTCACGCAAGAAATACAGGTATTTTCAAGACAAAGATTAGTTTTCCATTACTTTGCACCTCAGGGTGGGATTCTCCTAGCAGGTGATACACACAATGATTTAAAAGGCTGCAACTTCCCAGTGGGATACAATGCAAAGTTCAGCCAGTGTCATCCAGCTGTTGTGAGCAGTTACAGTGTGCTTTTTTTGTTTTGTTTTTCTAACCCTTCTCAGCTAGGAGTTACTTTATGCAGGAGGCTTTAGTATCTTGCCTGGTTTAATAACCTGTTGTTTCAGTAATATTTTGTAGTATTGAACTCTATAAGTTATCTGCATTAAAACTGCTGTCTTTCAATATCATTGACTTTCTCTTGTTTATTAGGAGGAGACAGTAGCTATTGAAATTCCCTAATACAGCTTAGCTGATCTTAATTATAATAATAGAGTCTATTGCAATGAATATTGCAAGTGCAAACTATTGTTAAAGGTTAGGCAAGATATTGGGAAAAAAATTATCTCCAATTTTTTCTAATCTGTAGGTTGTGTTCTAATTAAATATTCAGTATTATAGGAGACAATCTTTGACTCCCAAGACATTGATGAAATGTCAGTTAAATTATATTTCCCTCCCTCAAAGCAATGTGCAGTATTGCGTTTGCTACAATACTGGGAAAGCTGTAGGACTTGAACAGTAATTAAACTTCTAATTTTCTGAAATCTATAGTTTAGTTTGTATTCAAGGTAGATAGGTTGGTAAATGCTGAACAGGAAAATGCTGAACATACAGACATAAGAAAACAGAATTAGGCCCACTGTGAAAAAGCCAAACAAAATACAGGAAAATATAGAAAAATTATAGAATAAATATTTATTTGCAAGGAATGTGTTGGTTTTTTTTTTTAGGAGCTATTTATGATAGTTAAAGCAAAAAGAACTTCGTTTTATTAAGTATTTATTTAGTTTGTTGAAGTAATACTTTGTAGGTTTTGGATTTATTTGCTGTGTGTGCCAGCTAAACATTTCTCTGCTGGTCACCTCTTTGTTTTATCCTCACACAGTGAGCTTATTATTGTTAGTTTTGGTTACAGCCATATATATTTTTGTAGCACTTTATAGCAAGTCTGTAGGGCAATAGACCCAACCATATTGCACGTCTAATTTATAACTTTATTTTTCAGCAATTATAGCAAGTCTGCTGCTCAGATCAGAATTAAAATTAAGTATACTTAAAATACACCAGTATTGCTGAAATGATGAAATGCTTATGAGCTCATTCAGTTTTTGTTTTCACTAGATTTTTTTGGTTATTTTTAGTTTTAATACAGAGTGCAAGCTGTTGCTAATTAGCATGGCACTCTGGAGGTGGTCTCAATGTAAGCTAAATGGAGAGGATAGGAGGAAGGGGGAAAAAAACCCCAACCTGGAGACGTAAAAGTGCCAGTCTTGGAGGCATTAAAAAGCTTTGCACACAGAGTAGGTTTTGTTCTTTTTGTCAGACGAGTGATGGCAAAACCTTTCCAGGTCTTGTGTAAAACTTCAGACCGGAGTTGAATCCTGTGCCGATGTGTGTGTTTGTGCTGGGTGCAAGAGAGGGGCCTCTCTCCAGAGGGTCACTGGTTTCTCTTTTACTTGTCATGCAGCGCTCACGTTGTCTCCTGTTCAGTAGGCTGGTGTGGGGAGTGAGGGGCAGCACTGTGGGGCTGGGTGCTCATGCAGGTCGAGTTCCTGCAGGCTCACTGAAGAGGTGCCATTGTCATGCAACAGCCCTGGCTTGTTTGCCATGGCCTTTTTCTCATGGATGCAGAATATTGCAGGCACTGATGTTTGCTACTGTTCTTAAATTGCTGAAGGTGTATTTATTTTGGGTATGTTTGTAATACGCACAATTCTGCTTACAGTATACACAAATGAATATACAGGTGTGTTTGTGTATAGAAATAGTTCCATATCTGTTTTTCAGTGTTAATGTTAATACTTATTTTGTTCTTGGGTGGAACTTCTGCATCTGCTAAGGGGACAGATTTTGAACTTGCACAGCTTAATCTTAAGGTCTGGGTTTGTTGATTGTTGGGGTATTTGGCAGTCATGATTCCAAAGGTTTTAGCTCTTATTTAGGCAGATATGAAAAAGCTTCTCCCTCCAGCAGCAATATGTAGCAACGTAATAGAAGACAAGCTTTAAATAAATAATAAATAGAACCCTTATTAAACCCATTCTTGCATATGGGGAACATCCTATGGAGTTGTATAGAAATCTGACTTCCTTGGGTCTCTGAGTGAAACCTGGTGCACCCCCTGTGAGGGCACACTTTGTGCTGCCATGCAAGGAAGAGTGTTTTCAGTAGCTCAGATCTTCCCTTTTTTACATATCCTTCCTCTTGTATCTGTTTTGACCTATGTCTAGATTCTCTGCAAATGCTATGGAATTAATGCTGTCAAGTGAGTGGCGTGTACTGCTCATTTTATCAAAGTCATGCAGTGCACCCTATCTCAAAATCGTAATTAGAAACTGTTTTTCTTTGAGAGGGTTGTTTTAACCCATGGAATTGGTACATGCAAATATTTTAGCATTAGGTACTATTTGGAAATTTAACAAAAATTGTAAAAGTAATTAATAAAAAAATCCTGCTCTTTAAAGCTTTCAATCTAGAGTTCAAAGAAAAGTCAAAGGAAGTTACACATCACATGTCTTTCATTTTTCTGGGGTCAACTGCAGGAAGTTGTATAGCTACATTCTAAACCACATTAAATTTTCTTTAAATGTTGGTATTTTTTGGTCTGTACACTGCAAAAAATGCTGTTCTAGGGTGTTTAGGTGATCTGAGATGCCACTCAGTGCATTATGCTGTCAAATCCTTTATGCTGCTCCTCTGAGGTCATCCTCAGAACTTGCTTTGGGATCAGAAAGTAAGGTACCAAAGATGCTCTCTGTGTCAGGGGACCTGCAAAGCAATGTTGTGTGATCAAGGTGAAGTATGTGAAAGGCTTTGTTACATTTTCATGTAAACAGTGTAAAGAGGTTTAACTTGGAGCAGCCACCTTATTTCAGTTGGTGTCTGGAGTACAGGGAGATGCTGAGGGATCTGTGTTTGCCCGGCCTGGAGATTAGAAGATGAAGGTGAATTGTTGCCTTCCATTTCCTTATAGGCTGTTCTGGAACAGAGAGCAGTGTTCTTCTCTGAGGTGTACAGAGAAAGGATAAGGTGCAGTTGTCACATACAGAATTGGAGAAATTCTGACAGGGAATAAGGAAAAAAAAATTTAACAATTAGAGTGCTTAAGCTCTGACCCAAGGTCTGTGGAGGTTGCAGGATTTGACCTTGGAGGTTTAGAAACTTGACAAGACTCTGAACAACTTGTTCTAACTTTGGAATCAGTACTGCTTTCACTGGGAATTGGAGGACGTGGCCTCTAGAGGTCCTTTTCAGCCTAAATTATTCTGATTCTGTAAGAAGCTTTCCCACAGAGAAAATAAGTATTGTAAGAGTTATGCTAAATAGTCTTTTAAATTGCATTCTTAGAAAGAAAGAGCTGTTTGTTTGTGGGATCAGAGGAGCCCTTTGTGTAGTACTCATGGCCGAGATAATTTAGAATAAAAATGGATAAAGAGCACGTGCAAAGGAGCAAGTTTAAACTGTTGGGCAAAGTGCTTCAGCACTGTGCTGCTGCCTTGGCAAGTCAGTCTTGCTGCTGTGTGTCGCGAATAGCTCTGGCAAATAAGTGTGACACGTGTCAAGTGGAGGTCTTTGCTGGACTTGGCTGTGGGTACTGTTGGTGAGTTCTTCACAAGTCTGGCAAGGTATATAACACATACGAAATTTGAAATGACTCTTACACTTTGATTAAAAAAAATAATTTTTTTTTGACAGAGTGGCTACAGAAGCTCTCTAAGATTTATTGTTGACACATCCTTTGTGCCTGATGTGATGAGAGTACTCTCTGTTGGTGGAGTTGCTTACTGTTGTTAGTTGTGGCATCATGTTTGACCATTTGTTTTTTGTAACATACAGCTTGAAGATGTGTTTATCTAAGAGTCATTTTCTATTTCTCAGAACTAGCTTGGTGTTAAGGTGAACAAAATACCAACACTAATTGTCTTGGGCATCAGTGTGAGGTCAGTGATGTCACCAGAAATCCCCATAGGTCTGGCATTCAGACTTCGGTTTTTCCCTGGGTTAGTGATGACCAAATAATCTATGTTACATGAATTGTAATTCCTGCCAGCATTATTCATTCAAAGGATATCTCACTGAAACAACATATAAAGTTTATATGTTCAAATTGGAAAATTCAGTAGTGGAGAACAAGATGTATTTGTTATCCTGTACCCATGTGTGAGACATATATGTATATATGTGTGCAGACATGATCCATTCCTCCCTCCTTCTCCCACAGATAAGCAACAGTAACCCGCCTGCTCTTCCCCAAAACAGATAGGTTTTGGGTTTTTTTGCAAATGACATTAAATGCCTTTTACCAGTACTTGAGTTAGTGATTCAGGCTTAAAAGTTAAGACTCTTGTTCAGTTTTTCAGAAAGACTGTTGGAGACAGTCTATGTCTAATCAGCAGCAGTGTAAAGTAAGTGTTATCAGTCTGCGCTGCTGTGTTTTCTCTGGAGGCCAGATTGAGTGTGGCCTTTCTCCCGAGGTACAAGGGGCTTGTATAAAAGCTTGAATGATTGCTGTCGGTGCTCTGCAGGGATGCACAGACTTCAGTGGCTTCTCTCTCCAGGGGCTGCCTACCTGTGCAGGCCACAGGATGGGAACTGAGGGGGCGCATTAAGGAAAGCAAGCTGTTGCTCAAAAGAGAATCAGTCAGGAGATAAGCTATCTTGTACTCCCTACAGTGAAAGGAAGATGCAGCTTTTTACTTTGTCTCTTAACCTTCCTTGAGTCCTGTTTTTGTCTTTAGTATTCTTAGCTGTATATTTTTTATTATATTTTTACCATTGAAATTGAAACTTTTCAGCTCTAAGTTGGAATTCCAAAAGGACCTGAGAATTACTTAATCAGGAGATATTAGCAAGTTTGAATCCCTTTTAACTGCTCTGTGTATTTAAATCATACTCAGGATGTGTTTTCCTGCATTGTATACAGATTAAAGGAAAAGGTGATTCCTTTAATTTTCAAATGAAAGGTGAAATGCGTGAGTTTTTGAGGAAGCATAAGAAAAAGGCCAAGTATCACTAGATTCAGATGAAGCAACTCTGTTCATTCTAACAAGATTGTGATACGAAAACAAAATATATACAAATCAGCCTGGGTTTTTTGGTTGGGTTTTACAATGAATTTTAACAACATTAAGTGTATATTTTTGATTTAGAGTATTTCCTTATTGGGAAGCCAGTAGAGAAGTGTTTTCAAAGTAATATTATGAGTACTGAGGCCTAAGTAGGTAGAGTACTTTGCTAGTTCAGCAATCATTGTTTTGTGGTGCTGCTGATACAAGAGAGAAAAAATTGTCTTCTGTGGCTGCAGTTTCTTCACTCTGGTAGGGTTTGAGACCAGGAAATTCTCTGCTGAAGATGAAGAGGGACAGTATGGATCAATTCCTTTTTCATTTTTCTTTCATTTCCCCTCTTGACTATTTTCTCTCTTGTCCTGCTTTTCTTGTTGGGCAGGAACGGGTTGGCAGAAAGAGTGCCCAGTTGGATTGAAAGAGTTGGCAGAAGTCACGTTACTGAAGTCACATTTTCTGTTTGTAAAGAGGGGCTAGAATTTTCTTGTGTTGATGGTTCAGCTGCAAAGGTGTTACAGCTTTTTCCAAAGTTAAGTTGAGTAAACTGGAGGAAGTTAATTGAATATGCTTGGTGTTAATGAAACACGGTTGACTGGCTCTGCAATTCCCTTGGGTGCTCACAGGGGATTTAGGCATGGACACCAATTTCTTCCTTGAGATGGAACTGACGTCAGTGTTGCAATTGATAAGGGTGGGAAAAGGAAGAAAGGAAGCATGTCATGAACCTGAGGCACCACATTCAGAGACTTTAGTGAAGCAACGCTCTGGTTTTGATTTCTCATTTGTGGATATTGGAGATACCATTAAGATCTCTGATTTTGCCCTGATTCTCATTGTTCTGGTGATGGGTGTGTTTGCCTCATTCCTTCAAACCTTCACTTTGTAACTGCTCTCTCTCCCTGTATTCTTTCAGGATGTGAAACTGGCTTAGGTCCATGAAGACTATGCTGGTGTCAAGCTCCCTCTGACTTGCCTCCAGTTCTCAGGAGCAAAGGTACAGTTAACAGGGGTAAGTTAAAACCCACCCACAGAACCCCCTGAAGGAAATGAAGACTTTAATTAGTGCCCTCTCCTTTGCATGGCAGTCTCTGGTACATTTCTTCTTGGTCCATGACAGCAGGCTATCTGTGATAGAGAAAGCGAAATCCAAAAAGTGGAGTCACTTTGAAACTACAGTGAAAAGTTAACGAATAGAGCACTTAACAGGGCAAATACCAATGCAGGCTGTGTGTGTCAGGAAAGCGCTTTCAAAGTGAAAAGTTCCCCCCTGTTGGTTTGTTCCCCTTTTAAATGATCTCTTTGAAAATCTACTTGGAATCACAGTTGAACTACTGTGATGAAATGTGTTTTTGGAAGATAAAGTTGAAATAATGCACATTTAGCAATTGGGAGTGTTGCTGGGAATAGTAAGCACATGTAGTAATGAACACAAATTCCCATTTCTTGTTTCATCCTAAGGGCAAAGTACCCTTGGTGCAAAGCCCAGGGGACCTATATAGTCATTAACAGATGGAGGGGGACATTAATCTTCTACCCACAAATCTGCCCCAGCACATAAAGCAGGAAGCGTCTGTTGTGAGGAGTGCTAGAGGTTGTATTAAACATGATACTATAGTTTATAATCACAGTGCCAGCCACTCTTTCTGTTCATTGCTGTGTTTTCTTGGTACTCTGTGTCTCTGGATTTCACTTTTTCTATCTATGTGCAATAGAGAGTGACAATGTTTCTGCTTCTTGAGATGCTGGCAGAATTTTCTTCCAACACTTAAAATCTCTCTTTTGCTGTAAGTGCTAGAGCATGTTAGGATATGCTTTAAGTAATTTTTTGTTTGTAGGGAGAAATACATGCTTTTTCTGTGTCATTCAGTCTTTCTCATTTGGCAGTCAGCTAGGAGACAGGCATGGTTAATGAGGTATCTCAGCATCGTGTTTTTATGGGAGCGTAGTTAAGGTTAGGGGTATGTCCAGTCTCCAAACTGCCTAGTGAGCATTCTGTATTTGGAAACAAATGCCAGCTGGCAGTGGTTAAGGAGTGCATGCTTATTCTGCTCGTGATAGCCAAAACATGCTCCCTGCTGTGTGCTTTTGGCAGCTTTGCACTGGCAATATGTCTCAAATGCCAGTTGCATGTCCTCCTTTCCTCCTCCTAAGTGTGTCCCATAAGGCATGATTTAGCCTAAATAAAAATGTGCCTCTTAGACTTGGTAATGTATGGAAACAAAGAGACCACTTATTTTCAAAAATCAAAGTCTTTCTGAAACACATGTAGTACATTATTTCTACACTGGAAATAAAAAGGTGACTAATGTGTTTTCCTATACCTGGTGGCAAATTTCTGAGGATCTGATGATTTTTGTGACATCAATTCTTAGGCATACTACACTGAAAAATTTGTATAATTTATTCTCAGTGAGAGCTCTGGCTGCAATGTCAGACCTAAAGTGACTGCATATTAAGTTTATTTGAAATTCTAACTTTACTTATCTGGTCATTGTATTAATTACACTGGTGGTCAAATTAACTGCATTAATTTGTGATCTGAACAGAAGCATCACCTCTTACCTTTCTTTCTATCTGTTGAATTATTTTAAGTCAATAAACATCTAAAGTGTTGTATTTTATTGAAAAGACGCCTTACATGTAGCCAGACTGACTTTTACAATCAAGTGTTGCAAATCGTAGGATAGTTTGGATTGGAAGTGACCTTTAAAGGTGGTCTAGTACATGTGCTTAGTTGAATTATTTGAAGCAGTTCATGAGTTGTGGTGCATTGGATCCAAATTCTTAGGAATCTGAAGGTAAATAAATCCAGTCTGCGTTTCTTTGTCACTTTTTTCTTCAGTGACAGTATAACAAAATGTATAAAAACACAGCTTGACAAAAAAAGGCAAAACACTGAAGATTTTCAATGCAATGCTCAAACAACAAGTCAACTGTAGGGTGAGCAAGCTATGCTCAGAACTTGGATTTAGAAATACATACATATTTAAACTTTGTGTTGCTTTTCCTTCAAGAGGATCTCTCACCTCCTTTGTTTGTAGCAGATCTCAATATTTGGGAAGATGTTAATTTTCGAACAGTGAAAATGACTTTTTCTTTCCTAAATCAATGAAATTGTATTGAAATCTGTCAAGATGAGGAAATTTCAGAATCAGGCTGTCTTTTCCAACCTGTGTTCCTTAGGAAAAAGGAGTCACCTTAGCAAAATCGTAAGCTACTCAAAGCTGGGATCACACAACCACTGAAGAGGGAAGAAACAGTAGCCTTTGCAAAGTGCCAGGTTTTAGTTACCATGCTTCCCCTTGTCTGTTGAAGCCTGCCTGCAGTAGCTGATGTTATGCTCCTGTTGCCCACTTTACTTTCACAGGAAGAACAATCTGCATCTCCCAGGCAGGAGGTAAAAAAGAGGGCTTTGCTGTGACCCTTTCCTCAAACCTGTAAGCTTACCTCAGCAGCCTCGTACCACTGTCACGTAACTTTCTCTCTCTGGCAAGAAGAGCTCAATTCAGCTGCTTTCAACAGCTGATCTAAAATAGTGCAGGTTTCTTTGTAAGTGCTTTGTCCCATCCATCATCCAGCTATATCCTGCGTATCCAAGGGCATGGGCATCTTTGTTCAGGTGCTTGAATACTTCCATTGTTGTCTATGCTGTAGTGGAGTTGGGAATCAAATCTTGCTGTGATCTGTGTTGATAAGGCACCACTACACATTGGTTAACCATATTCATGCTCTAAAAAAACCCCTTCGGTATGACGTGCAAAAAAAGGTATTTTAGAAAGTAGGTTGCAAAATCAAACCCTCAGAAGTTGTGAAATGTCAGATTTATGTTATTTTCTTCTGTGCCTGTAATTGATGCAGGAATATAGATCTTGCAACTTTAATTTCATCACATCCTAATTGGATAACTCTTACGTTAAAAAAATGTGTGGCATGGTTGTGGTACTTTGTAAATAGCACAGTACCATATATGTAGGAGGAAAAACAGTATTCGCAGAAGAATGATTATAGAATTTGGTGCTAAGTTATTATATGCATGTAGAAGAGAAACAGAATTGGTTCAACAGAATTTAAATTCCATGTCAGCTAAATATATTTGCATTATATAAACCTAATGTGTAACATAACTGTTTTCACTGAAGTTTTTCCCATTTATGCTGGTGTTGAATTCTGCTTCTAGTCCAAAAGAACTTTTAGAAAAAGTTCTGCCAATACAGTTTTGTCTTGGAACAGCTTTGAGGCTTGCCAGCAGTGTTATTTCTTTTGAGTTGCAGGAGCAGCTCTAGTTACATGCCAAAATATAGTCTTATTTTTAAACTGAAAAATAAATGAAACCTATGTAGAAATGGAAACTTCGTTGAATGCCAAATTCTGACCACGTTACTCCCATTGGAACCACTAGGACCAATTTTGCAGTCTGCACTGTCTTTATAGCATTAAGAGTTATTTCACAATATGGGAAATACTGGAAGAAATGAGTGTAAGAAAGGCAGGAAATCTGCCAAAGTCCATGTTTTTAAAAAAGTTGTTACAACCTACTTGCTGAGGTATGCTTTTTGCAGATATCAAATTTAACCAGACTTCAGTTATGGGCATCCAGCCTCCATTTCAGAAGTGTTATTCTGTAGAGAAGAGGCAGATAAAAAAATTTCAGTACCTAAATATTTTCAAAATAATCATAATTTAATGATTTTGGCCTGTTTTCTTAATACAGGTAGACTTAGGAGCTTGAAGGCTCTATCTGTCAGGCTTCTTTCCTTCCCATTTTTCCTAATTTTTAAAGTGTTTGCCCAATGTCTGAAGCAGAATTTTAAATTTAGTCCCAGTAAGATAGGGGTTAAAACAGATGGAGGGGGTTGGGAAGAGGAAATACAGTATTCAAGAAGTGATTGGAGTGATGCTCCAAGAGTATCTTCCTCAGACACTAACCCTAGTGAAAAAGGCCCAGGTGTTTTGCCTCCAGCAGTGTGAAAGCACTCAAATCCTTTGAGGGCTTTGAAAAGAGGCTGTAGTGATTTCGGACAGTTGTTGACTTTCAGCTTGTGTGAAAAGGATAGAACAGGTCTGTTATCTCACCATTCCACAATAAAAAGGAGGCAAAAAATTGTGCTATTAATCTAGAAGACTTCCCGAGTGTATTGCATCTGGAATCTGAACTTGGTCCTGAGCTGAAGTCTTCAGAGCAGTTGCAGAAGTGAGTATAATCAAGCTGAGCTCTGCAAGTATGATGAGTGGTAAAGAAAGCAGCTGCTACTACAGCATTTTGGAAGCATATTCAGCCAGGTAGTACAGATTAACAAAAAGTCTAGTAAGACCTGAAATGTTCACTAGTTTTGGCAGCTGAGCAGTTGTTCTGGCTGTGTCACTAGGCAGCCGTGGTCCAACTGTCCATGGCTGAGGGAGAGCATACTGCGTAGCACAGCTCTGTGCTCTTGACAGAGATGTGTTTGTAGATCCGTGCAGCTGGGCAGTGCTGCACTGGCACTCAAGGGTTTTTTTGCCACTCCTCAGTGATGATTCGTGAAGAGCATAAGTAGCAGTGTCACTGCTAGGGAATTCCATAGGGTTTGAGGGTGATGTTGGTAATTTACAGGATTACAACAGAGGCTAGTGAGATGGATTGCCCTTCCAAACCTGCTCTTTCATGGTACTGAACTTTGATCAGGTTGTAACCTGCAGAGCAAAAACTCTTATTTGAGGACTGAATTCACCTTGGGTGATGCATAGTCCTTCTTAGACTGGAAAATAGGTATGATGGATTTACGTTCTGAGCAGACATAGTGCCTTTGCTCAGATGGCAAGTTTTAAATATAGGCCTTCTGCTGTGTACATTTGTACTACTTCTGGGATGGGGTTGTGGTATCTCTCCTAGTTGCAATAGTGTAGTATTTGCTACTTTTATCTCAATTGATGAGGTGGATCTTCATTTTGTACCTAAAGAGAATTAGTAATAGTCTTCTGTAGGCTTTCTGGCAGGGCATGGCCAGCCCTAGGGATCTTTGTAGTAATCTCATTGACAGAAGATGTAACTTGCCATAAATTGGATTTCCTTTTTCTGAAGCCTGAAATGATCTGTATCTATGAGTTCTAGAAAGAAGATGAAGATTCAGAGTGTCAGGAGGCAGTTAGAGATTAAGATCCAACTGACTGGATTTGGTGCATAACTCATATTTCTGTCTTTACAAAGCTTAATTTTTACTTGGTCTGTATGGTGGGTGTTGGAGGAGGCATCAAAGAACCTACTTTCTGCTACTTGATTCCGTAATTATATATACACTGGCTTTGGTATGAGAAACATCAGACAATAAGTCTTGGTGATGGTTAAGTTAATTCACTTTTAGAAGTTCAATAATTCATCTAAGAAGTGTCAGCAGCTGGGTCTTGTTAATGGTAAGCCTTTCATTTCTGTTAAATCAATTGTGAATAATAGGATCCTTCAGTGAAAAATGATGAAGTAAGCATTGATTTCCAAATTGGGTGTCTGATATTGGAGCATTAATAAAATCTAGAGCAAGCAGGCAACTAGGACCTCATACACTTTGATCACCTAAGTAGTAATCAGAGAAAATCAATATTTTTTTTTTGTATGGTGCTAGATCTGTTAACATTTCATTTGTCGTCATTCATCATTGTGTCTATAATTTCATTTTTATAATTGCTTGAATTTTGGGGGCCTTAATAGTATGCATTGAATCAAGCATTTACTGTCAAGCTTTTGTGAAACAGATGTGGCATTGCCTCAGTGTCTATTCTTAGCTAGCTGTCTGTCTTACTCTTTTTGAACTTTTAATAGTGATGGTCAAAGTAAACTCTTATGTATTTTTAAATGAGGTTAAATTTTCTTGGAGGAGTAGATTTCCTGGAGTCCTCTGTTTTTCTCACTTTCTAAGCTATGAGGAGTTGTATTCTGTATGGTTGCAGTTGCTTCTGTATGGTCACGTTCAGTCTCACAGGGGTGCTACGAACATCTCCAGTGATGATGGTAAAATCCTGTCAAACAGGAACAGTTGTAGAGAACATCTTCAGAACAGTCAGACTCAGGGCATGGTTTCCTCTGCAACGTCTTTCTTGGATTGTGTTCCCCAGCTGCAACTTCTGGCTCTGCATGGTTTGTTCCAGCCTGTCTGGTGTTGTTGAAGAGGGCTGTGACTGTCTGCATGTGTCAGAGGAGGAGATCAATGCTGACATGGCCGCATGCTGGCCTTTGATGGCTTTAATACAGAGGACTGGATTTTGGTGACAGGAGCATCAGTGAGTGATCTGAGAGGGAGCAGTTGATGGTAGTACATCCCACCAAGCCATCCCTGGGTGGGATACTTACGTGCCTCTTCCTTCTAGCCTCAGAGCCGGAGTCAGGTTTTGTAATGCAGTGTGGAGGTTACAGACTTGTGAGTGTGGGGTTTATTGTTTATTGTTTTTAATTACATTTGAAAGTTGAGTTCAGTGGATTCTTAGAGCTGTTAAGTGTTGTATTTTTCTATCCAGTATTGTGCTTACCAGCGATCCCATTTCATTTAAAGCTGTATTGAATTGGTATGGAAACCAACATACAATCAAATTTGCTTGCTGTTGAAGTCAATGGGAGTTAAGGCTAAAACTGGACCAGGATTTGGCCCATAAAGCATAGCAAGAAAATTTAACAGTTATAATAAAACTCTTAAGGCAAATAAAATGTTCTAGCAGGTGTTCATAAATGTGCTTTATGCTCATAGACTCTGCTAAATGTTAATACTAAGGTCCTGCAGAAGCTGCACATAAGGACTGAGAGAAGGAAGCAAATGTCTGTTAAATGTGCTGTGCAATATTGTAGCAAAGGTGGGTGGCAGTGCAATGCCATGCTACCTATTAGACTGAAATATGAAAGCTATTAGAGTTTCTGCTGAATTTTCATTTTGTGAGGGAGTAGTTTTCAAGAGAGAACATACCGTATAAAAAAAGCCATGTGTTGTGCAAAACTAGAAGCATCTTTGTCAGTGTATGCAGTTTTCTTGGATGTATGCAGAGCTTATTAAGGACAACTGCTAACATATTGTATTAGCAATACATTTAAAATAAGACAATACTTGTGAGGAAGATATAGCTGAGAAGCAGTTTTATCTTTTTGTATATTTCATTTTCATTGAATTAGATTTTTTTCATGCCTTAGATGAACCCACAGGCAGAAGTCCTAACATGACCTAAAACACATTTTGAGGATAATGGGTGTTGACAGGATTTTATATTTAGATCTCTGTCTTAGGCCTGACTCTTAATATTTTTTTTTATTTATTCCATAACTTTACCATCAAAGCACAATGAGGTCCATTTTAGATTTTCAGGAGCTTTCTGGCCTTCCCATTTTCTGCCTTCTAGGTGAAGCATCTGTTGACTTTTTCAGCAGATTCTGCATCATGTCTTGAAAGCTGGTAGCTTGTACTGGCTTGGTTTCTTAAAGCAGTTAACTTCATTAGGATTCAGGTCAAACCCATGGGACAAAAAAATATATGTACTAGAGTCAGTTTCTAAAATGATACCATGAATGAGGCAGTCATTGTTAGAATGTGTTTTGTTGGTGTTTGAGTAATTGACTTAGTTATTGTCTGGTCAATGCTCAGTCATTTTTCTACAGGATAAAAGCAACCACATATTACAAAGATACTCTCTTTCACAGTTAACAGCAAAATGGCTGAGTGAGGGGAGGTCTTTCACAAGACACTTAGATCTATCAAGTAACAGGCATCACAGGAGTTCTTGTAGAGCCTGCTGCTGTTGGAATGCCCATGTAATGTCAGGCTCTCCCAGTGTAGCCTTGGTTGTCCTTGTGTATGTTCCCTGCAGTGGCAGTGCTAGCATTTTTTTTTTTTCTGATGTGGACAGGGTTATTTTGACACTGACCTCTTCTCTGTGGTGACCAGGGAGAGGATCTGTGGGAATGTCCTGAAGTTGTGTCAGGGGAGGTTTATGTTGGATCATAGAAAAAGATTCTTCACCCAGAGGGTGGCTGTGCACTGGAACAGGCTCCCCAGGGAAGTGGTCACAGCACCAAGCCTGACAGAGTTCAAGAAGCATCTGTACAGTGCTCTCAGGCACAGGGTGTGATTTTTGGTGTGTCCTGTGGGACCAGGAGTTGGACTCGATGATCCTTGTGGATCCCAACTCAGCGTATTCTGTGATTCTGTGAAAACCTTGCTTTGTTCTAACTTGTTGTGAAAAGGATTGAAGCATGCACTTACACAGGGAATTCTCATCACTTGCTTTCTCTACAGAATCACCGTGACTACGTAGTTTTCTCCTCTGTGGTAGTGCTGCACCACTGTGCTTACAGATTTTAAAAGCAAGGCTGATGGTCATCATCAGCCAGCAGATAGGGAAGAAGCAGAGTGAGGAAAGACTATAAACTGGTTTTAATCAAGTGGAAGATATGTCAGTACTTACCTTTAAGTTTTGGCTCTTCTAGAATAGTGATATTCATGCAGAACTTTTAATCCCTGCAGTACATTACAAATGCATTGTGTGAGAATTAAATGTTAATTGAGGCCATTATTTGATGAGTGGACTATTTATATAGTAAAGTTATTTGAAGTAATGGGCCATGAATGCATTTTGTTTATGAACTTTCCCAGTGCTCATTCTTCAAGATCTTTTCTTATCACGGAGCAGGAGTTTTAAAATGGAAGGCTCTCCAATGTCATAAAGACCTGCAACTTAAAAGTGTGTTACTTATAAATCGTGTGTTTTGTTGATTTCAAGAACAAAACAGCATACAGTTGAAGCCTTTGAAAGATTGAGCTTTCAGGTGAATTTCTAACCAAGGAAAAAATAAAAATGGAGAAGCAAAGGGCTTTTTTTGTCTTTTCAAACTTGTGTGATTCAGACACTTAAATGGTCTTCTCCATTTTAAAGATGAGAAACTAGGAAAAGGAAAATGATTTAGTTTTCTGGGATTATGAAGGAAGTCTGGCAGACAAGGAAATTAAATTGCGATCCCCTAAATGTCAGGCCAGCTCCATAAATGCTAAAATATCCTTCCTTTCTTTTCTAAAGCGTCTGTGAGAAATGTATGATAAAGTTTAGGTTTTGTAGGATTTCCATAGCTTTGTGGCCTCCAGGGTGTGAATACCCACCAAGAAATCATTCTTTGAGGTTGAGAGTATTATATCTGTTATTAAATCTGAAAAAAAGACAGTACAAAGCCAACATACTTGTAACAATATTTTGGATTTCCTTCTGTAATTGTTTAATGGAATTAATATGAATATTTTAGCTATAAAGTTGGACAGCTGCAGCAGGATGTGATTTAACTCTTCTTTCAATACTTTCTGGCAAACTTTACAATATGCAGTGTTATAAAAGTCCCATTTATCTGTCATGTAGCTTTCATGCACTTCCTTCATTTACAGTTATTTATCCTTTTTTTTTTTTTTTCCCCCCTAAAGGCCAAGTTCAAATTGCTCCTCAGTTTTTGGCTGTGATAAAATGCAGTGCAAAGCAAAAACCTTCAAGAGGTTTCCCTCCTGTGAAAGATGCTGGAACTTGTGCCTGACAAGTTACCTGGTTACCTGGCAAAGGGCAGCACCATGTGATGCAGTGTGTGGCTGTACTACCCACCTGTTGATCACATCCTGTCAGGGTGTCCAGTACATGCTAAAACACCGTTCTTGCAGCTCACTCTTTTACTTGTTGGATCCAAACCCTGTTTCAAATACTTTTGTCCAAGTAAGGAAAACATGGAATCATAGAATGGTTTGGATTGGAAGGGTGCTGAGAGATCACCTGGTCCCAACTTGGCTGCTGTGGCCAGGGCCACCTTCCACTAGACCAGGTTGCTCAAAGCCCTGTCCAACCTGACCTTGAACACTTCCAGGAATGGGGCATCCACAACCTCTCTCGACAACCTGTCTCAGTGCTTCATCACCCTCACAGTAAAGAATTTTTTACTCTAATCTAAATCTGCCTTCTTTCAGTTTAAAGTCATCAGCCCATGTCCTGTCACCACATGTCCTTGTTAAAAGTGCCCCTTCAACTCTCCTGTAACCCCCTTTATGTACTGGAAGGTGCTCTAAGGTCTCCGTGGAGCCTCATCTTCTCCAGGCTGAACAAGCTCAACTGTCCCAGCCTGTCATTAGAGGAGAAGTGCTCCAGTCCTCTTATCCTGCTTCTTCCGCTGGGGGCCCTGGAGCTGCCCACAGTACTCCAGGTGGGGTCTTACAAAAGCAGAGTAGAGGGGCAGATTCAGTTTCCTGTGGATCTGTGCTAAACTCTCATTTTCTAGTAGAAAGTGTTTGGATTTTTTTTCTGGTCTGCTGTGTGCTTGTGAACTTCTGTAACCATTTATCATTCTTCGATGCATTGCTGTACTTATAGGCTCTAGACTTTAGAGTATTGCCAAATAGACACAGCAGAAAGAGCTGGCTGTTCGTAAACAGGAAGTATTGTATTTGTATAATAACCGTATGCTGCTAATACAGAGAGAATCTGTCAGTTTAATGAGTTTTCAATACCGTTGGGTTGACCAGATGATCTGCAGTGCTCTCCGCAGCAGGGATGTTTTGTTGGGTGCGTTGCTTTGTGCCGTGCTGGGGGCAGCAGCTGGGAGACCCAGCAGCACAGCCAGCTCCTGGGGACGTCGCCAGGGGCAGGTGCCAGTGGGACTCTGCCAAGTGTTAAACTCTGTCTCTGTAGCTGGGACAGGTTTGTGAATGCCTATCAGTTACAAAATTGAGTGCTGTCTGTTTTCTGATAAGGTGCTGCTTTCTGCCCCTTGCTAATCACGTGGTGTCCGGAGTTGCCTGGCTGGGAAAGCTTGCAGGGCTTTTGCAGGCCACCACTTTCAGCCTGGAGACAGCTGGCTGTAGCAAGCAAAGAACTGTGATAAATGATAACTCGAAAAAACCACACATGTGAGGTCTTGAATGAAGTCAGGATTGAAGTAATTTATTCTGGATGATTTGAACAAAAAGGCAGCTCTTAGCATTTTAAAAGAATACCTTATAAACTCATCTTCTAAAGATAAAAGCTATCAGGCATAAAATCACGATATTATTACCAGATACCAATTACTGTGGTTTCTTAATGTGCTTGTGTTTTTTTGGTTTTGCATTTATTAAATATTTAGAAGTTCAACTGTAGATATTTTTAATCAAAATCAGAATTTTCTCACTAAATGGGTGATTACATCATTTGTGCATTTATATTATAAGACATTTTAACGATATAAGCATTTTTTCATTTAGACAGCAACCATAATAAATTGAAATAAAATTCAGCCTTGATTGATGTTCTATGTGTCATGTACAGGGCAAGTCCCATCTATAAAATGTGGTTTGCCAAGGCAGCAATATTAGTAGCATTTGAATGTTTTTCTTATTAAGGAGAAAAATGGTCAGCAACATCAATACCGTCTGCTCCAAAGACCATGGTAAATGGAAACTGCCTGCAGCACATTTGAATTCCTCACTGTATTTGGGATGAAGGTACGATGCAGGCAGTGAGAATTTTTTTTTTTTTCTTGAAAATTAGGATAGACTATTACAGTTCTTAGGATGAAAGAGAGAGGCTGATTACAACATAATGGAGTGTACCATATTCATCTCTTTGAAATATGACCTCACTCGGCCTTTTCCATTTTACAATCGATTCTCTCATTCCCTTAATGAACCTGTGCGTTCATGAGTCTTCCTTGGAAGTATGCACATGAAGTATTACAGTAGCAGAGAGTAATTGTCTGACAAGCAAGTGCAAGTAAAGTGTCTCTCTTGTAGTCTTGTTCAATAACATTATGGACCGTTAATGCATTGGATCAGGTTCCATATTGTTTTGTTAAAAATTATGCAGCCATATTTTTCTTCGTTGTTCATAGTCTTTCTAAAATGGTAGCCTCAGAAAACTGATTCAGCATCATCTGGCTCTACTTCTTTGCAGAACAGCATGTGTGTGTAAGAGATGAGCTATCAGTAAGGGACTCCTGCAAAATCAGCTCTCTGGTACCAGGTATTGAAATTGGATAAAGTATAATATTATGTTAAAGGAAGAGAGGAAGGGCTTTTTGGGAAGAAAAAGAATGTGTGAAGTTGTGTAAAGAATTACTGGAGGCACTATCAAGATGTAATTTTTGAATGATCAAACACCTAGTGTATGACTTTCGTATCTGTTGGCTTCTTTTGACTATCAAAGTAATTACGTGTAGTAAGAAAATACTGTTAATTATATTGTATGTTGTGTTTGCGTGTCTTTTACGTGTATTTTTGGATGTATTTTTAGTATAAACCTAGGTTGTTTATATAGCTGTTGGCTAATATGTATTGTATATAACGACGACTAATATAAAAACTCTTTACGGGTGGTGTAAGTATGTATGTGTGTATGTATAGTTTTATTACCAACCCATAGCTGCTGAGTGACTGTCCACCTTTTCAAATTGCTACAAAATACGAAGCCACCCGCTGGGTGATACTCACAGATACCAAACAACCTGGGTGGTGCCCTGGATCAGCTGGCAAGCATAGAGCCTGCTGTGTTCACCGCTGGAAAATCAGGAGAGCAGGGAATGTGGGACAGGCCCCTGCATACCCCAGTCTCACTCTGGGGACAGAGCTGCCAAGAAGCCTGAGCCTTGCTGGGAACGACCCAGGAGAGCTGGCAAAACCTTATGGAAAGACACTGAGATTAAACCACAAGCAGAATAAACCAGAGAAAATTTGCAGAACCCTGAAAGCCTTTGTAATGACAATTTCATTGAAATTCTAAGCATTTGATGTATAGCCACCAGCACTGATTTGATAAAAGTGATGATGAAATAAAGATTGAGCTCAGAGAGAAGCAACAGTCCTGTCTGTTATGTCAAAAAAGATAATTCATCATGTCAGAAAGTAGCATTTCCTTTCGATTAGACCAAAGTCATTGTCCTAAGGTGTGAAAACTGCCTTGATCAACAGACCTGTTCTAGTTGTGAACTGTTACTCTGCACCAGAGATAAGAAATAAGTAAAATTAACCTTAATTTTATGAAATGTAAGGTAGAGGAAACCCTTACATTTTAGATCACACTAGGCCTTTTAAAAGTTTGTCTATTACATATGCAAAAGTGTTTTGTCCTTCTAAAGTTTTAAAAAGTCTTCTTTTCAATGCATATTTCAGTTTTGATGAAATCGATATTCCTGTGTGGTATGATTGAAGTTTTGCAAACACTTTAATGGTTGCTTTTTCACTTGGCTCTTCTCCCTAAACCTGATATCTAGGACTATGGATCTCATTAGTTTTTAGCAGTTTCCTTAGTTTAGATTGGTGTAGCTGACTCTGTGCAGGTGTAATTGCTTTTTCTTTTTCCAATGGGAAACTTGGAAGCACCACATCCTGTTGTTGTTTGTTTCATTAAAGGAGCCTGCAGTACGGTGTCAGGATGCTTCATTGTGATAGGAGGTTCATCTGTAATATTAGGCTTTAGCTGAAAATTGGAAGTGGTGGGAGTGTTTTGGTTTTTAAATGTAAGAAAGAAAACTCATGCTAACAAGTTGCCATTTTTATCTGGGAAATTGTGGTCTGGATGGTTGAAAATTTGATCAATTTAATTCATCCAGTGTATTGCCAGTTCTTTATTCTGTAATTGGTGTTGCTTGCACAGGATTTCTACCAAGCCAGGAGCTTGGTCTTGCAGTACGTGTTTTTACCTGGAGGAGTAAAAACAGCAGAACCTGTGCTAGGACATTGGCCGTCACTTGCTTTGGGACATAAACTCTGCTTATGGTATTTTTGTAATGTTTCAGCACCCGCATTATCTCATCATTCATGTAGCATACGTGCCCTTCTGTGTCCAGCATCTCGATGTCTGATTTGCCCAAAGTCCCATTCAGAAAGCACATGCTCACTGGGGAAACTTAGTGTGTGTGCTTGGTGATGAGACCCAAGCCCCAGCTCGTGCCAGTGGGATTGAATGTGCATTTAGTTGAGGCTTTCCAGGAACAGGAACAGGTTCGTGCTGAAATGCCTGTGAGTAATGAAGAATGAAATGATCTGTCCAATACCATATTGTACACTCTTCAGACGACTTGGGGGTAAGTTTTTAACCTGTGTTACAGATGAAGGAAGGGGAACTGTTTGCTTGTCTCCATCTGATCCGAACCATATTACGGTAGATTCTTAACAGACAGACTGTAAAGAATCAGTATCTCTGTCCCGAGCAATTTCAAACCTGTGATACAGCAGCTTCCTGGGAGGGCAGCTGGAAAGCCCGATCCACATCCTCGTGAGCAATTTGTTATTTAGAGTTATTAAGAAGATTTAGGGAGATTTTTGTTTAAGGTCTTCATGTGTGCTTAGATAATTCACATTTTGTATTTAGCAGATATGAGGAAAAAGGAACCATTATTTTTCTGCAGAAATTCTGACAACGATGTTCAAGAGTCAAATGTATAAAAACTCCCTTATTCTCAATTATCTAATCATCTTTTTACTCTCCAGAGAATTAAAAGTACAGTTCTTTTGGTCCCCAAATACTTTTAAAGTTGACATTAAATTAATTGTCTATATTTATTCTTCTGTTTGTTTTCTGATTTTTATTAGTTCATAAAGGTCATGTATTTTAAGATTTTTACTTTGCAGTCACGGGGCTGAGAAACTTAAGGATGTGAGTGTTAAGTTGTAGCAGTACAACAAAAACTGTAGCCTGAAACAGGCAGAGAGTTGGCATTTCACTAAATGGAGTCTGAAGGACCAATCTGTGGTTGCAAAGTGACAGGTAAAGATAGAAAGGAAGCTGCAAGCCAATACCTGCAGCCAATCTGACTTTTGCATCCAGTTTTTACTCTATTGATACACTCTAGAAACGAAGTAACGTACCATTCTTTTTCTAAAATATTCAATTCAGATTTGCTTCTCTTAAGCATTTTATGATTGCATGGTCTGCATTTTAAGTCACTGGATGGCTTTGCTTTCCAGTTTCAGTAATGTTTGTGGTTTGTTACCTACTCTTGCGATGCTTTAAAGCTTTTGCTGATAATAAGTACTAGAAAGGTGAAATGTATTGCCTCCTTGATGTATTCAGATGTTGTGCTCATAGCTTAAAGCTATTTTTGATTTAGAAGGCTGTAAGATAGAAATGAATGTCTGATTCGTCTGCTAGAAAAAGATTTCTCTAAGAGTATTTCTGAATCATTGATTCTGATGATTTTAAATGGAAACACAGTAGCTAAAATAAGCAAGGACACGCTGTTGGTAAAAACATCGAGGAAATTCCCTCCTCAAAAAGAGACAAAGAAAAGCAGTGAGAGTGGAGTCTAAATGTAGCACTTGCTCCTATAAAATTGTGTCTGACCCAATGGAGCAATATCTGACTGTAGGCTGACTACAGCTTAGTGTACCAAAGAACTTGCTAAAATCCCGGAAAGGGAAGTGCTTTATTTATACATCTTAGGTGCATTTGGAGGTGACATTTAAATGGATACAGGGCTTGTGTGGGATACATGTGACCTCTCAGAAGCATTGCTCTTTGCAGGCTTTTGAGGTTAGAAGAGTGCCTTTTGGGACAAATGCCTTTTCAACAAAAGGAGTGAACTTCATTTGTATGTAGTATTTCAACCTGGGTTATTGCCTCACTTTTAGTTTGCCCAACTAAGGAGTGAGAAGAAAGAGAATATATCAGTTGATGGTGTTAGCAGCATCCAGACAGGATTAGTGAAATACTGTAAGAATTTGATGTTTCATATCAAAGCATAACCTCTCTTTCCTTGGTTGTACTGCTGCCTATTGAAAGGGTTTGTTGGATCACAGGATGTCTGTGGCCCTTCTCACTGTTCAGAGTAGGATTCTCCTGGGAAGAATGGCAAAGAAAGATACATTAAATGATAGGCTATAAGAGATTGTA
The DNA here is from genome assembly GCA_013400975.1 of Atrichornis clamosus. NCBI lineage: Eukaryota > Metazoa > Chordata > Aves > Passeriformes > Menuridae > Atrichornis > Atrichornis clamosus. The sequence goes on along the minus strand of WBMZ01003468.1, from coordinate 413,741 downwards.
TCTTGTTATGAGTGTTTCTACAACTAGGTCCGATGAAGAAGGTACAGGTGCAACTAAAGCTACCCCAGACTGTTATTTTGTGTTAGAAGACATTAAAGGGTATAAATTCTTTTATTTCCTCTAGAGTTCAAAAAAGTTCTTACCTAAAACTGCTCTCCTGTAAGAAACATTTCAGAATATGGAATGGAGAAGCATGAGGCAGACTTGCTGCAACTGTTCCTTCTGCAGGAGTTGTGGCATAGTGTAACTCAAGGTTGTACTGTCTTCTAGGGTGTGTGCCACGCTCAGAGCTGCTTGGAGACTTGGACGTGATTGAAAATTAATGGGAAGATGTAGGAATTTGAGTAGTATATATATATAGGGTGAATGTTACTAATGCTACTTTTATGTAGCAATTCAAAAGATTAATAAAGGGATAAAAAATTAGTTGGAGGAAGGCTGAGGAAATCTGGGGAGTATCTAGCAAATCTTAGGGAATAGCCACTGTGGTGGCAGGTGAAATTTTGCTGCTAACAAATCTGAGTAAAATCCTCTGAATACATAATTTGACCTAATTGCTTGTTGCTGAATATTAAATTAACTACATTTGCTGCAATAGAAAAGTTGGCAAGTTAGGCTTTTGTCTGTTGCTCTAGAAAAAACAAACAAAAAGATGCAATTAACAAAAAATGTTATAAAACCATAGCAGTATTTCCTAGTTAGTAGTTAGTGCTTGTTTATATCATGTTGCTTTATAACAGGAATTCTTTATTTTGTTCTGCATCAGTCTTAAAGAAAATACAGTAAAAACAGAGAAGGACTGCAGGATGGGCAGGAGTGCTTTGTGGCATTGGAAAGAATTCCTTGTGTCAAGGTACTGAAAAAAATCAATGTAGTTAGGTTAGAGGATGAGCAGTCAGTGGGGGATGTGTGTATAAATAAGTCATGCACTCTAACTTAGAGCAAGAACAAAACTACATTGAAAGGCAGTAAATGGAGATAACTGATTTAAACACAGTGGACATTTTTTATACAATGCATAATTAACTTTGGGAACTCGTGACAAGCTAGATATGTTGGTCTAAGTGCATACATTCAAAAAGAAAAAATGACATTGACATGGCTAATTAGAATATATACAGTAACAGAAGTTAGGGTGGATACCCCCTCCCACCACAGTGTTTTAAGGCGTAGTTATAGGAAAAAACCCCCGAGTGTACTATGGGCAAGTTATTCTGTACTTGTGCCTTACAGTATGCCCCTCCTTTCTGTGGTACTGTAGTGGCTCTTAGGACCAAAGGTTACATAAGACAGACCACAGCTGCTCTCCTCAGTCTGACTCTCCATTTTGATTGTTTTTGGTTGTTTTTTTAACTTTCTTTTCTTTTTTTTCAATTTGTAGTTTTTATGCAACTGCAGTGCAGAAAAAGTATGTAACTCTTCTGTGAATACTGAAGTCTCAAGCTTCTAGTAATTCAAAAGGGAAGAAATGGCCCCCCAAAAAAGATTATTTTTTGAAGTGCTTATTCACAGAAGAAGAATTATTTCTGAATAACGAAAGTCTCTCAAATATCTAGTGATACATTATTTATGTAATTGAGAGTGTATTCATGGAAATGCCCTGAAGAAAAACAGATTTTGAGTCATACCAAATAGTATGTTCAATCAAGGATTCACTGCAGAGTTGTCAAAAGTGTGTTCCAGGCTGGAGTGTGTACTTTTTATGTATTAACTGACTCTGGATTATTTTTTTCCTTCACATTAAAACTGACAGTGATTTAGATGAGCCTCAAATCATGAATTGTGGTGTGGCTTATGTGCTCTTCTGAAATGAAGTAAATACATGGAACTTATTCAAGTCCACTCACTGTTATGAATATATATGCTTCTCCCAGGACAATGAGCACAAGCAGCTACTGCCCATTCATAAATATCTTATTCTTCACATATGTAATGGGACTCCAAAGACAATCCTGTTCTTGTGGCCAGGGCTGCATTTGCAGTGAAACTGCATATATTGTGTAGTGTAGTTATAGTTTATGACATTTGCTTTTGTTAGGATTTCTTCTGGGTAATCAGCATTTCAGCCACAACTCACTTTATTTGGAAAATGCAATCCTAGTACAGAAGCATGTGATTTTTTTTTTTTTTTTTCTTTTTTCATGAGGGAAAAGCAGTGGAGTCACAAGCACATGATTACTCTAAAACTGGTTTGGAAATCTGTGCAGGATGGAAGTGGAGGTGTATGGCCTCCCTGAGCATAATGTTCCCCATGATCCCTTCATAGATTTTTATCACTGTGGCGCTGTTGTAGCTTTTTTTGTGTTGCAGGATCTCACATTTTTACAAGGTGAAACTGTTGCTGAACAGCCAACCCTACTTAAACACATGTACTGTTTTAATCTTGAAAATTGATAGAAATTAGCTGATGCTGAATTCTCCTGTTTTATCAGTGCAAGGGCTGGGGTTTCAGCTCGTGTATGAAATCAAAGTCTGACTCTAGTTGTAAGCTTCTGTTTCCTGTCCATGTGTTCATGGATAAGTAGAGAATGTGCCTTACTGCAGAGGGGGTTTGACTGGACCCAGGCCATAGATCTCATCAGTTGTAGCAGTTTTGTGAAATTCCATCCTTCAGATGCAATGTCTGCCTTTAACTTCAAACATGTCAGGTGTTTTTCCCTTCAGCATGTGACCGTAGGTGGAGCGCTGTGGAAACTGAAGGATGCTATTGCAAGAGATGATGCTGTAAATTCTCCTGTGTGCATGCGTAACTTCTTTTAGCTTTAAGGGAAGCCATGTGCTCACACTGAGGATGAAATAGAGCCTTTTGTTAATATCAAAGAGCCAATCAAGAAAGATTTTTTTATATAGAAAGCCTCCTGCTGCTTCCCAAAAAACTTCCTTTTGCGAAGCACAATGATAAATAATCTTACTTCTTTGGTCATTGTATTTCCAAGGGATTCTGTTTTGTACTGCTGCATTCAGTGGGACTTGTGAAATTCAGCTGTGTTTGATTAGGTGGGCCAGTAGCTCTGGGGAAGGTGGTGTGCTGGGCTGGTTCTTTACAGGATTTAGCTGGGTAGTTCTCCAGCGTCTGTTGCTCTGACCTGCCCTTCCAGCTGCCAAACTGGAAGAGTAGCAAGAGTTGGGCTTCAGAGGGATTGCAACTATAGTGGGGCATGAAGGGATATTTGACAGATCTTCCTGCTAAGTGCTATAATTCCTGCCTCCTCTTACAGACTGTGTGTAAGGATTGTAATTTCTTTTGCTTACTGTGCATTTGCTGAAAGTGCTGTGGCAAATCTGTAAGATTCTGTTTTGTCTTTGAATTGTAATGAGATTTTATTTTTTTCTACAAGGCTGTTTAAAAAAGCTTCAGGTATTTAACACCCTTTAAAAATACTTATCTTTGTGAATAGAAATTAATTTTGAATAACTGGCTTTTACTGGCATATAATTTTATTTAAAGAAAGTCAGGCTTATTGCTGAGAATTTCCTCTTCAACAACTTAAGTTTTTCACAAAAATAAAATTACTGAGGGAATAGGTGGGAGTACTTTCCCCCTCTTTTTTGAGGAAATTATTGTAACAGGCAGAACTATTTACACTGTTTGGTGAAGGAATTGGGTATGTTATGCCAGAAACAGGAACCATCTGATAAACTGGAAAGAAATGAAATTGTAATGGTGATGATGTGGTGGAAATGCAGAGCCTGTTCCAGAGCATTTACACATGATTTTAAGCTCATGTATTCCTCATTGGTTTTAACAGAACTAATCAAGGACTTAGCTAAGACCGTTTAAGTGCTCTGCTGGTTGTGGCCGTATTAGAGTGATTTTTCATGATAGAGCATTCCAAGACTAAAATGTCAGTCTCCTTAATACAGCTTCTTTGACAGTGGATGTGTGAAGAAGGAGAGAAGAGTGCCCATCTCAACACAAACTGCTGGTTGTGTGAGGGGTTTTTTTTGGTTTTTTTTTTGAAGAGCCCGTGAATATTTTTGTTGCGTGTTATTTTACGGACATTATGTTTGGAGATGTGCTTCCAACTTGCTGGAAATTTTGAGTTGCATAAAATGTACATAGAATTTTCTTTCTTTCTTGATATTAATAGCTTACATTACTGGAAATGGAAGACCTTACAAAAAGTAATTTGATTTTGTCTGCAAAACCATTTGGTTGCTTTCAGGCACGTTTTCAGTTGGCTTTAGTTTCTTGTCCAGATACCTGAAGTCCTCAATGTAAGATGAAGTTTGTAGGGCTTTGTGATGCAGTAGGAGTGAAGTATACTTCTGGAAATGAGGATCCAAAACTATTTTCCGTTGCAAAGAATGCCCCAAATTTCCTGAGGATGTCAACATTAATGTTTGTCATTGAAAAAATGACTTTTTTTTTGCTTTTGTTGCTGTTGCTGATATTAAAACTGCACTTCTCTTACACTGACTGGTATATTTGAATTTTCATAATCTCACATGGTTATCTGTGATATTCCTTTTTAACTTTTAATGGAAGCTTATTTTTGTGATATTTAGGGAGGTTTTTTTAAGTTAAATTTTAAGGTTTTTTGAGATGGTTTGTGCTTCTCTAGATGGAAGGAATTTGTGTAGTGATTTATGTGATTGGAGGAATTACCTCGTGCATTTTGAAATAAGCGGTAACACAGCTAATTAAATATTAGTCATGGTGACTGGGCTGTGCCAAAATAACTTGAAACTTGCATGTCAAATATATGAATGCTCTTTACCTGGAAAATAATGATGAATACAAGGAATTGAAAGGCTGCTAAGATTGGAAGGACCAAGCAAACTCTACTGAATAAACTCCTTTAGCTTTTAGTCATGTATTTGAAAGAATAGGAACTTAATTTTATGTCTTTATCTTAAGTTACTTAAGGCATCAGAATCCATGGCTACTGATAGTTCTGGACTTCAGGTTTCAGAGAAATCTGAAAAAATCATTTCCCCTTCATGTGTTAGGGGAGGAACCAAGAGAGTAGTTACCTATGCACATCCTGCGTGCCCTACTTCTAAATAAAATAGCTATAACCTATGGTATGGTATAATAAGACATAATAAAATATCATGTAAACAATGTATTTTATTTTCCCTAGATTTGAATCTTGCTAGGTCTGAATATCTCATTTATCTTAAAGGTATTTCTTTCTACTCTTGATGCCTTGACAGTGTAAAGGTCTTAAGGATCCCTTTCTTTTGTTGCAGTGATGTAAAGCAGCCTTATTAATACAAGTAAAGATTTGGCTTAAGGTTTTAGGTTGTAATCTCCTTTGTGTTTAAAAATCTTTGCATCCTTTTTCATGCTTTGTCTCTATTAAAGAACAGTTTAACCGTGGGAAGGATGCTCATCATTCATTTGCTCTGAGGCTAATATTGCTGTTTCCCTGCAAAAATGTCATTTGTGTCACTGAATATTGTGCTCTTAAATAATACTTAATTCTGTGACCTCGGTTCACCATGCCTTCCCGATTGTCCATTAACTCTCATCTTCAAGCAGAGGCAATCTTTGATGCGTGGATAGTGGGAAGAATGCCTGATAGAATTGAAATGGGTTTCAAAAATACGATGCCTTGGATGTTTGGCTCCTTATGTACTCTTCCTTTTAATAATGCTAATTAATGCCGTGCAACCTAAGAGGTAAAAGTCAAGAACTGAAACTGGTAGAGGGGAGGGACTGAGGAGGAAGGAAGAACAAGCCTTTCTGACAGGCACTCCCCAGGAGAATGCAAGTGAAAGTACTGTGTCAGGTTGTATCACCTTACCTTGCGTTTGCTCTCATTTATTCAGTAATTGAGTACGAATGAAACAAATTGAACACTTTTCATTTCATGTCACAGCAAACCAGCTTCTGTCTTTGGTTGTTGTATAACACTTAGATAACTAACAGTGGTAGTAATTTCAGAAAAAAATGGGGTTATCTGGACCAATTAAGACATTAGTTTAGTATTTTTCTCCTTCCACCTTTGAAACTTGTGAGAGATGGATCAGACAGCATTTTCAACAAGCTGCAAGGAAAATGTAAAGAAAATTAATAATTTGAATGTAGTTAAAAAGATAAGGAAAACCCCATATACTTTGTTGCTATAAGGAGGGAAACTCTTTGCATTGCATGGATCTTTTTTTTCTCATCTCTAGATGGCTTGTTTCTGTTCATTTGGGTTGGAGTCTTTTTCCCCAGACAGTGGAATTGTCTGCTGTGAAGCTCACTGATTATGGCTTTACAAAGTTGTCACTCTGCAGCTACCAGCTCAGTTGAAGTGGTTCCTGCCTCGGTCATCTCTCTGCCCACTGGCTTTTTTTTTGGCACTGCATGGAGTGCAATGGTTAAGTTTTTTCTCCTGTACCTGTTAACACTTCTAATTCCTTTTCACAACTGCCAGTTTTCCAGCTTTGTGAAGCCCTTACTGTAGGCAAATATGGCACATTTGGGGCTCACTCTAAGATTTTAAACAAATTTTATGTCAACATACTGCTCTTCACACATTTAGAGCACGTTTTAGGCTACAGTGTTGTTAGGGATTAATCCACCTAACAACAAAAGGTGCAGAACGTTTGGAGGGACAGGTTTAGAGCTGAACTGAGCAGTGTCATTCACTGAAAATGGTTTTACCTGTTTATCTCAAGTCAGCATTTGTTCCTTATTACCACATTTCTGCATGTCTTTATACCTTTTACTGCACACTATTAGTTGCTTTCTAACTGAGATCATTAGTAACTTGTCACAGCTCACTCTTAAGAGACATGTCAAATGCCAACTCTGCTTGCTTAGTGTATTTGGTTTGCTTGGCAGGTTCTTAACCACAGGGTGCAGGATTTTATTCAGACAAATTACTGAGCTTTTACATTGCTGAAAGTTGCCTTTAGGAAAGGGTTTTACTGCAGAGATTTGACTTTACTGACAACTGTTTTGAGAAATGTATAGCTGGTTCCATATTTCAATGCTTATTCTGAAAGTGAATGATGATGAAATTGTTTTGGAGCATGTTATTTCCTTAATGTGGGATCATTGATGATTTCAGACTTTTCTTTTTCCAGTGTAAATAATGCTGTACTGAAGAGCAAAGTTATTAGCTCCACATATAGGCTACTTCACAAAGAATTTTTGCTGCTACACGCATGCCAATTTATTCCGCTTCCTTTGATTTGTGGGAAAGCCAGTTATACTTCCCAGGAAAATTGGATGCTGTGGAAATGCTCCTGGTGCTCAGATCGTTATTGACGCTGGGAGCTCTTCCGTGCATCTCCAATAGTGTTTCACCTAGATCTGTACAACTGATTAATTAACAATTCATTAATAAGTAGCAAGCGCAACTGTTGATCCTAAAGGGATCTCAGGGAAGTGAGGTAACCTATTGCCAATACACGGGTCCTGGCTCTGATTCTCTCTGAGTTGGTCATTCCCAGTGGTGGGAGGGGGATGCCTACTACCACTGGTCACACTTATGCCATGTTTGAAACAGGTGCAGCTTTCCTGGCTGGAAACAAGTGGAGGAGAATTAAGTCTTAGCCCAGAGGTTTTTAGGATTGTTGGGCTTTTGTCTCTGAAGAGATAGCTGGGGTGAGCTTGCATGAAAGTGGTCCCAGCCCACACAGCGTGTGTCACTTGCTGCAGATGTTGCAGAGGTGTCCCTGTCCAGGGGACAGCTGCAGTTCTGGAAAGGATATAGATTAATACAATCTACTGTGAATCTGTGTTCAGCCCAGTGTGTTAATTATAGCTGGCATTTTCACAGTGTGTTTTGGTTTTTATCTACTGTATGGTTTTCCACAGCACTGCTAAAATCCTGGTGGCTGCAGAGCTTCTCTGCATGTCACTGTACATTCTGATTTGAACTGGCACTGACAGGTACAGAGCATAATAACCTGTGCTTGTTGCAATGAGCAAGCATGCCTTTTGGGCTAGATTTCTATTTCCTTCCTATCCCTATTGTAAGCAGAATTTACATATTTAATTCTTTTCACTTAGTGAAAAATACATCCCTTTAGGTTTGACAGCTTCCCAAAGAATATTTTAGATTTCCCACACTGATTGTGGGCCATATGTTAGTACTAATTATATAAATGAGACATCATAGGATTGTGACATGCTTAAATGTTCAGTGCTTTAAAGACTTATGCAAGTGCGTGCTAGCTTGGGTAAGTGCTGGAAGAAGAAAAAAGTAGCTGCAGGTTTTGAGCAGATGTTAGCAGCTTTGTAGGACTATCCATTGTCTTTATCTCTCTGTAAGAAGTTGCTGACACTTTGAAGGGTTTGGCAGACTATTTTGAGCTGCCATAGTGCAGGAAAGAAAGAATTTCCTTTTTGTACCTGTGGATGTGCCAGAGATCCATTATATATTAAGTCATATGAAATGTGGGATGCAGATAGCCTCATTTTGCTGGTGGAAGTACGTATTAAATGTGTGGCTATAGCAGAGTGTTTCTGCCCTTTTTTTTGGTATATGTGTGCTTGTATATGTTCATAATATATGTTATTATGAATTATATTAAATTAATTGTGAAAGAAAAAGTTAAAGGAAAAAAAAGAAATAGTTGGAAGGTCAGAGCTGTAAACTGAAGGCTTAAGCACCAAGGAAGGACTTTTATGAGGTACTTGTCATTCATGTTAATTGGACAGATATTATCTTAAAGTCAATTATACCTTAAATAAGTTTCTAGTAAAAAAACCCCCACCTTAGTTTCTGCTAGTGCTGTCATTTTTTATTGCTCCGAGACTCGGTGATGCATACAGTGGTAAAGATAGTGTCACAGAAAGTATATTGCACAAAAGTTTTGTCTTCATAGTTAAAAATGAAATATGTATGCAGGTTATGCATGCCAAGCTGGTAAGCCAGAATTATGTCTGTAAGCTATTTCTGTATATTTAGCTTTAATGCTGATGCATATTTAATTGCTTGGCCTGTTTTCCCCACAGCAAGATGTGGCTGTCTTCCACTGAAGTCAGCGCCTGAAGTCTGCAGCAGCCCAGTTTGATGTTTGTACTTCTGCCTGTGAAGTGCAGCGCCCGCATCTGCGAGTAGCAGGTTGATGTAGTCTGGGGGAAAACCAAAAAATCTGCTTTTAGAGGGGTGTTTCAATGGAGGGATTCCCTGGGGGACTGTAAATGGAGGAATTTACAATTTTAATGGCTGTGTCTGTATTTTCTGTGCTGGAAACAGATACACTGTATTTTTCTCTTGTGTTCAAACACCTTCTTCAACACAAACTAAATTGTTTTATGTTGCTTGTCTAATTTAGCACAGAAAGGTGTTCCTAATTTAATATATTGAATTGGTTTTTAAATTATATTATTACTTTTGGCTTTCACTTTTAAGACTTCACCTGTGTTACTTTCTATATTTCTTGTCAGAACATGTTTGGAAAATAGAATCACAAGGAACAATTAGTAATAATTGTGTTGAAAGATTACTCTGCGTCATTCAATCTCAGATGCTTTGTCTGTGAAAGATGAGTATCATTTGACTTCACATGGAAAAGCACCCATGGTTTGTAAGTGAAGTTTGAGTAGCTGTTTCATGTGAAATCTTTTTTTGGTTTTACATTAATTCACTGTAACAGCTCAGATGGTTAGTATGAGTAAGACAGGAGGGAGCAATAGGAAAAAAGCTTTGGATTCTTGTATCAGCAGAAAGGTATGTGTGAGTAGAGGAGAATCTAGCTTCGTGATACCAGATGTTTATTAGTTTGTATTCTCTAGTCAATGAAAGCAACTTTTTATTGCTGGAGATACTGAGTATCTTTTTTTTAACTTCTTTTCCTGTTTAACTTGTGTCCTATTGTGCTGTTTACTGTAATTTGTGAATGCTGAAAGTTCTTACTGTTTATCAAAGGATAGCAGATTGTTTTATTTTAAATGAAGAAATCCCTTCAGATTATACATTTTCTGCTCAGCTGCAGATTAACAGTTTTATCCAGTCACAATTGTAGGGTATATTGCCAGAAGATAATTTGTTCCCTCTGTGTTTGTCATGCTTATTACCTTCATTTTATTATATAGTTTGAGCCTGTGAAATGATTTCTTAACTGCAGTTAAAGATAGTTTGTGTAGACAGCAAAATTACTGCTCCTGCCCTCAGGATCAATTTGTAACGTGCTTTTATATAAATATTATGTGCTACACTTCAGTATTGTTCATAGTCCAGAAGATAATTGCTGTGATGAGTCTTACTTAAGCATGGTAAAAGCAGAGTCCATATGGAATTTGAAGGAAAAGGTACTTAATTAGCTGTGCTGGAATACTGCTGTCCTGTCTCCAGCAGGACTGCTGGTGCCCTCAGAGCTGCTTCTTGCATGAAGAAAATATTTGGTTTAGTACAGCAACTTAGTGAACATATTCTGTTCGGGTTTTGGGGGCTTGGAGAGCGCAGTCATGAAATGAAGATGTAATTTGAAAAAGGAAAATAAAAATACACTGACTTAGAAAATTCACAAAGGGAGGGAATAGGAGAGAAGCCTAAGTGGAGAAGAAAAAGAGATATTGATGGATATGCTGGCAAATAAATTGAGAAAGAAGGGGGAGAAAATGAATTCACGTGGTCTTAAAGAAGATTGAAGGAAACAAAAAAAGAACAAAGGGAGAATTGTCAGAACACAGAACAAAATTAGTTGTGAACTGTCAAATCAGTCACTTAAACATATTTTTCTCTTAACATTGGTTTGCTTGTCTTCACTCTTTTCCTTCTTCTTTTCCCCTCTTCTCCTTTCACCTACACTGAAAAACTAGTTTGCCTAGAGTTAGACCACAACAGGACTGAGTGGTGCAGCTCAACAGTGTCTTAGCATCTTTAAATTGACTTGCTTATATACATTTAATTCAGAGTGAGGAGATGTGCTCACGTAGATTTTGTTATTTCATTACTGTCTTCTGACTTTATGTGAGTTAAAGCATCCTTGGAGCCTCAACAGAGCACTCCTCCTTTTTTTTTTACCTACATCAAATATCTGTGTGCAAAAATAGGGTATATGTAGAGAAACCTGATGCAAGATAGCCCCATAATTGGGTTGCCACTCACAACTCTTCACTTTTTTTAAAACCTGTTCATCATTCCTGTGGAATCGATGTCAGGCTTTGAAATATTGGCACATACAAGCATTGACCTTTGCCATCTGAGCTAAACCGAATTTTGCACGGACGGGAGCCAGACTCCAGAGGGATAAATACAGTGCAGCACGTTGCTAAGTTGTGGCTCAAAAAAAGATACGATACAGTATCATCAATATTCATGTGTTTGTTTATCATTAGTTTTGCTACAAATAAAAATACAATTTCCGAGTGCTGCACTTGAGACATGAGCAAAATCTCCAAGGTATCATTTGTTAATTTTAAGATTGTAGTTAGTTTCTTTTTCAAAATCCACCTGACTTGCCCTCCCGTTACTCTGGATGCTGTAGTACAGATTTCAAAATACTCTGACTGTATAATGTTCTATCAGATATAAGGGAGCCTTAAAGCCATCAGAAATCCTCACTCTTTAATGGCTTCGATGGAACGATAGGAAGCTGGTGTTGCTCTGGCACTGCTGAGTCCTGCTGGCCTCATTAATACTTGTGGCTTTTATTCCTCTTTCATGTAAAGACGCGTTGTACTTCTTGGCAGCACGAAGGAAGCTTTAAGTAGGAGCAGTAGTAACGTGAACCCAGGGTCTGTGTTTGAGAGGCGCTCGCGCGGGCGGCGTCGGTGCTGGCGTGCGGGACAAGGCTCCGCTGCGTTTTGCCACAGCCCGTAGTGAGGCACCCTGCCTGGCCTGTGCCACAAGGTGCTGTGGTGTACCTGGGCTCCCTCAGTTATAATTGATTTAATTATTGCAATTAGAGGTACTGTCTTAGGCTGTTCATTGCACTGATTTGTTTATGATGCTTGGCATGATTTTCTTTTTGACTAAACTTCCCTTTTTATTAATAGGTATTTGTATTTTGTTGCTTTGTTCAGGTATCATGTGTTCTACATTATGGAGAATAATGTTTGGTTTGATTGATTAATTTCAGAATGGATCTGTGCATAAGTCTTCCTTTTGTCTTCAGTCTGTTCAATGTGAGTCACTCCATTGAATGAAATCCTTTATTTCCTCCTGTGTCTGTGGATGTATGTGTTGGCTTTCCCCAGCCTTACCCTCAGTGCCTGTTATGAAGCTCACTGAGGTTCATCCTGGTTCCTGTGGTTTAGAGCTCTCACTGCAGCTCTGCAGGGTCACCACAAATCATGCCTTCTCCAGGTTCCCCAGTGCCCGAGGCTAATGCATTCTCTTTGACATCTACTGCTTAAACATAGTTAAATGTTAACACTGTAACAGTTTAATGCTGTTAATACATCACATGTCCTTTAACACCATGGGGCTTTGGGTCCGTGCTTTGCAGGCACAGACTGTGCCGCCTGTACTGGCTTGGAAGGACATCTCACTCCTTTAGAAGTCTTCTTGAAGTTCATGCAACTGCATGAGGAGCAAATTGGGCTGAAAAACCTGTCCTAGGATTAGTTGTCTTAATGCTACAGGTTTAGCATGCTACTCTCAGTTTCCATCTTTCAGGGAGGCTTGATTTGCTGAAATATAGGTTAAATACTGTAGACTTGCTTCATAATACATGTAGGACTAAGACTTATGGCAATTTATTTTTAATAACTTCCACCGTTTGTAACTGTACTGCCAAGAGCTTGGCTTACTGATGTCCAGTCTTCTCCAAGCTTTAAAACCTGCATTTTTGCTCCAGTAATAGTGGTTTTAGTGTAAGTGAAAACATCAGTCTTGTCTTAAATCTTCAAAATTAAGTATAAATGTTATCTGTTGGTTTTCATAGAACTTGAATCTTTGAGATGGTGCTTGGCTTTTTGTAAGCCAGTAGAAGATGTTTGTAATGCATCCAGAAAGTGCTTTGTCAGAACGATCAAATGGTGAGCTATTTTAAAAGGTTTTTAAGTATTAACATGTTGTTGTAATTGCAATTACAGTTTTAAGCCTCTTTGTTAGCTATGTAGAGTATTCTTGAGAGAATATGACGTGGTGCAAATTGCTTTCCACAGGATGGTGGAAACATTTTTGCCCTTCAAAAAATGGTGTTTTAAAATTATGTCCTTTTACAGACTGGCTGAGAATGCCCTTTTCTGTAAAACCACACCCTGCGTGGGTGCAATACTTCTTATTTAACAGGCCTTTTGTGCTCCTTTCCTTCTCTAGAACATGGAGGACGGGAGCACCCAAGGGCATTGGTAGAAAGGAGGAGCAGGAGGCTTGGACTGAATAGGCAGAAAGAGTTTGTCTACTGGAACAAATTCCTGCCTGAATCTTAATTGGCACCCATAACTTCTGTTTCCATCCTGCAAGGAGACAGGGCAGTTTCCTTCTCATCTGGCTGGGGTCTGGAGGACAGCAACATGGTGGTTACTCCCTATGATCACCTAATGGAAAGGCTGTGTGTTGAGCCTGACGAATCAGTCCTCCTGTTGACCTGCATCAGTGTAAAATAATTTAATAGAAATTCTCTTTATCATTGAAAAAAATTATGGAAAGTCACTCAGGAAACATGCAGAAGGGCATTGTTGCCTGAGGTTATAAAGTTAGATGTTAAGCAATAAGAAAATAACAGATTTAAGGTATCAGCAACTTGAATTCAGTGCATGTGAATGAGGCTATTGGCTGCAGCTGTAAAAATTTGTTAAAAAGAGTGGTGAATTGAGAGTCTTACTGTAGTTCATTCAGATCTTGAGGCAGACTGCTGCATCTCCTGTGGGAGAACCCTGTTGTGTTTTTATTTACATATGTCTTCCATGGAAGAAGGATTCAGCTGCTAGCTAAACTTGGATACATGGGCAAATTTTGGTACCTGTGAGTCCAAATTTTTTAGCTGGTTGGATAAACATTCAATTTTGCTGACTCATAGTAAACAAATGTGATTTTTAGACTCACAAAATATGCCTTGGTAGCCAAGAAGTGACTTGTCTGGTATTGACCAACTGCTTAGGGTTACACAGGTGCAGAAGTGGTGTGCTCTGCCATGATGGTCACTCCCTTTTTTGACAGAAGGATTCTTCTGTAATTAATTTATAACGGCATTAGCTTAATTTCTAAGAGTGCTGCTGTACTGGATTTAAAAATATTTTTTAGGAATATCTTAATAGCAGGGGTCTTTTTTGTAGATGGGCTGTATTGCGTAGATTTAGTTTGGTTGTTGGTATAGACTTAGAAATATACTGCTTCCACCACCTAGCAAAATTTGCACAGGTAGGTCTGCACCTGATTTGATTTGCTTGATTTCTGTATTCTGGATAGATTTAAAGATGCTAAGCGTAAATGCACTGAACTGCAAAATCATGGACTAAGAGCTTTGGACTAAGGTGTGTGAAGTTGGTTTTTTTTTTCAGAGTTTTGTTATGTCCTAGATGATGAATTTGCAATGAAAACTATGGATTTGGGATCAACCTTTACTCTTGGTGCATGAGTAAAGCACTAGACTGTAAAGTTGATTCTTGACTGAAGTCCCCTGGCATCTCAATAATAACAATAAATAAATAATAAGAGCTGTAAGATGGTGTTGAGACAAGGAATCGTGTGTGTTTGTGTATTTGTTTGCATGATAAAAGCTGTGTATCCAAAGATTGACTTGTCTGTAGAGGCTCTTTTTTTGGCTGGAACAAGCCTTTGATTTCTTGCAGAAATCAAGAATTAATTCTTTCTGTTGAAACTTGAGGGGTGGGTCTAAAAAGACTGTTACTTACCTATCCCTCCCAGAAAATAATTCCACTTATAAACAGGTACCAAAAATACAATTAGCCCCAAAAATATAATTAACCAATTTCAATAATACAGCTGGGAGGCCTGCTCACAGTCAAAACCAAAATCAGATTTGATTTGCTTTAAGAACTGATGTTCTTGTTTCATGGGAAGGTGAGGTAATGCATTTTTTTATGCTTAAACATAATTTTGGAAACCTAAAATGCAATTCACATGTGTAATAGCAATAGTAAATATTTAAAAACTTGAAAAATTTAATGCATTTAAATATTAAATACATGTACTGGAGAACAAATTGCAAGGTTGAGTACTTATGTCAGTAACATGGTTTATTTGAACGGTTCTTGTCATTTTTGTGTGAGCAGTGAAAGGTGTCAAGTGTATATGTGATGTCAGCACTGCTGAAGTCATAAAGACTTTTATAAAGTGATTACATATTTACATATTTTACATATTTGCATATTTATATATTTAACTATGGGGTGGACTTTTTTTAAATAACAAAACAGAAGTTGTCCAGTTGATAAGAATAAAAAGGATTTGATTGCTGTACTCTGATTCTTTGCTGTACTCTTTTTTTCCTCAAAAGGAAAGTGAAATGTGTTCATGCGTTTCCCATTGACAGCTCTACTTTTTTAGGAAAACCAGGGATAAATTAAAACCTGTGTGCATTTAGTTGCTGTAAATCATCTTACAAAAAGCGTTGACCAGCAGAGGGCTTCTGTCCCTGGGAAATAATCCCTCACACCGTTATTGCCAGAGAAGAGAAGCTTTAACCACACACCTTTACACAGTGGTTTTCCTTCTCTCGTGGTCCTGCAGACTGGTGAGCTCTGGAGAGCTGCACAGGATCTTGTTGTCTCCTTTGCTTCCCTTCAGGTTGAATGTGATGCAGTCTCATCTCCATGGGGCAGGGGAAAATTCAGTCCCTCTGCAGTGGCCCCATTTTATGTTACGTTAAACGTTTTTTTTTGGTCAAGATACGAGGTCAGGGAGGGATGTTATGAAGATTTTTGGAGTTCACACTGTGGGATAAATATCCTATGGTGGTCAACTTATAAAAGAGTCTATCACATTTTAAACCAGAGCAAAGCTTTATTCTTTTCATCCTGTTCTGGCACAGAATGGCATCTGATAAATCTCACTGTATTGTAGTTTGTGCCTTTAGCAGTGTGAAAGGGGTACACTGATGTGGGGGCCCTCAAGCGGGTTTCTGTAATGGCAAGAGCACTAATCCTCCACTCTGCTAGAAATACATTTTGAATCTGTCTTGCTGCTTCATTACTGAATATTCTTCTTGACGCACAGTTTTGTTTTGCGTTTTACCTGGCAGGCATTAGTCTTTTTTTGGCTAGGTTTTGCATTCCTTTTATCTGCTTTATCTACAACTGTGTTGCTTACTCGGTAGCCATGGTGTGCTAAACAGCCTTAAGTCAAATATTGCCACATACACCTCTCTTCTTAAAATGCCATTAACTTCACTTGGTGCTGTGAGCCACCGAGTCAGAACCAAGCTCTTCTGCTGGGTGACTGGCAGCATATGGAGAGACAAACTCTTTTGGACACATTTGGTTAAAAAGATAGTGTTTGTTCTGCCTTTCTGTGTTCAGCAGTGCCTTTTTTTCCTTGGCAGAATTGGAAGATAATAGGATTTTAAAGGGTGAGTAATTGACCGACAACCACTTCCAGCCGTAGCATTTTTCTTCATATTGTGTGGCCTCAGTGCTTAGGTGAGGCACAGCCTGATTTCTTACTTCTACAGCTCGCTGCACTAAATCCCGTGGCAGCTTGGTTGTTCTGCTGGCAGCACAGGGGAAAGAGACAGAACTGGCCTGGGATGATTTGGTTGTTCATTTTTTAAATTTGGGTGTTTGTTTTGTTTTAATTGCATTGTGTATCCATAAGGATAGTATGCACTATTCACATGCTAAAATTGAACTAAAGAGATGCAAAATGGATTTCTATTGTTGATGCCAAAACTAAATATTTTGAAAATCCCATGTATTTTAATATATTCTTTTTTTCCCCCCTGACCCAGAAATAAACTATTTTTTTGCTTTTTGTTGTCTTGTTGGTGCAATACTCGTGTTAATTGGTGATGACTGGGCTGCAGAAGGATGAAGGCTGGAGGTTGTAGATGCTCAGGAGCACAGCTGAGTAAGGGCTTTTGTGGCTGAGACAGGTTTGGGAGCTTGGGAGGAGGATGGCAGTAACAGTTTAAAGCTTTGGTTATCATGGGGGAGGTTTGTGAGAAAAGGAGTCAAATGCTTCAGTCAACCAGGAGGGAGTGAATGAATTGTCATCTTTTTTTATGAGGATTTATTTTTTATTAGATGGTAGTTACTGTTTTCATTTGATCTTTTCCCCTTTTTAGCCTTTTTTTTTCTCAAGCTTCCCTCCCTCTCTCTCTACTGCCTCTTGCTTGAGCAGCTCTGACAGTAAATGACCATTTGATGAGTCTTTCCTCACCATCCCCCCATGTCTAATTTACCAGGGAGGGCTCTTGATGTGGGTGGTACCCCTCTCATCAGGGTTTTAGATAGACTCAGCAGCTCACAATGATGCCCACAGGCGAAGGGCACGTTATCAAAAACGAGGGGAAGTTGCTCCAGCATAGCTGAGAGTTAGCTTAAAAGTGACTCAGTCAAAGTAGTCCTAAAACTGTCTGGAGCTTCTCCCTGCAGCTTGAGAGAGTTATTTAAATATGCTTTAGATTAATAGATGATCAATATAAAACTGCATTTATTTATAAGGACTTAAAAAAAATATATTTACATATCTACATTATCCTAAACACTGAAATGTGTCCCTGGGTATTTTTGCATCAGATTCTACAGACCAGTATAAGGCACGCAGGTATAGGGCTCCATTTTTACATGAGAGCAAAGGGCATCAGAAGTTACTGATAACACCTTTTTTTAACATTTGCATTGCATTTACGTTTTTTTACATTTTATATGTCTGCAGGAGAAAATAGTACCAAAACTGAAGCAGTTTGTTGCTTTCTGGTTATTTGGATCCTGGTGTTCTTTGTTTTGGCATCAGTTCTGATGTGTTCTGTAAGCAATCCTAGGTAATATAAGGATTTGTAAGCGTTGTAGCAGTTTTGGTGCATCAAGGTTTTAGAAGGTGTTCTGAGGTTGTTCCCTGTTACGAATTTTAAAGATTATACTGGTGGTGTATGCATTAGTGTTATGTAAAACATATGCCTATTAAATACAATGTGAATATATTTTGCCTTTTCTGAAGTGATTTAGAATGAATAAAAGCACTTGCAACTGAACACTTGAATGTTTTGGTGAAAAAGAACCAAAAAACACCTTGTTGTAAAAATGTATAGCAATTGCACTTCGTGCATCTCTTACCTCAGTGAGTTAGTTGCTTAGTTTAAAAGGTCAAATAAATTAAAAGGCAAATTAATGTTAACATGTTGGTGAACTACTTACTGGCTTTAATTGTAACTGTAAGAACAGATACCCTGAGGCAGATTTAAGCAGTGGCAACTAACATTGTTATGATAGCCTCAGGAAGCAAGTGTAACAGACAGGATGTTTTGTAATAAAACTGTAAAACAATTAAAATAGCTGCACAAAGGATGCTGCTTTTTAGCCTGTCCAGAGGAAAAGGCTGCAAAGGGAGTGTCAGCCAGTCACAGCATCACAGTTGTTATAAATTGCCATCTACTTTTGGAAGGGGCAAAAGATGGATAACAAAGTCGACAAGTAAATACATGCTACATAAATATGCATAAATCCATTACCATCTGCCACATTGTCCAATTTGACTGGGGTGTCTACCACATAAATCAGTTTAAAGCAGTTTCCCTCAAGCAATATTTTCTGTAATGAATGGTTGAAAGATCTACATTCTTGCGTTGTGACTGTAGTTCTGGTATATAATATGGAAAATACCATATTTACCATTTTCTCAAAAAAAAAAAAGAAAGCTGTAGTTGAGAGATTTATTTGACTGTGCAGCTACTAAACTTTGCATTAGTCTTTGGAAGCCAAGCCAGGAAGTTAAATTATCAGGCTTTTTGCTTGGCTAGGAATTTTTAGTGGTTTATTTTATACAATCACTACTATGAACATTAAGTAGAGATTAGAAATATCAGTCTGCAAATGTGCTGGTTTTGTATCCCAGCATTATGATCATTTTAAAATGATAATTTTTCATAAAGTTTGATTCCTTGCTTGGTAAGCAAACATAGCTCATAGCGCTGCTGTTTATTCTTTGTGTCGTCACTGTGATATGTCTCAGTTTAGGTCCAAGTAATTTTATTTTTCTGCCCTGTATGTGTACAGCACGCATTTAATCTTTTATCCAGATGTGGCCTCTGTCTCCTTAGATTCAGCCTGTGCAGTTTTCCTACATCCTGTTCTGGATTTCTCCTAATAGCTGCGGCTATAGAGCCACTGTGCTCCGCATGCATTCATCTGGGCTCACTGCTTTGACACACAGGCTGCTCTGCACTGTTCTGGCAGTGAAAGGGGGCCCCAGTGAGAATGGGACTCAAGGCCCAGCTGGCTTGTCTTCTGTTTTATGACATGCTGAATAGATTGCACCAGGGTAGATAACATTCGTGTGTTCATTTTATAATGGAAGCAGAAAGTACTAAAATTTCCGTGTTTATTTATAGATTAAATCTCTAAAGCAAAAATGATGAGTCTTTTACATGTACACTGATGCTCCCTTTTTTCTTTTCCCACTCCATTCCCACTATAGAGATTTATAATCACTACTTTAAGATTTTCTAGTACTCTGATTAAGAGTATATATTAAGACTTTACATCAAGAGATTTTCTGGTAGGAGGGTTAAAAATGCTCATTTGTCATGGTAAAAGACAAATTTGGGTTTTCGTTCTTATAAAGAAACTGGCCTGAGTTTGTATATGAAAGAATCTGATAACCCATCTTCTTTCTGCAAATATTTGCCTCCATTAAGTCAAAGGTCAAAAATCTAAACTGCCTGTCAGGGTAATTCTGTGGAGTTTTGTAAATCATTTTAAAATCTGTATGGCTAGGTGTCCTTTAGTAGGTTAGGAACCTAACTTTGGATTTCTGTTTTATAAGAAGAACAGGTTTGTAGTGTAAGAAAGTGACTTACATTACAGTAATAAAATTATTGCAGAAGTAATTTATAGGTAATACTGAAACATTTATTTGATGAGGTAAAGATTTTTTAGTTTTAGAAAAACAGCTTCTAATAAAAACACAGCTTCACTCTTTAAAGGAGCAGAAATGTAGTGTTAAAACTAAAAATGAATCCACTTGGAAAAAACTGTGCAAATGTGAGATTCATTTTCACTTCAAATTAGCCATCTTAAAAGTAAAGCATCACATATAAGCCAGTTATACAGCCTTTCAGCTCAGCTGTGGAAGGGAAGGGTCACTCTAGATAAGGAACCATGTCATTTAAAAGGAAGTGTCCAGTAAAGGTGGGATATATTTCCCCTGGGAGGGCAGGCTGGCTGAGTTGGGTGGGGAAGGAGTCTACACTTTTTGAGTAACTTATATTTGGATAGTGCTGAATTGGCTGAATCCTATCCTAAAATGATACGAGCTTCAGTGGCTGCATTTTTTGTGTCTGTTTGGCAGTGCATGAATCTTAGTGTGACACTTTTTGTGTACGTGAGGAGGAAGGGAGAAGTGTGCTCGTAATGAGAAAATGTCTAGATTTTTAATATAAAATAGTAATCTACAGCATGCTAATAGTCAGGTGGGCTTAGTAACAGCTGGAATGTGATTTAAAGTAAAGATTCTTTTAAAAACAAGCAAAATCCCCTCCTATATACACATCTCAAGTCTCTGTGTCTTCATTATTGACATGACATAATAGACCAAATATGAAGGTTTGTTTGAAAAAGTCCTTTTTCTGATGTAAAGCTACTGTTTCATCAATTCTGTGCCTTGGCTTCTTTTCCTTGGAGCACGTTTTATATGTGTTTAGAGGAGAGAAGATAGTCTGGCAACTCTGTATCAAGGCAGGAAACCTATTTCCAGAGCTGCCCCAGGCTTCCTGTCCGGCTAAGGAACTGATCCTTCTAAGGAGGGGGGAGGAAGAAAAAAAACCCAAGAACTTTGTTTTAGTGTGCAGGTTTTAAATGCAGTGTTTTTCTACTGGCCATCTCGTTAATGAGATCTAATACTTACCTGCCTGGCAGGATTTTAAGAAGGTAAATTTTCTGACCAGCCTCAAGGGCTTTCTTGCAGGATCCTGTATACACGTAGAAGATAACTTTTAACTGTTCCTGCACTATTATTCCTCAAGCAAGACTTGAGGAAATTTGTGCAGGGTGGCAACCTCTGAAATGGTCGTTCTCCCTGCTCTTGATAATGAAGTAAAGAGATGAAACCCTCCTTAGAATTGAGGTAATTCGTTATTATTTTCAAACAGCGATGGCAGGAAATGAGAAGAAAACAATTGCTCTCAAAACAATTTGAATGTTGCTCCAGACAAATAAAAGACCGAGGCAGTGGCTGACCTCTCCTGACAAACAGCTGGAGCCAAAAATGGCCACAGAGTTGTCGCTTAAGGACTTAATGGAGAAGATCTTTCAAATCAAAGAAACAGTAAACAAGGTAGATGGAGCTTTAACAGAGGTTAAAATTGAGATAGCTCAAATGAAAGTCAGGCAAAATGAAATTAAAGAAAAGGTGAATCAAGAGCTCCGTGTGTGTGAGGAGGAATTGCTTACGTTAAAAGAGACTTCTAATCAAATCAGGTTTCTGGAATGATCTTTGAAGAATCGGGAGAATGAAAGGAGGAAAATCAAATTTGAGACTGGATACCTAGAAAAGGCTTGAAGGACATCACCCAGGGGGAGGTTTTGAAAATATTGCACTGCAGCTGATAAAAGTGAATGCCAAGAGAGACCTCTGTAGGGAAAGGTTGCACCTCGACTTCCTCCTGGGTGTCTGCTGGACATCAGCCCCTTTTATGGCTAACATTGTGCTCACCTTGTATGCAGCACATGACAGCAGTGAAGTTTCCTACTGCCAGTTTTTTCAGAGCACTCTCACTAGGCCTTAGCTAGATGCAGGCTATCTGCCACTGAGGGTTTTACAGCCTCCCTGAATGTGAGGCCTGATTTATGGCACCCTAGTGAAATTGAGGTAGGTTATTGCATAACAATACGGTAATTAAGGGATGGACCAGTTGGCCTGGCTTGGGGCTCGGGGAAGTATCTTTTCTTACCACTAAAGAATGCAAAGGCATTATGTTCTGTAAAACTGCCCTTGCTTCTGAAATGTGGTGACCTACTTGGGAATTACTGTGATGGCTGGATTATATGTTATCTTAAGAAATACTGGAAAAGAGTATGCAGGAGGGTATTCCTCTGATAGTTCCCTTTTGGTACTGATTCCGTCAGGGTGGTGAAATATGGAGCAGATGAGAAAAAGGGAGGTTCTACGGTGCCTGGCTCTTCACTGACAAAAATCTTCCATCAGCAGAAAAATTCAGGATACTCTTGTAGGTTCAGCTTGAATTGGGATCAGTTAGCTAAGAGTAACACGAGTTTGCTCTGGAGTTGAACCACAAGTGCTTGGTTTGCTGCTAATTAGGACAAATACAAAAAATAACAAGAAAGGAAAGTATTACCTCCCCCACAGTGCTGTAGAAGGTAAACGTGTATGAAATATCTAGGCAAGAAAATGGTGGGATGAAAACCTAAAATTAAGGTGAAATTCATTTGGAATCAGTGTTGTATTTTTTTTTTCTTTTGATTCTTCTGTTTTCAACTAAAGTGGGTGAAGTGGTTTAGAAAAAACTAAGTAGTGATGCAAATTTTTTTAGCCATAGTAATGTAAATGTTTTGTTAACCTGGTTTTCATTTTTGTTTTCATCTTTGTTCTTCATGATTCATGCTGAAGTATGTATCACAGACTGTCCTGTATAGAGTCTATAGTTATCTAACTTTTAGAAGTTTTTTCATTATTTTGTTTCAGCCCAGCAATGGCAGACCAATATTGCAGACACAAATCAGAGGTTTGGTTTGACTGTAGATTTTGGGTGCTGAAATAAATCAAGCATTCCAGTTTCTTTATACAAACTAATTGTTTGCAGCTAGGTTGGGGCCTTGGGTAAAGTGTTATTTTTGCCACTGAGAAGAGAAAGTTCTCAAGTGGTGAAAAATGGTAGACAATAGTTGGTGGAGGCAAAGGAGAAAGCTCTGAGCAGCTGATATTTCCCCTATGTCTTGGTTTGGGGGATCACTATTGTATTTTCCTACAAAATAGTAGGAATAAGGCAACCAATTAGTACTGTTGTTGAACATGATCCTAATCGGAAGGATTTTTCTGACTGGATCAGCTTGAGGATTTAACAGTTGGGAGATTCATTGTTAGCAGCTGTACCAATCTGAACAGCTGAGTGAGATTTTACACTAGTCAGTCAGTTTGGTTAAAATAAAGGTTGCAGATGTCTTTTCCTGGAGATTCTGAATGGCATTGTTTAGTGGATTGGCGTGCTGTGTAGTGGTAGTCCCAAAGAAGTTGAAAGGGACATTAGGATGTGCAGCGTTATCGTACAAGAAGGTACTGCTAAAGGTGAACTGTAATGAATTAGAACTATGAGACTTAAGAAAATAATCATCAAGTATTTGTGTAGATTGGTTTTGTTTCAGGGAAGAGCTACAAAGCATATTGTGGGTTTGGGAAACGCACTAAAATGCTGTGCTTACAAAACCAAAGACTTCACAAAAGTCACTATTATAAAAGGGTCACAGGAAAGGTCAGTACATTTCTAGGTCTACATTTGTAGGATGATCTTCTAATAGAGTATTCTTCTGTTTGTATCTTTCTCACTGCTCTTAACTTGCAGGGAATGCAGTCTCCTGAGTGCCTTGAATGTCGACATCAATTGAAATGTTTTCCTTTCAGTTAATTGGCTTCCAGGTTCGTGTTCCATCTTACACCAGAAATAGATTTAGGTGCATCTCTCTTAATTTGCAGGTTTCTGGATAGGTACCCTGGGTGAAGTATTTTAAGAAACTTCCATTGTTCAGATACTTTTGAAAATAAAACACTAGTGTAGGATTTCTTCACCTGGATCTTGACTTTAAGTGGTGAAACAAGGTTATGTGGTAGGTAGAAATTTGCCATTTTGGTTCCACTCTAAGTTTGCAGTCAAGTTACCTTGTATCTATCTGTCTAGCTATAGATGTGTGTGAATGTGTATATGACACTAGACTAGATGTATATTTATATTAATAGTTTTAATGACAGTAACCAGGGCTGTACTTAAATCTTGGGAACTCTTGTAACTGCAGTAACCAGGAGTATGTAAGAGGCCAGGTGTCCCTTCTCTTTTCACTGGCCATTGCTGTGAGAACAGCAACTCTCTGCAAGGTTCAGATCTTTTCATCAACAAATAAAATATAATTTAAAAAAAACTTTAATAAATTGTATTGAGACTATATTACTGTACCAGTATCTCTTTCAACTGCTTGTATTCTAGAGCACTTGGGAAGATTTTTTATTGTAGCATCACCCTGGACCAGTGACTAGATGTACTTTTGAAATGAACCCTCCAGGTTTGTTCCATGACACAAGAAAGGCACCTCATTAAAAAGGACTCTGCACTCATCACCAATGGGGTGATGAATACCCTGTATGGCGTGTGCCAAGTACCTTGGCATGGGTGACTCAAATGCCCTCAATCCAGGCGCCACTGACAGCCTCCTCAGTTCTCAGCTGGAAATGTAGGAGGGGTCTGACAGCCACTTCAGGAGGCCGAGCAATCGATCACTTGATGTAACAGAGTTAATTTCCATCTGGGAATGAGCAGAGGGTCTCTAGGTTGGTGAAGGATCGGAGAGACCGGTTGAAGCTGCTGTGTCTCATTTTTCCCAGCTGCTGTGGTGTTGTGGTTTGAGCCTGGCTGGATGCCAGGCACCCATGGAAACTACCCGCTCACTCCCCCTGCAGCTGGACAGAGGAGAGAAAAAAAAAAAATTCAAAGCATTCATGAGGTTTGAGATAAGGATTTGAGAGAGGCTTGAACTTAAAAGATATGAAAGTAAATTTATTACACTAACAGAAACAGACCAGGATAATGAGAAGTAAAATGAACTTTGGAGAACAACTTCTCCCCCCTCACTCCCTCCTCCTAGCTCTACCTCCTACCCAAACGGTGCAAGGAGACAGAGAATGGGGGTTTTTTGGTCAGTTCATCATCTGTGGCTTCTTCCTTCTGCAGAATTGGAGTCATATTCCCCTGCTGCTTCTGTCGGGTCTCCTCTGGGAGACAGTTTCTCCCTTTAGAAAGTCCATCTCATGAGCAGCAGCCTTCTGTGAACTGTTGCAACATAAATCAATCCCATGGGCAACAGTGGCCCTCAAACTGCTGTGGTGTGGGTCTCTCCTCCACAGGCTGGAGTCTTTTTCAAGCATCTGCCTGCTGCAGCATGGGCCCCTCCATGGGCTGCAGGTGGGTCTCTGCACTGCTGTGGTCCTCCACGGGCTGCAGGGGGACAGCCTGTCTCACCATGGTCTCACCACCAGCTGCAGAGGAATCTCGGCTCCGTCTCCTGTACCTCCTCCCACTCCTTCCAAATTGGCCTTGGTGCCTCCATGTTGTTTTTCTGCTCACATCTTCTCACTCACCCTCTCTTCCCTGGCTGGAATTAAAACTACGCCACCAGAATTGTTTTGAATTCCTTCTTAAATCTGTTATCACAGAGGCATTACCACTTCTAATTGGCCTGCAGCATGTCCATCTTTGCAGCCAGCCAGACACTGGACCTGCAGGACATGGTGGTGGGGCTTCTAGCAGCTTCTCACAGAAGCCACCTCTGCAGCCCCCCTGCTACCAAAACCAGGCCTTGCAAAACCATGACACATGGTCAGGAGGGCTCCTTGGATATGGGTGTAGTTCTAGTGGATGTTCTTTTTCCAAAGCAATTAACTAATTTTCATACATGTTTACCTTCCAGTGTGTCTGTGTAGACAACACATCTCAAAGAAACTGGGTATGGTGCTATTCTTTTTGTGTTCTTTTTATTGGTACAACTGACTCATTTTTAGACTCAGCTCATGATGGACAGGAGATGTTTTCTAAATTATATTTATTATAGTATTCATGTGCAATGGGTGCATAATCTTCAACTTCAGTGAATCCTTTTTTTTTTCTCCTTCCCTTCAGCCTGCTGCAAAATGACAGCTTGATAAACAGAATAATTTGTTCGATTTTGATATTATGAGCTTTCAAGGAAATGGCAGGATTGTTTTGCATTGGGAGATGTTCCTATTTTATGTCTTACGCAGAAACACTTTAAGAAAGGGCACTGTAGAAGCATAGGTAAAAGAATACTCCTACCAGGAAAGGACTGCTGTTGAATTTTTTATTTTATTTTAAGAAAATGGTCTGGTTTTGTCCGCATGCAGATAAATTGCTGATTTTATTCAAGATGAAGGAGGTGGATTTAAAATAAGAAACAGTACTTCTAAAAGTCTTCAACGATATTGTACAGTATCTGACTGAATATTAGAGGCCTCTCAAGGCAGACAGGGATGTGTTTATCAGTGGTTTTTTTCAAGCAGACTTTATTTGTGTTTTGTTTTCCAAGTGGCACTGTAATTTTTTTTGTTTTTATGAGTCCTGCTTTCCAGTATGGCGCCATTGCTTGGTACTTCACACTGTAGATAGAACAGCTGGGTTAATTAAATAGATATGTCACAGCACTGAAGCCAGTGCCTGCTGCCATTGTACACAGGCAGCCAAGAGCTACAGCAAATAGACTCGCAGAAGCATTAGCAATGCAATACCAATTGTAGTAAAAAAACCCAAACAAGCTGTGGTATGAAAAATAGTAGAACAAAAATGATGCTCTGTGTGCATTAATTACAGGTAAGTATAAAAAAGGTGAAGTGTGCTTTCATGATATCGTATTATTGTTTATGATAAACTAATAAACTGCATTTCAAATAAATGTTAGCAGTGTCAGTATGGAATATGTGGCAGATTTTCTTTCCTGGTAGCATTACAGCATACTCCTCCCTTTTTCTTTTTTTTTTTTTTTTTCCCTTCCCCCCCTTTTTTTTTTTTTTTTTCCCCTCCCCCCCCTTTTTTTTTTTTTTTTTCCCCTTCCCCCCCAATGTTGAGATATCTTAACATGTAACCTGTAACTTTTTTGTAAGGAAATGTGTTATCTCTAGTGTGTGTACCAAATTTGGACACATTGTCCTGGTGAACTTCCTATTTACTGTCAGCTACAAAAGTTACACACCATAGCCCCTGCTTCATCTCTGAAACGCTAATGAATGATGCTATGTGCTTAAGATCGGCTCTGCCCTTTTCAAAAGTGGCTGCATTTCAGTGACTGGCAAAATACTCCTTTTATACCCGTTCCTTGTTTTCACCATGTTCAGGTTAGCTGCAACTACAGAGGACAAAATGTTCTATGACTTTGGGTCATTGCAGGCCCAGCAATGTAGGTGTGCTGTGACTGAGCAGACAAGGTCATCTCAATGAGTATGTTGGAAAGTGTTAGTAGATTGCAGATTTTTTCCCCATAAATGGATCAAAGCTCTATCTACAGCTGCTGGGTGGGCTACTGGGGACAGCAGTAAAAGCCAAGCCTCTAGAAAGGATGGATACGAAGTAAATCCCAGCACAGACTCCTCTCAGTGGTTTGGATACTGATTGGCAGGTTTCCAGGGAGCAGATGGTGCCAGCAACATTTTGTCGTTTGTGAATTACTTGCAGCATTGCAGAGCAAAGGCAGTGTAGGGCTGGACAAAATGGCAGCACTGCTGTGGCAGAAAATGGAACAAGTCATGGTGGCTGCTGAATTACACCTTGAAAGTAATTCTTGGCACTCTCTGTATGAACTAGTATTGACCTGTTGTTCTTAGAAGGCAGTGAAAGAGCCATATAAACACCATTAATTCTGTAATAAATTCTTCCAGAATTCTGTAATAGTAAAGAACCATTATTTTAAAATCAAATCCTCTTGTGCATGATATGAGGATTCTCAAAGCAAGTGGAGCTGTCAGGCATCAAATCTCAAGATATTCTTGGAGAATCTCTGTGTAAACAGATGAGAAGCCAGATGAGAAATCTCATTGCTGTGACTGGTAGCTATGGGGCTGTATGGGCTGGCAAAACGTATTTCTTTTATGGAGTCTCAAATTCTTGTTTTAAATGCATAATTTGAAAAGCAAACACTAAACTACAGACCCAGGTCTCAGTTCTGCAAGTTCCCAGACTGCCTTATGAGTAGCTGTCTGCACATGATTCCCTGGAATCAGGGAGGTGGAAGGCAGGCAGTGGCTTGCACTGTGCTTCTCCTCTGTGGCATCCATGGCCACTTAACCATCCTGTTGGGGACAACCTGTCATCAGGGCCCTCTTCTCTGGGGAACAGTGCTTGGGACGTCTGCGTTGGGTAGCCGCCAAGACAGGGGTTCCTTCACATGCAGAAGTGTCCTCTGCTCATGTCCTGCTCAGCTTCTGTTTGGAAACATGTGCAATCAAAGCCACTAGGGATAGCCAAGGACTTTGGGTAGTTGGACATGAAGGGTTTAATCTAAACACGTTACATGTCTGAAAGGAGGGTGGGGTTTGGGGGGTTTTGGTGGCTGGGTTTTTTTTGTTTGTTTGTTTTGGTTTGTTTTGTTTTTGTTTTTTGAGGGAATACTTAAGTCATGAGAGAATTTGGACCCAGAGGCTAAGGGGGCTGTACTAATAGTTTTAATTTTGCCAGCCATTTGTGGCTAATTCAAAATTAACTCTTCACAAAATATCTAGATCTCCGAAGTACTGAATAGGATTTGGATCTGGTGTAACACAGCTGTGCTGCCTTAGGTAGTCAGCTTGGCAAATATGTGCCCTAAGCTTACAAGCAAATGCCAGAGACTGTTAAAATACATGCCCAGTGAGCAGGATACAGCAATAAAGGGATCTGGGAAGGACAACAGACTGAGTGACCCACAGGACCTGGGGCTGAGCAGGCCAAGCCCCAGGCTTGGTCTACGATTACTGTAGCCATTGTCTTACCTGTGAGATGGTTGAGGGTGAGGAACTAGTAGCTGAAAATCATGACTTTTTGAAGGTCTTTTTTAAACTATATGTGATGGGAAGCAGAGGCTGATAGGTGAGATTAGTAGCCATAAGTAACAAGGAGAGGAGTAAGAATAACAAACAGAATCATTCATGCAGAGGGATGAACATTTGAGCATTGTGGTGTGGGCTGTAGGCACATGGGTCTTCTTTTTTCCTATCTGTTTCGCATTCAATAAAAAACTGCGGTGATCTCAGAAACAGCTGAGGCAGATTGTCCCTTCTTTTCTGTGGGAAGAGCCAAGTTAGAGAAATCCAGCCTGAACTTCCAGGGGGGGAGTGGGGAAGTATTGAGACTCTGACTCCTGACTCTTGTGGGAGCTTCTTCTTGTGTTTTATAGACAGAAAAATTTGATATGCTTTAATTCAGTGCAATGAATTTTTAACATTGACCTATTGTGATTACTTTTTCCAAGAAGCTAAGGAGTCTTTGGCCTTCTTGTACCCTCACAACTGTTTTAATGAGAGATGCCTTTGAATCTATCTGACATTAAACACAGTTTGTGATTATATGGAGTTAGATAGGGTGAGGAGAGACAGGAGAGACAAGTGTTTTATATCTTTGAGCAATTTCTATTTCTGGAATTGGACAGCATTTTGAATTAAAATATTTTAGCATGGTTTTTACTACTGTTGTAGGTGCTGTAAGTTTCACTAGGCTTCAAGCTTACATTTTTTTTCCTTCTCACAGTTCAGATCTGTAGCAAATTTGAATGCACTGTCCTACACATTACACTGAGTTGTGTCTTTGGGCATGTGATACAGCCTGAGATTATTCAGTGTGACAACACTTAACCTAACATAATTCAGTTCAGTGCACTGAGAAATAGAATGATAGAATATTTTTTTCCCTAGGATGGGTACCCATCCATTGTCACTCAAGTTACTGCAGATTATCTGGTAGGAACATAAGAATATAGGACTTGCCATACCAGATCAAACCAGTGGTCCATCTAAGAAACTGTCTTTTCTCTTGAGACAGGCTGGAGCTGGGTATTTCAGACAAAAGTGCATGAAACCCTACAATAAACTTTCAAATGCCTTTCACATCATGTTGTGGAGGTTTTTAAATCCTGTCAGTTAGACTTTAGTTTGTGCTGTGTAGCAAAAAGGCTTAAATCCCTCGTGTTTCCTAAATCTGCTCTGATGTAACACTTCATTTTCACGTTATCTATCTAAACCTTATCTGAATTTTGCTTTGCTTTTGATGTCAGTGTGCTGTGGTAGCAGTGCATTTGACAAATTAATTGTATGTTATAAATCGGAATGTCTAATGTATCTTGTCTTGTTTCTCAAACCTCAAACGTGCCTTCTGTTAGATATCTCATCTTTAAGCTAAAAGGATTCCCATCAGTGTTTCTAGTCCCTACCCTGCAGGACTCTTCCAGTGCCTGTAACCATTCTAACAATTCTTCACAGCTATACCTTGTGCTTATTACAAGAACAGATCACCGTGTTTAATATAAAGAGTATGCAGTCATTTTATATAGTAGCAACGCTATTTTTCTGTAGCATTTTAATGTTGGTATGAAGAATTAAGGGGAAAAGAGAGATGCAGGCATCACTTACAATCAGAATTATCTTTTACATTTTTTATTTCAGATACTTGAAAATGGTGCCAGAATCATTACAGCAGTGAGAGATTAGTTCTAAATGTATGTTTAGCACAGACAGTGATAGTAAGAGCCCCTTTCGCTTTAATGGCTTTTTTTTGCATTTTAAGCTGGCACTTCTATGGGTTAATTTGTGCACTCCTTAAGACTTTATTTCTTCTTGTTCTTAATCAACCTACTTAAGTTCATTTGGGATTTAAAGTTATACTTAATGTAGATCTAACTTAATAGTTTGGTTCTTTAGTTAGCTCAGCAACCACAATGTAAAGGGTGGATTTTTTTAAGATATAAAAATCCTAATTTCTGTATTTGAATGTTCCATCCATACAAGTGTTTTTAAGAAATAAAGCTCTCTAAACTTTTTTTCCCCTTCCTTTTACCTTCCTTTTTCCCCCTCCTTTCATGTGTGTCATGAACTTGCACTTCTAAAAAAAAAATCAATCAAGAACTGGTAGTCTTGAAAGCAGCGGGCACAGTCTGACGTGGCTGGTGTTCATTTGCATCGATGCTGAGGTGTGTGAGCATCTGGAGATCAGAGCAACACCCTCTGCTCCAGCTGCAATCTGCAAATGTCTGTGGGTGCCCCTCGAAGGCAGCTGTACCTGTGTGGGAGCCCTTACACGCCCTGCACACACTCAGCGCTGGCCGGAGTGTAAGCACTGAAGTAATTAGATTGAGGTGTAGCAACAGTCTGCAGACTTTTAATAAAAATGTTCTGCTTATGGTGAACCACAGTGATTTGGGCTGTTGGGGGTAAATGGTTTCTTTTGTAATGTGGTGTCTGACGTATAAATCTGACTGCAGCTTTGCTAGGTTCTTTTTTGACAAAACTGGCAGCCTCCACTGTCCACTTCCTTAGGCTCTAAAATAAATAATGAAAAGTACCGTAAACACAGGATTTGATATTGATTTTCTGGAGTTTAAGATAATCTGAGGTCTTCAGAGATCAGTATCCTTTACTGTGTCATACACTTATGTATGCTGCTGCTATAAAAATAAATAACTGAAGCTCTTTAAGGTCTAGTTTGTGAAAAAGATGAAACATTTATTGGCCACTATATTTTGAACATTGTATTTCTGAAGCTGAATTTGATGCTTTGCGTCCCATAAAATAAAAATGATGAGATTGAAGGTAGTAATCAAAAGAAAAGGGCTCAATGTGTCACTCTGTTGCTAGAATACATGTGGCTGGTTGAACTGAGCTTTACTTCTAATATACTTTTATAAATTTTTAATGATGGCTAATGAATCAAAAGTTGAGAGGCCTTGGAGATGTGTCATTTATCAGATTATTTTTTTCCTTTTGGTGCTGTGTGCAGCATCTTCTGGGTCCCTGGGCTGGCAGGCAGTTTCTCAGATGTGGCTTGCTGTTCGGTCTGTTCCCCGTCCAGCATTTTGCATCTGTTTAGCAAATACCAGGGTAGGGTTCAGTGATGTTAATTTTGAACTTGTCACAGCGACAGATGTTAGAAAGACCTGCCAGAGCAAAACGACGCTGATGTTGGTTTTGTTGTGGATGTCTGGGCGCTGCCGGGGCTGCAGGGTGGGCAGCGGTTCCAGCCCTGGCCCGTCCCACCAGGTGCCGCTGTGATGCAGTGATGCCTGGAGCCGGCCAGGAAACGCAGGGATACGCGGTCCCCAAACTCCTGATTAATACAAATAAAAAGGCGAAGGAAATTGCAGCCTGCGCCCTGTGACCTCGCCAAGATGTTATAAGGCATCAAGGAAGCCTTGATGAATCGGGAGCAGCCTCCTAAATATCAGAGGGCTATGTGGCTCTGCAGAATATTGTACTGACCATGACAGAGATTTCTACGGTGTGACCATATTGCAGCATCAGCTTGAAAAGAGAGGGAAACAAAATTAAGAAGTCAAGCTACAGAAGTAAAAATAATTCACAGGGAAGTGGCTCAGCAGCTACAGTCAGCTCTGCCTCTCCAGGTGTAGGCATGTCTGCATGGCACAGAGGAGCCTTCAGTTCTCTGCCTGCCCTGAGCACGGTGGTCTCCATTACACAACAAACTTTGCTGGTGGCACCTGAGCAGTGGCATTTTGGCAGGGAAGAAATCATGATACAAATTGAAAGTGAGCTCTCTGTCAGCCACCCAAGTGGAATAAATTGCACTATGGATTAGGTAACCCAGATTACTCCTTCCTGTGGATCCCCTAAGTCTCCAAGTGAAGAAGATTGTAGGATGCTGCTTAGAATGGTATGCATGTACTAAGCGTGGGAGGGAAACCCACAATGCTAGATTTAAATGGCCAAATGCAGAGAAAAGGTGGTCATAGTAGGTGTCTTTTAAAAGTTGGCTGTTGAACCAATGAATTGCTGGGTTGTAACATTACCATTCTCAATGAAATGGTCTCCAATAAAATAATAAGGCAATAGCATTGCTCAGTTATTAGTGGATTGCATGTAAGGAGCAGGGTTTGATTCCTCATACCCATTTACACTTGTGTGTTTCAGTTTCTTTCTGCTTCTGGAGAATCAGGTGCCTGCTAGGTAGCACAGCTTCCCCAGCATTTGGCTCTGTATCCCACTCAGCTCGGTGTCAAGATGTAGTATCCTCAACTTTCCTTTCTCTTACGTAAGTCTTATTTTCTGCCCTTGTGAAAAATAGTACATCCAGCACTTTGCTTTGTCTTTTCATCAAAGTTCATAATGATATGAGGGCCCCCCAGCTTTCTGTGTGCCTGGTTAGTAGGAGAGCCACAACCTCGGAGGTGATTACGTGAGCACTTGGTGTGATTCACCAACTAGAACATAAGGTATACTGGGCTGTCGTTGGGGCGTGCATTTATAATTATTTTTATATTTTTATTGTAGGATGCAGCTGCAATTCTTGAAAGATTGATTAGGTGTGTATGATGCAAGGTGAATTGAACCCAAAGTTCAGAAAAATCAGTTGATGATGGCAATGAGGAATTCATTGCCAGGCAGAAAGTACATGGAATGCTGCTTCTGTTGAGATGGAAGAATTTGTAGGAAGAACAATTTCTAACACCTGTCTTTCAGGTTGGTGTTCTCTTCCCCTAACTCTGCAGAAATAGTGGAGTCATGGTACAGGTCTTGAAATCTTATTTCTGGGGATCTTTTTGAGTACATACTTCTCCCGCATATTTAGAAGGCCTTGCAGGACATGCTCATTTATCTTATCTGAGAAGGGAAAAAAAAGTAGGTATCATCTTCCAAAATGAGTTATACAGACAGCTAAAGGTAGCATCTTCAGAAATCATTGTATGCTAAATGATGCAAGTGAATTTATTCGCTGTTAATTTATTCTATTTTCAGTTTTAGAGAAGCCTGTGTATGAGGGGATATTACTCAATCCCAGTGTTATGGACTTGCATCACTTTTAATTGGAATTGCCTATGTGTTCATCTCTAGCCTGCACCATTGTAGTTGCCAGGACATTGCACTTCAGGCTGCAAGCCTACATGTTACATCTCTTCTGGCAATTATATTTGAAATACTGTATTTTGACAAAATTATTCACGATGTACAACCCTATCAGTGCAACCCTAGCTGCCTTGAGTGCAAACAGCTTTACATTCATGGAGTTGGAAGGGCTAGCGTGGTATTAGTAATTGGACTGTTGAATGGTTGAAATAGCCCTGACTGGGATATTTGGGCCAGACCTTCTTTTGACTGATGTAATACAATATTCTGAAGACTTGCATTTCGGTAGGCACACTGTATGTGAAAAAGTATGTGGTATAGGTTAATGGCTTAACTCTTAATAGAAAGTAAACCTTATTGAACTTTATCCTGGAAACTTGACAGTGGAAGCTGGCTGAAGTTAAAAGTGAGCTTTGAAGCCCAGAGCAAAATTACTTTGAACCTGAATGTATGGGATAAATCTCAAATGCAAATCAGAATATGTAGAATATTTTCAACAATTAATTTTATTTAATATATTAATTAATTTTTTACTTAACAACAAGTGCAATGACTTTAGCCTTTGCTTCTGTTTTTGCTGGGTTAAAGTATACTGAAATCAGGAATTCATTACTGCTCACAGACATCTGGAGTGAGAGACTCAGCAGACTTTTGAAGTCAGTGGAGTTGCTCAGATTTACACCTTCTGAGGATCTGCCCTATGAGATCAGTGCCAGTCCAGACTTAACGCATTCTGGGTTAAGTTTAGTGAACCTGGAAGAGTCAGAGGACTTCAGAGTGGGTATTGTTTCTTTTAAAGGTTGATTGGACCTTCCTCTATCTATGTTGAGTGCTCCCCATAGTCTGATTAGTGGGGGGCATGCATTACATATTTCTGGGATTAATTCAATTTCTCTTTCAACTTCCATTCTTTTCCTTCTGAGAAATCAGATGGCTTTATGGAAATTCCCTGCTGCTCTCTAAATCCCTAAGTCTCTTTCCTGTTTCTCACTTCTTTAAGGTATTAAGTGTTACAACGTAGAAGTTAACATGTCTGACTCAGTGTGTTTAATTTCACTGTGTTAAGCATAAACAGTTTTAAAGTCATGTTATTTCAAAGTGTCTATATTTTGCACAACACACTATCAAGCTCAGAGGTAAGGTTAGCTGGTATTTGTTGGCTTCCAGCTACATTAAATACTTCAAAATACCATAACCCAAATGTAAAATTGCATCTTGCTGCAATACTGAAGAAGTCTGGCCATGGAAAATCTCTAGGTTAATTAACTTTCTGGCTGAGGATATTTGCCTTTCCAGCTGCTGAACGTGAAAATTGGAAGTGTGAGCTCCTAGTGTATTGGTCCCCAGCCCCTAGTAAACCACCCTGTAACCCAGACTGACATGGGAGGCCCCGGTAATGTTGTCTGTAGCACGCTGCTTGTTCAGCCTGTGCACTGTGCTTTGTGGGACCGGGGGCTTGTGAAGGGGGCTCACATGAGGTTACCTTGCAGAGGGGGTGCTTCTCATCTCCATTTGCCCTGGGACTGATGCTGCTGCGCAGGTACTGAGGGCGAGGGAAAAGACAAAGTTCATGTGTCTGGAACAGGGTCTTGCTCTATAACAGAGCATCTGTAGTGAACTAAATCAGGGAATTTCTACATCATGTACATTAAACCTTTTAGCCACTCAACTGGCTTGCTTTTGGGAAAAGTTAAAAAGAGTCATCTCTGGGTCCACTGGTCTTAGATGCACTACCTGAGGTTACAGAAAGGGTTTTCTGCTCTGAACAGCATCTCTTTATTTTTGTATCCATTTACTTAGGCTCTGTGAAGAAGTAAGTGAAGGACCATCATCCAAAAATAAAAAAGCAAAAAACCAAAAAGCCCCACCGAACACAGAAGGGCTGTGTTCCACACAGGTATATTTTCTTGAGAGCCTCATGGGAGTTTTTGTATTAGCAGGGCTCTTGAGTACACACACAAGAAAGTTGTTTTTTTGGGTTTTTTTAATACTTACAATATCTGTATCTTCTGAGCTTGTGAATTTGAACGGTGTGATATGTTATGGGATATGCGATGCAGTTTGAACTAAGCAATCTAATAGAGTGGTTACTGGGAAATGTATATTAGTGGGAACATTAATGTGCTCTCTTTATATTGAAACCAGGTTTGACAATGTTTATGTAGCCCATGGGCTGAACGGTGATGTTAGTATGAAAGAGGCAGATTGTTTAGCTGAAAGGAGAGCTGAAACTTGTCATGTCTGCATTACTGACATTAATGTTTTATGCACTCAGTGCTTCTAGGACTGCTTCTCTGTGTGGGGTTATGGTAATTCCTGATCAATTGTGTCTTTGTAAGAAAATATAACTATGCATAAAGTAGCTAAAATGCAAGGTAGCTCTTCACTGCATAAAGACCAATTAGAGGATGGTTTATTACTGAACTGAGGTTTGAAAAGAAAAACGTTCCAATAAAAAGGTTCTTGATCAACAAAATGTGAAAGGACTTAGCTATTTTAGTTCACTAGGATTTAGCTACTGTGATTGTCCTCATTTCAGAGCAAAGTGTAAATCCTTTGCATCAAGGAACAGACTTCAACTTGTATTGTGTGAAGATGTATCTCTGGAAAACATCATTACACAGTTGTCTGTGAGAAATGGAGGGGCAGAGCCCTGCAGGTCTAGATGGGTTTGGTTCTCTCTGATGTTGTTGGCAAGGGAGGAAGAGCACCATAAGAAGCCTGGAGGAAGGTCATCAGAGTGGCTGCTTTGCCACTCTGGATCATAAAACCCACTTGGGATCATAAAACCTCCAAAATGGAATGAAAAATAGAAGTGAGTGAAGATTTAGCCACCGTAGTTAGCACTGATTTGACTAACAGCCATGAAATTATTCTGTTATCAGAATTTTGCAGTGTATTGTTTATTTGTTTCTTTTCGCCCAAGGCAGAAATGCATCTTCTACTGAATTTATTTTCAGTGTTTTGTTTTCAAACAGCAAAACTGATCTCAGTTATGATTTTTATCTTGACCACCAGTCATGTCAGAGCTCAGCCCAGCTCTTTAAAACAAATTCAGAATTGCTTGTTATATTGGTTGCTGCAAGAGTTCCATCCTGCTCTAGTTCAAGCATGTTTATTTCACAAGGTTGATACTTACTTGGAGAAGTAGATTTAGTTCCTATAAAAAATAATTTTTCTAACATTTTTTAATGCTGAAAAGATTCTGAATGAATCTTTCAAAATTAACGATATGCATGGGAGTAGTAAGGAATAGAAATTAAAAAAAAAAAAAATCTTATGTGCTCTTTCTGTTCCCCACCCACTCCCCCAGTGCCAGAATGACACAAATCCATTTATGCACTCACACATTTACACACAAATAAATGGATGAATAGATAGTGTAGATAGAACGAAAGAACCCTGCTATTTCAGATTGAAGTGCCTGTCACTGACATTAATTTAGATGTAGTATTAGGGAGCCTCTTAAAGGTCAGGTTTCCCCTGGAGCGTTAGTTTACCCTGGACATTTTTACAGATGATGTGCTAAAGATGTAATGCATCTAATAACTACATCTTGGCTTCATCTACTTGATTCATCAAATTCCTTCCTGCTCAATACTGAGTTTTCAGTGACATGTTATATGTGAAATATTACAAGACAGTATGTTAATGCTGTGTTGATTACAACTGATTTCTTTTTATTTGGAGGTACGTAAAAAGTAAAGCTCATTTATTGCCTAATGTTCATGGCCTATGGCTTCCTGGAAATAGGGACCCTTCATTCTTCAATTAAGGAGAGATGGTTATGAATGACAGCTGCCCTTTCCTGGGAAAGGTGACATTCAGATGCTAGTGCAGCAGCATGGCTACCCATGCAGCTGGGTTTATCATGTTGCATTTAAAACATTATATATACAGCCAAATAATATTTCCTGGGTTCATGCAAAGCCTTAGGTAGTTAAGTGTATTGATATCACTAAGACAGAGACTAATTCTTGCTCTTATTCTGTGGTCTCTTGAAAATACGGATGCTTAAACCTTTTTAAAGGGGTCTTTTAACTTGATTGTGAAGGCTGTAGTTGACCAGAAACCGGAACAGGGCAAATGTGAGGTTAATAAGATTGTTTGCTTTAGAACAGTCAGTTTGTCATTCCTACTTGATATGAATATTTTTGTAGTGTTACACTTGTGTTGAGCTATATGCTCAGGCTTGTGAGAAAGAACTTTGTGCAAAGACTGAAGGCACAAAATGCAATTTTTAGAAACAAATTGGTATTGAAAGTAGTTGGATGAGAGTGGCATGTGCCAAAGAGCTGGCACTGACACAGTTCAGGAGTTTGCCTCGTTTCACCTCTCCATCACTGACTCTCTGTGGTAACTTGCCCATCTGAAGAATGAGTTTTAAGGTTTAAAAACAAACAAATATAACCCCTCCTCCCCCAAGAACTCTTAATATCATCGTATTGAAATGAAATATGGGTGTGAAATGTTGCTATTTCATGAGGATAAAGTGTGGTTTTTGTGCCTCAGAGCTAGAGCAGTCCATTTCTGCATTGTCTACCAGGCTGGGAGTCTTCAGAGGCAGCAGGACAAGCCTGTGCTGGGCGGGGACAGGGACCCAAGTACGTGTGGTCCAGAAAGGGACTTTACATCCTTCTTCTGAATTGTAGATCTCTCACTCTGTAATCACTATCCTAAAGGAGGTTGGTTTTTGTCTACACTGATCCCACTCATCTGGTTTTCCCTTACCTAACCCAGGTGAGGACAAAAGCAGTGCAGTAACAAGGAGTTATGGTCTTGTGCCCTGAAAAGCACCCACACCGAGTTCATTTGCTTTAGTTGGGGCTGAAGACTAGGCTGTGTGTTCTTTGTCCAGACTTTGTTCTTAAATTCTGAAGCAAAGCACAGCCTCGCCTTTGTGGGTTTTTTCTTTTTCCTAGAACTGCCTTTTGTATGTATTGGCAGGAAAATAGCAGTGCTCTTAAGGATCTCAAAGTCAGTTCTGCTTCTGCAGCCTTGAAGGTGCTGTTACATTAAAGAGAGAAGAAAAAGCTTTTAAATATTGAAACAGTTTCTAAAGTAAAGAGGTTTGAATTTATGATTGATTTCGAAGTGATCTGTGTTTAAACTTTGAATGGGAATAAAATAGTGTCTTGTTCAAATATTGAACTAGTTTTAAAGTTAAATGGCTCGAACATAGAACTCTCTCATGGGAAATTGTATTCTCATTTCAGCCTCTGACTTCTCTTGCATATTGTACTGTACCTCATTGTACTCACATGCCAGTGTTTGCTTAGGCTGCAGTGAAAAACTCACAGATAGTATTTTATTAGTTGATTTAAAAAAACACAGTAACATACCACAAAATACACTGAAAAAATTAATAGTGGAGGATATTTTTCCATGGTAATGGATATTCAGCAGAATGATATAAGCAAAGACTTAGGATAGCTCTTTAAAGCATAAGGTTAGGGGAGATAAAAGAATTAAAAAACACTGACACGGAGATGTGGTCACTGAAGTACGGCACGATGTGTGAGAATGGTGTAATTGGAGAAGATTGTTCTCTGGAGCTTGGCCGATAAACAGACGAACAAACTGTTACCTGTTATTGCTCACCAAGCTGCTCTTAATTTTTTGGGGTGGTGGTTATTCTTTATTGACTGGCGTGCTGCAGAAGGTATTGGTTGTGACTCACGTGAGGGGCCTACAGTTGTGTTTTATAGCATGTGCAGTCAACTTATTAATGTGGCTGTGTTTTTGCATGGGTTTGGTTCTCTGGCTTGGCTTTCACGTTCAGCTGTATAATGGCTAGTGGAAATCTTACATCAGGAACAGGGAGAGCTGCATTCAAGGACTAGATAAAATGCAGGATAAGTAATGTGTGTTCTGTTGTCTTACTGACCGCAACATTAAGATTCCCTATGTATTTTATAGCCAAAATGGCTTTTCAGTTTCCTAACACTTGAGGGCATAATTACGTCAACTGACTAATTGAGTTGTTAGCCACTTTTTCATATTCTCAGTGCACATTTTCCTTGGTGTGGGATCATGCAATGGATCAACTTGACATTGATAGTAGTATTAGTTTGACCCTCTCTGTTTGGAGTTTGTCAAAGCTGGAGGAGAAGGCGAAACTGCAGATGAGCTGATATTGCTGCTGGCCCCGTCCCCATTGCAGCAAGAAACTGGTTTGTGACAGCTGGGCATTCCAGTGGCACATCCGGTGTGTTCCAAGTATGTATCTTTGTGGCTGCAGGAAAAGGGCTTGAGGGTAAACTGTGAGCGCAGTGTTAGGTAATAGCGTGAAAAATGATCTCTGCCTTGATCAAAGTTTAATGAACCCGTAGTGGAATTGAGTTTTTTGTTTATTTAAATTTTTCATGAACTTGAACCACTGGAAGAGGAGTTCCATTTTGGATTTGAATTGAATTGGGGAGGTGAGCATTATGGCAAGTTTTCAAAATTTGAAAGTTTGAAATAGCTCTTTCAATAATATGAGTTTGTAAGACTACTAAAAAAAATTCTGAAGAACTTAATGCACATATTAAGAACAGTTTTGGGTTTTTTAAAATACTGTGGTACAAAACTGGTAGAGAATCAATGGAAGATTTTCAGGAGCATAATAAATCCATGCAAGCATAGCTGAGAAATTACAGTAAATGTAGAAATCTGGATAACTGTCATATTTCAAAAGATAAATAAGTTATGGTCAGTTGAGGCTGTCTAATCAAACACTACTGTTAAGCTTCAGGTGCCACCCATTCTGCAGTTTTAATAAAAGAAGAAATATGGAAGGAGTTCACAGTAGGAGCTGTGTGCTAAATAGTCAGTGCAGTTGTCTGTCCCAAGAATCATCCCCATCCTCCTCTCCAAGGGTAAAAGCCTGTTAAACTGAGCTGTCTGGGGCCTTGGGGGCCCACTGGGAAGAGAAGGCGTTTTGCCCCATAGAAAGGCTGGTAATTATTACTACATGATAAGTAGAAATGTCATTGAGACTCCATTTGTCAGATCAGAGCTACATTTTCTAATGCTGTTGGTATTTAATGCCACTTATTTTTCTTAACACAGAGCTTTTAAAATGATCATTACAAGAAAAAAACCCCATTATTCAAAGAATAACAAATTCTAAGTTGGTTGGCTAAACCTTTTAAATGGTTGAAAATAGAGTACAAATGACTATGAAGTTTTGACTGGTTGTGTATTTTCATCGACTCTTTGGTGATTGCCCAGCCCTCATCTGGGATGTGACTCTTGCTTTTTACCTGACCTCTATTAGCATGAATCATGGTGTGCTCTAGGTAGGGCAGCCAGTTTCTGAGTTTTGCACGGTTCAAAAATGAGGTTTATGGCTTCTCATCCTCAGGCTACATGATATGATTAAGATTTGCTTATTCAGGGCCTCTTGGGCAAGTGTCTCCACCCAGCTGTAAGTTACATAGGATTCCCTTGGTTGTAGGAAAGTATTGGTGTCTGGCTCTTAAACTTGAGAGCACTGACCACATGGAATGAAGTAAGAGAGCTGGTCTGCAAGGAGCTTGACATTGATACTATAGTGTCATGGTTTATCCAGTACGTTTCCATGACGAGAGTACTTTTTCACTGGGTTGGAGAATGGTATTCACTGGAACAAAACTCCTACTCTTCTGTTATTAGTGCATGTGCTTTCTCTTTCTTAATTCTGTAGGACCTTGGAAATCTTCACATTTATTATGTTCTGTGAGCTTTGGAAAAGTCAGTAGGCCATTCAGGCAGGTTCACTGTCCTCAGGTTTCTCGTCTGATGGAGATTCCATTGAATTTCGTGAAGTTACGCTGATCTTTCTCCATTCCAGTTTTAGCCCCAGACTGTGTGTATGTCAGGGCCTGTGTGTGTGTATTCATGTGTACAGGCATGTGGGAACACATACACTGTGTGCACGTGTTTATATCCAGATGCTGGACTGTGCTCAGAGAAGAGCAAGGAAGCTGGTGAAGGCTCTAAAGCATAACTCTGATGAGGAGCAGCTGATGGGGTTGTTTAGCCTGGAGAAAAGGAGGCTCAGGAGAGACCTTATGGATCTCTGCAGCTACCTGAAAGGAGGTTATGGCCAGGTGGGGTGTAGTCTCTTCTCCCAAGTGACGGGACAAGAGGAAATGGCTTCAAGTTGTGCCAGGGCAGGTTTAGACTGGATATTAGGAAAATTTCTTTACAGAAGGGGTTGTCAAGCATTGGAACAGACTGTCCAGTGTGATGGTTGAGTCACCAACACTGGAGGTACTTGAAAGATGTGTAAATGTGGCACTTAGGGACACGCTTTAGTGGTGGACTTGGCAGTGCTGGGTTAATGGTTGGACTCAATGATCTTAGATGCCTTTTCCAACCTTAATGATTCCATGACTTTATGAAATACATTGTGAAAGACTTAATGTCCGGAAGACTCATAAGAACATGAGGCGTAATGTGAAACTCCCAAAAAACTGTCATTAAGGACATTCCGCAGAAAAGTCAGTGCAGCAGTTTTTGAAAGTATATTAGCTCTGCTGAGCATACTCCAAAGGCCTGGGAGTGCTCCTGCGCCACGCGTGGCTGTGCCACATATGTCATTGGGTGTTTTTGGATCCCTTTCCTGGACAAGACGCAAATTTGGAGAAACAAATCCATTTGAGATAAAAACACCGGAAAGTTGTACTAATGAAATCTCAAAAAGGAAAGCAGAGACTTAGACATGTGATGACAATAATGATCTATAGTTTAGGCAACCTTAACTTCACCTTAGTTAAGCTTTTCTTTTTTCTTTTTTCTTTTTTCTTTTTTCTTTTTTTCCTTTTTTTCTTTTTTTTTTTTGTGGGGAGTGGATTTATAAAATAAGGTATTGTATGGATGAGTGTAATCCAGTGAATGGTTTATGGACACACTCCTCCAGGGAGTGTTATAAGTTCACCACTGAGTGCTAGATTTTGCATTTGGATCTCTGATTTAACTGCAAGAGGTGTAAAAACTGATGCATCGAGCCAACTCCCTACTGGTTACACATCTGAGACTCGAGTGCTTCATTTGTTACTTTTAAAGCTATAGTAAATAATTTTAAATACAAAGTGAGGGGCTTTTCTCTTTTTTTTCTTTTGGAAGGCTTATTGTTTCCAATAAAGGACGACAAATCTAAAGCAAATAAAACCTGGGATGATACGGTTAGAAATTATACTGGCTTCAAACCTGTTTGTTTGAAACAGTAGCTGTAAGAGACTTGTATATTTTGGTAACTTTACTGACTTTTGTTCTCCTTCTATCTCTTTTTGGGGGTCAGCCATCACAAATGCAGAAGCTATGCAGATCTGGAGATACGGTACTTTTTGTTGGATGGGAGGGATGGGTTGAATTAATACTAACATTTAGGCTGCTGGCAGCACCAGTGGTGCCTCAAAAGAAACAGCACAGCTGCAAAAGCAGAGCAGATTGATAGAGTTTAAAGCCAGTGATAGTGATTAGCGTTAGTTGTTATTATTGTCATAGTTACTTTACTGTGTCCCAGGGTGGGGCTGGTACTTCATGAGAAGACTCTAAGTCCTAGATTCAGAAGGCTTGGGATCTAAATGGAAAGCTTAATGCACAGTTGAGGGGAGAACATGGTGCTTTGGTGGAGAGAATACAGTAAGGATTATGGGCACAGAGTAAATTAGTTGCTTCCTTTGGGTGCACTTTTGTCTTTAAATGTTAAAAATACGTGGGCAGGCTTTTCAGAGAGAGTGCAGCATATTTGGAGGCAGTGAGGTAGGATGTGAGGAGGATGTATAAATTTTGGTAGTCTGAGGATGTAAAATAACGTGAATTGAGGTGTGTTAAAGTTCATGAAGGGAGAAGGTTTTTGAAGGTCAGTGTCACTGCTTGGGTGGAAGAAAAAGAAGAAATACGCTAGTGGCTATGACTGAACAACTATTTATGGCTTTAGCAGCCCCCCAAGCTTTTCCTGCAAGAGTTAAATGTTTTTATCTGGAGAACCAGAGCAGTGAAAACACCTCGCTGTCTGATAGGAGCTACGAATAAAGATAGATGCACGAAGGCAGACTGATACAGGAGAGGAAGGCAGCTTGTGCATCACCAAGTTTTATCCCCTGCTGTTGCAGGGGCTAAATGTAAATTTCTCAGCCTCCCATGTGGTAGGGTTTTCCTCCAACGCATTCCCGCGGGACAGTGGTTGTAGCATCTCGCCCTCCTCATGGTTAGACACGTGCTTGTGAATTCCATTCTTAGTGTATTCGCAGCCAAGTCATAATCATTTCTTCTTATGCCAAAATTGTCTTTTAAGTTGAATAGCTTCTCTGCCTTTCTGTTGCTTATCTCTTCTCCAAGCCCCTGCAATTACACAGAAATTACATTCCTTCAAAATAGGTTATAAAGCCTTGCTTAATATTTGGCCCAGACTGATAACTCAGTAATTCACTAGATAGGTTCCTCCCCCATTCTTAAATGCAGGTATTATGTTTACTGCTTCTGTAGTCATTTGTATAATCTCTGACTGAAGAGATTTATTAAAAATTGAAGTTTTCCAGTAAGTTGAACAGAGAGCACAAATCTTGTTTCTAAAGTATTTCATTTTTTTACTGTATATATGTGTACAATTTGAATCTTGAAATACTGTGTCTTGCACCATTTGCTTCCCTTCTCTGAAAGTTTTAGACCAAAATTTAATCACTTCAGTGTGCATTTTCTGCCTTTTTTCCCCTCAACCTGGGTGGTTACAAATGATAGTCCATGCCATGGC
Organism: Atrichornis clamosus; assembly: GCA_013400975.1. Classification (NCBI taxonomy): domain Eukaryota; kingdom Metazoa; phylum Chordata; class Aves; order Passeriformes; family Menuridae; genus Atrichornis; species Atrichornis clamosus. The sequence goes on along the minus strand of WBMZ01003468.1, from coordinate 369,227 downwards.
TTAGCCTGAGAGGGAGGAATGTTCTTGAGCTCTATTGTAGGGATAGTCTTCTGGACTTGGAAAAAGGTAGGGAACTGAGGGAAGGCAAAGGAAATCTTTGGAGTAGAAGGCAAATATTAAGGGAAATATAAAGGCAGGGAACTGAAGAGTAAAGTCATTACATGTTGTGATTTTTCTGAAATGTTTTAATTCCCCAAACTGCAAGCAATGATAAGAAAATTCCCTGTTGTCTTTCACTTTTTAAAAGCCAGAATTAAAACTCTGAACATTTATACATAAATTGAACTGCAGGTGCACTTTTGCAAGGGAGGGGAAAGGATCTTAATGAAGTCTATAAAAATCAACAAGAAAATTCTGTGGAGACTACACAAAAATAATATATTTTCCTGAAACAGTGTGGGATAAATCCGTAGGTCATCTTTTCATATAAATGCTGGTTATTCAGCTTTCCCAAGTGAAGACTACTTTGATTCCAATAGCTGTGTGTTGCACGCAAAACAACTGATGAGGGTACAGTTTCCAAACTTTTTTTTTTTCCCTACAGCAAGAATTATTTTTTTTTCCCCCAATACCCTGGAAGATTTTTGAATAGAAGTATTATTGCAGTCAGTGTGTCACTTTACTGTACTTCAGTTCATTTAGTCCCAGGTGTACTACGTGTGTGTTCGTTCTAGGGGAGGGCATGGGAGCCTTGCCAAGCCCTTCAGTTATTCTTGGCTCAGAGCCTAAGCACTACATTTTTCTAACTTATGAAATGAATTTCAACTTGTAACCTGTGGCACTTTCAAGGTCATGATTGGGAGGTGTCAGGTGTGCTTTAAGAATAGCTCCGCAAGGAAAGGGCCTATTTTAAAAGTTTCTTTTTGTTACCTCTCTTTTTTTTTTCCCTTTTTCTGTTTTTTTTTTTTTTTTTAATAATTGCTGTCTCACAAATAGCCCAGAAAGCAAACTAGCATGAACTCTTCAACACCTCTCCAGATTCAACAAGACTGACATTTATAGCTTTATTGTAGCAGAGACATGGCATTTGGATTCAGATTGTTTGGACTGCAGAGTGTCAGTATAAATAGCTATGATTGACTTTTGTATGGAGCACATCTGGAAGCAATTTATGGCATTCCAGCTAGATTAAAGCATGTTTTAAAGGCATTTCACCAGTCTTTTTTTCCTTCTTTTTTTCTGGCTATGGTGAATAAAGTTTCAAAGACAGTTTAGCTGCTGTTTCTGTTAATGTGGACCATAGTGAAGTCAAATTAAGGGCAACTGGGGAAAACGGTGCATTTGTTTGTTTTTGTTTGTTTTGCTTTGTTTCCCAGAATAGAAAAACCCTGAAGTGAGTGTAACTGAAGCTATATTCTCCTATGGAAGGTAAGATATGGCATTTGATACCAGGACTCTTATACACTGAAAGCCAGTGATCTAAACAAACTTGAGGTGCTGGAAGTATGGACTCAAAGCACAAATTTGAAAGACTTAAGTATTTGCTAATAGAGGCTGAAAGGGAGTGGGACAGGAACCATCTCACTGGTCCTGAAGTGTATGAAAATGTACAAAATCAAAAAAGAAAAAGAAATCATTTAGCATGACCAGTTGTGATGTAGTTGGGGTAATACGAGGGAATGAAACACATGAAAATTGAAGCTGGATGGAAAAGAGGTTTACCTAAAAGGGCTGTTGTGCTGTGCCATGCAGATGAATTTGGCATAGTAAAGGAACTTGTGCTGCAGAGCGTACTGGTTTGTTAGCACTTTTTATCTCTGCAGTCGACCCGCTGCTTGCTAAAGCTTTCCTGCTTGTGGCTGTGGTGAACTGGGTTAAAGGTTTGAGTGGCCTGTTTCTCTGAATGTTGCTGGAGCTGCGGGACTGGCTGCTGTTAGAACATGTTGTTGGGAAAAACCCACTGCGAAGCAGGAAAGAGCTGCAAATGCTGCTAGTGACAACGTCACCACAGCGCTTTGGGTTTGACTGGCGAGGTTAGCTCCTCCAGTCTTTGGAGGGACGTGTGGGTGCTGCTGGTCTGTTTTCACTTCTATTAACAGGATGGGACTAATTGTTCCATTTTTTTATGGGGTTTTTCTGACAGCACAATGCAGATGTCAAATGTGCTGTCTATAGAGATACCTGTGATCAGAGATGTGGCTTCAACAAAAGTGGGCAAAGGATGACCTTTAGCCTGTCTGGTTTGCCTGAGCTGTGGAGAATGTGTAGCATGGCCATAGACTTGAACACAGGAGAGCCTATCTCAAAGCCAGCCGGTGACTGTGTTGCTCCGTTTTTGCTGCTATCAGTACCTGAACAAGCTCAACTAAGTCTGTTTTGTAAGTGTTATTCTGTGCTGGAGGAGGTGAAAAGTACACTGTCTGGCTCAGTTTCTCATGTCCTGGACCAGTGCTATGAAAGTATGAGCTTCTTTGGTTCTGCATTCAAAGAAGTATTCAGGATGACAACATAAAATGGGCAAGCGAAAACAAAGAGGGTCTGAAACCATTAAAGGTAGATAAATGCAGTTTTAAATTAATATAGGGAAGCGTATGAGAGCACATGACTTCTTGGTAGGAGCTGTCTGGTGTAAGGATAAATAAAGAAAAGAAAAGAATTGTAAAAGTCATGAAGGGGGAATATTACTTTGGCAGCTCACTTGGTGGCAAAAGTGCTTGGTAGATAATTTTTTTTTAAATGCTGTAACTTAAATTTTTACTACACTTCTGGCCTACATCTTGCCAAATCTGAGGCTACGTATATTGTGCCATATTTTATTTCAATTTATTTTATTCCAGTCTTAATAAATCCCACTTTTAATTGGTCCATATGAATCTCAAGCTGCCCTCTAGGAATTTCATGTAGACTGCAGGCGAAAGGTTAGACAATATTCAGCCTTCAAGAAGTGGCAATGACAATGAGCTCCCGGAGCTTAACCCACTTGGATCGTCTCCCAGCCAAGGGAGAACACAGACAACATGAAAAGGATGTCGGTGCTGTATCAGGGTCTGGAGTCTGGCAGGTGCATGGTGATTGTATAATTACTCTTGCAGGACTAAGCTAAAGAGTTCATTGAAATATTGCATACATGGAAAGAGTGTGTTTGCACGCCTAAAATCTTTGTTACATATCAACAAAAACAGTTGGTAGAAAAGGTTTTATTTGAAAGTACACCTTGTTAAAGTCCAGCTGAATGCTTTTGAAGGCACTGAATGGGTGGACTCACTTTCCCTGTTAAGCAAGGAGTTTCTGTACCATTTTGTGTGTTACCTGGGCTCACTTTTATAGAACCAGGAGTCTGTTTAGATTTTGCATCTGAATAATTTGCTGTGAAATTCTGTGCCATGACAGAGTGTGCCATGTGCTTCAGCATCTGAGCTTTATTTGTTAAAAAAAAGTCTTTCTGGTTCCCTTGCTTGTGAGGATGGACATAATGCCTTAAACAAGAGGTGCTAAACCAGTGCACTGCTCTTCCCAAATTTTCACACAGCCTGGAGCAAGAGGCTTCCAATTTGAATCGTTCAGTCCCTGTTAGCATGGGAGCCCTTCACATGGTACTGTTGCTCATTGCCCGTGTTCAGAAGTAACATCATCCATATTAAAGGTTTTTCTAGCAGCTGGAGGGAAGAGGGGAATTGCGTTACAGCTGGGTGCTGCCTGAACAGTGTTGGGATGCCACTGAATACCCTCCCAGTTCCTTCAGCTTAGCCACAGCCATTGGCATAAGTTGCCTTGGATGCTTCCAACTGTGGCATTGAAATACTCATAACAACAGCTTAGGTCTTGGAGGCACCTTCCTTTGTCACTACTGACAACTGGAAAGAGACTGGGCTACACTTGCAACCCCACTGAGGTGCCTGAAGTTTACCCTTGCAAACCTGTTGAGGCGCTTGAAGTTTTCGCGTTGAGTATTTTGTGACACTTTTCAAAGTGCCTGAATTGATTCAGTTTTGTATACAGATTTGTATACACTTTAAAAAAAGAAAGAAATTAAAAAGTAGCAGCGCTTTGTTGCTGGAACTCCTCTGATATACTTGTGATGTCTTCAGCGGAGCAAGATGCTTTTCCTCCTCCTTCCAGCAGCATTCCTGCTCACTGCCTGCAGCCTTTCTGAGCAGTCGACAGGAATAACCAGTGCAGCCAGTACTGCATTCGTGCGTGGGCCCTGAAAGAAAACACACAGAAAATGAGTGTAATTGGTTTATGCTGCCTGATTAATTTATTACTTATTTCCTGACAAGTTCATTGAAATGTAATTTTCTGAGTGGTGATAATATCCACAGAGTAAAAGATGGAGGATGGACAAGTTGAGAATACTAAATGGCAAGCAGTATTGTAGCAGGGAGACTTCGTTGCGCTTTTCATTAGAGATTGCATTCTGTTATTATAGGTCCTCATTAGTTATGCTGATCGAGGCATGGGAAACTTTAATGACTGCTGTGTTAGGCACTGGAAACATATTTTAACTTACTGATGTAGAGTTTGGAAAATAATTGCTGGGGCTGTATTAGCAGGATTGATAGGGGCACCTTAGACTCTCCATTACTCTCAGATATGCAGAGCTCAGAGATTGCTTTCGTTGTGGATGGTAGTTGACTTTTTCAGTGTTTTTGTTGTTACAGGTTTATAGCATACACTTTTTATTGGTTTTGATGGCTTTATTCTTTGTAATGCTGAATTCACAAGCTACCTTGTAGGTTGTTATTAGCTGTCCTGTAAAATTCACAAGCTGGGCTTTGCGTGGTGCAATTATTTAGCGGTCACATAAAATTTGTATCTGGTCATCTCTTATCAGGCTCATTTACACAAAGATATTTAAAATTGACATTCCTACACAAGTGTCTAATTTTCGAATAGCAGTAAATCGTTCAGGCAGTGTGCCAGAGACACCATGGAGGGTTGTAACCTGATGCTTGCTGCAGCAGATGAGGACTGTGACAATTCTGTGCTTTTTTAATAATTAAAACATTGAACTGTTCTTGTCCCCATTTCAAACCACTGTTGTTAGGGTCGATCTTTAAATCAAATGCTATAAGGCTGCTGAACCAACTTGCTCCTAGTGTAAACTGACCAGCAGTTTTCAAATCATTTTCTGTGTGGATTTTCTTAGTATAAATTTCTTTGGGATTGAGATTAGTCTGCTGAAAACATATTTTTTACATACATACATGAATCAATGGAAAGTCATATTTTGTGTGTTTTAATGAAACAGGAACATTTATAAACATAAGTGTTGCCTGTTCACCAAAAAAGGTGTAATGCTAATTAAAATCAACGTTTTATAAGGAAAGAGTTGACAGGAGGTATGTGAGTTTGCTTAATAAGAGCTAGATTATTGTTTTTTTAATATTTCAAAGAGGCTATTTATAATGTCAGCCAAAAAGCTTTATAAATAAATGAGGCATTAGACTCACAACAGAAAGCAGTATAAATTACAACAACGATGATGATTACCCATTTCACTGACAGGCATGTGTAACGTTTTATTTGTGTTTGAACTGAGGGAGTCTGATGGTGTATTTTAAAAATAGGTAATGAAGAATTAATTGTTTCTTTATTAATATTAGTGACGTTTAATGGTAATATATCCTCTCGCTCTTAGAATAGATGTGTGGGTGACATTGTTCAGAAGTGCTTTCCAATTATTTTAACAGAAACCATATGTACAGAGGGTAGGCGAAGTGCAGGATATCAAGTCTAGATAATTGATGCTATGCAGACTTTATAGACTTTCTCATTTCGTTTTTAATTAAAGTTTCAGTGCAATAGAATCCTTTAAAGTAAATTAAAATTAATCATCAGTAGGTAAAGCTCCTCTACGGAGAACATAAAGCCGCCAAAACTCTTTTTCATACTGTGCATATATTGATCAATCAGTCAATATTAATTGATTTATATGTAAATGTACCATGTGAACTATTTGGGAAACCTAAAAAATGTTGGATGTGAATCCTATTAGGGCAACAGTTATTTTGTCATGGGTGTCAATCAATAAATACTTAAGTAGATTACAGATCCAATATAAATTGGACTAGTTCAACTATGTGATTGCATTTCAAAAACTCTACATGGTTATGTTTCAAAAGATATTTTATGCCATTTCCTTTGTTGTTCATGTTTCAATATTGCTTTCTACAGCGATGATCTTTGAGATCATCAGTATTGAATGGTACATTAAAATGACTTTTAAAAATTGCCTTTCATATGCATGTATGTATTTTGGTAAAACTTGTTGTATGCTACCTACTTCTTTTTTTTGTTAAGAATCTGTATTTTCCACTGAAAGAGATTCCCTTTAAATGAAGTAGTGAATCAAGCTAACTTTTCAGTAATTCAGTGGTGTGTGATAAAATACTGTGAATTGCTATAAAGGAAAAGTCACAGATTTTATTTAGATAAAAATCCTGCTGGTGTTAGAAGATGAAATCCTGACACTGTTGAAATCATTGTAAAATATCCTGTTGAGTTCAATGGCATTAACAGTTTCACCTTCTGAGTTTGTTGAAAGTAAGGGTAACATGTTAGGAATTAAGATAAGGTGATGTGGGCATTAAACTTCCTCAGAACCTTCTGCAAATCCAAACCATATTTTTTTGTACTTCAGCTGCCTGGCTGGAAAATGGTGATAATAATTTCTTACATCATAGAAATGCTGAAGAGACAAACTAAAAGCTGACAGGTTTTGGGTTTTTTTCAGGTTCTAGTGAATTTGGAATCGTGCAAGAATGTAGGTGGGTTCAATAAATACCCACAATGTCTGGATGTTGCATAAATAGCAACCTAGGAATTGTATGTGTTGTCCAGATAACTAGATAATTCATGGAAAGCACAAAAATAACTTTGTACCTGGGCAGTTGTCACGATGTTCACCAAGTGGCATAATTGAACTGTGTTGTGAGATACAACAAATACTGGATAGGCGAGAGACCCTTTCCTATGTCTTTCACATTTGTTCTCTGTTGACAAGGAGAAAGATGAGCAGATGACAAGCTAATTTAAGCACATGCTGAACTTTAGGCATGTAACTAAGCCATGTGTTTAAATGCATGTTTTCCTGGTCTGAGGACCTGCAGCTCTTGCTCCATGAGCAGGATCTAAAGAGATCCAAGCCGTGATAAGACATAAGGACTTAGCAGGCAGCCCTTTTTCATTGAAGATGTAAATTTTAAGGTAAAAAAAGCTCTATTGTGCAAGCCCTGTGGTTTTTCTTTGTCATATTAATAGAGTTCTGCCTGGGAATGGTAAAATACCTCCTTTTTGTTCATGCACCTGTGAGAGGTTTAATTCAGGTTAGAGAAGCCGGAGCACCGTGGGGGTTTCGGGTTTGGTGGTAATGAAAAACAGATAATCCACACGGTTTTGTGCAAACATGAGGGCATGTAGAGGGCGTGTGAATGAGTGAGTTGGGCTGACAGTATTTTTAATGATATAAGAAGAATAAAATAATCCTTTACTTTCTTTAGTCACCCATTTATTGGGCACTAAGAACAATTAAATATGGGAAATAAAATCGAACGGCCTTTTAAGCAATCAATGTAAACTTCTGTACCAAATTACTGAAGAATAAAAATATACTGTGTCATCAGTCTTTAAATACCTCGCTCATTAAAAGGTTGTGCACTGACCTCTGAGCCCTAATCCTCTGGATTATTAGTATTAATTTCTTTTTCTTTTTTGTCTTTTTCATTTTTTTACAGGACAGAGGGAGTCAGTTTCCACATCTATCAAATTAGAGCATGGCTTTAAGAAAACAAATTATATGACTTTTAATTTGAAAGGAGAAAGAATGTGGTTCTGTCTCTCTGCGTTGTTTGTGTGGGGTGCGTGTAAGGTTAAGATTTTTTATGGGTTTTTTTGGTTTTTTGTTTTTTAAAGAAGAAGAAGCAGGACCTGACTTTTTCCGTGTGTCAGGTATCCATCGAAACGAGGTTATAAGCCCAGGTTTCAGCCTGTCCCTGCTCCCCGGGCTGCAGAAGCTCGGGGCAGGAGAGCTGATGTGCTTCACTGGTCACAGAGGGGACTCCGGGAGCCAGAGCAGCTCCGGCAGCCGGAGGGTTTCTCTCCCACATGCCTCTGCCCATCGCATGACCCAGCTACTTGGTTCCTCGGTGAACTGCGGGATGATGGGTCATAGCACCGCAAGGAACAAATCTTCAGCCTTAGCGAGATCTCGGTGACTTGCAAGTACGCTGCTGCTGCTGGTGGGTGGAAAGCTGGTTTATTTTCAAGCCGGTAGCTCGCAATGTTGATTTTCATCTGTTTTTTCACAGCCCTTTCTTTTTTTTCTTCATACTTTGCTAGCAGCCAAGTATTACTTAGGTATTTTGTTGCTCTCTGTTTCTGCCTGGTTGTCGTATTACAGCAGTAGTTTCGGCAGAATGAACTTACTGGTGTATGCCTCACGTGTTGTGGTATGGCTCTGAACTGCTCCACAGCAGACTTTTAGGGGGATCATAATTGCCTTAAAAAACCTTTCTTTGCGGAGTTGAAAGTGCTGAGCAACTTACGTGGCAAGGGGAGTCTTTGGGGGTAAAGGAAGCCCATTTTAGCCATACCAAAAAGTTGAAGAACAGAGCCAGAACATACTTTTGGGATGAGAGCAGCATAGGTGATTCCCTCCATGGCTGACCTTCAAGAAAGATAGTGGTGTGTTCTTTTTTGTGACGTGTGTGCTCTCCAGGGGTCAGTCCCTCTGTCTTTGAGCTGTGCATAGGCCTAAGCCTCAGCCATAAATTCTGTAGTAAGTTGTCTTCAAGTTCACTTTTTGGAGGAATCAAGCTCTGTACCCCTTCTGCTGCCTGGATGCGTGGCTGCTGTGACATACTGGTGGCTGTGCCTTAATTATTCTAAGCATTTTTGTGAGAACTTCTGGTTTACTTTTCCAAGTTGTGATTGGTAGAGCATTTTTCTCAACAGTCGAAATGGGCACTGCCTGCTTGCAGCTACAGCAGATGTGGATGTCCATCTAGTGCCTGCAGTGCATTTGCAGGGAGATGGCTTTAGAAGGCTCAGCAGTAATTGCCCGATATTCATTAACTCATATTTATTGTGGTGACTTTAACAAAGCTGATCTCATTTCATATTCATCCCAGTGTTCATACACAATGTTTCACTATAATTCATCATCATTTCATGGGAATGTTGCCCTGAAACCATTTTGCTTGGAGGGAGATCTGGATTTGTCTCATCACTGTTTTACCCACAGCAGATTTGTCAGTCAGAAAAATTTTTCACAGAAATGCTAGCATGGATGTGAGAAGCAGATTTCATTGCTGGAAATCATGATAGAAAAGGAAAAAAGTTTGTTTCTGCGTCTGGGAAGAAAAGCACTAGGAGACAAACTGTTGAAGAGTTCTAACAGGCTTATGAAAGAACTGTAAATCCATGTAATGCACTTTTTAAAGGCATATTACCTAAGTTCATCATTGAAATTCTGAATTGTAGTTGAAAATGCTACCTTTACTTTCTTTCAATATTTTCATAGGTCAGTAACCTGACGGTAAGTAATATTTCAGATATTTCACAGGTTAAGAAGCAAAGCAGTTGTAATGCCTGTCACAACTGCCTTTGCTAACAATAAATAAAATATTTACATTTGATTTTCTAGATATTTTCTTAAACACATATGAAGAACTCCTGGAAATTTGAAACAGAACCCTCTTCTGTTCTTCAAACATTTGCATGGAAATTTTTTACTCCTGTGTTTAATTACCGGACTACTTATCCTGTGAGTTTTTTGGGCTATACTTGCATATTTTAGTTTTTCAATTAACTTTATTTAGTGAACATTTGACATGTAGTCTGACTAAAGCTTGATGTTGCTGTGACCAGGGAAAAAACTTCTGCTGAAGTGAAAGAGCAGCCCTTTGCCTTGTTACTTCTATGGTGGAGTCTTGAATAGGGCCTGACACAAAGTCTTTGCCAGTCTGTTTGGTGGCTGACATTGATGTGAGTGTGCTTTTCATCAGACCAATAAAGGACTGTTTGTTTTAGGCAATTGCTCCCTTTTTTTTGCTAGCATCTCCATAGATGGAGTTTTTCTATAAATAGTGGTATTACCTGCCTGATGCACTTTTCCCTTCAAGTTTGGCAGCATTTCTTTTCATTACCTTATAATCCAGTACAATGCAGAACCTAGCAGTTTATTTTGTGTGATGTCTATTTTTCTTCATTTTCCACTGTTTAAAGTGCTCCAGTGTTTTGTCACTTGAGGTCTAATTCCCTTTGAACTCATTATTATAGAAAAAGTATGGGCCTAAAGGTGTGCTTCAAAGGGAGAAGTCCTTCAGGGTTGGGAATTGCTTTTCTAAGGTTGTGACTGAAAATCTTGCTTGAAATTATTTCTGCATCTTGAGCTTATTGTGGCTAGAGGGGGGCCAGCTTTCCTGGTGCCAAATGCTGCCAGTGTGTGGGATAGGGTCCTTCCAGCCAGGCGAGGGAAGGCAACAGCAGCTCTCCAGGGGTCCTGCTTGTTCCTTCTGGGACAGGGCTGGGCTTAAGTGCTGGCTTATCTTCAGCACGATTTTACCGTGAGCTTTATTTCTTGGCTACTTCAGCACAATATTTTCCTGTTTTGAGAATAATAGACATAATTGAATTTTTCTCCTTGAAAGTGATGTAAAGTCTCCTGCATTAGAATAATAATCATGATTTGGAGAAGAAGAGAGGACAAAACAAAAAGAGCATTTTCCTAGTAGTCCTCCCTTGGGTACACCAAAGAAATAAGAATTTACTGAAAGTCGTATTGTAACTTGGCACCTAGGCTGGAAATAGGTCTCTTCCAGGACAGTGTGGTTGGTTGGTTGGCTTGGGCCTCTTACCTTTGCAGCCAGCCCTAAAAAACAAGAGTAGTAAGCGACAAACAGTTTTTTAACTTTATCTTTGTTGTTGGCTTGTTGCATGTCTCACTTTTGTCTGTTGTCCTTTTGCTCAGGGATGTTTTTGCCACCAATGCTGCTCTGCTCAAGGAGACTTTCTCTGTCAGTAGCCCAGAGAAATTTCTCCATTCCATCACTGGTCTCCTGTGGGGTGACCCTGAGGTCTAGACTCATCATGTCAGCATGTTGTACCCCTCCCAAGAAAGAATATTTTTTTTCTTGTTTTGCTTTGGCACCAAGATGGTAGGAGAGATGGTAGAACTGCAGATGTGTTTTTCATTTGTAAGCTCTGCAATCTCCTGGTCAAAGAGGATGCTTGCCTGGATAATGTGTGTGAAGATTTCAGTGTGCATTGTACCATTAGCTGCATAAATCAGGTGGACTTGCCTTGATGATAAATTTTTTCTTCAGCTTCGAGGTAGAACATAGAGACACAGGTGTGTTTTGGACGTAGTTAGCCATAGCTTAATCCCAGTTGGTGTAGCTAAGCTGTCGTGCCAATTGAAAGCATTACCGGCATCTTCTATGCTAAGGTGACTTTCCTGGCCCAGATCACATGGAGCTGAGATGCCCTGTGTGTGTGTGAGCAGGATCATGGGAGAATCTGTGGAGTTTGCACCCAAAAGGAAGTATGAAATGGTGATGGGCAACTACCTTCAGTGTGTATTTTCATAAAACACAGTTTGGCATTGCTTCCATTGCAGATTAGCCCGAACAGTTTGTGGATGGTTGTAAGATGATGTGGGAAGCAGGAAAGCAGGGTATTTCAAGGAGTGTTCCTGGAGTGCATGGAGAGGTGGGAGAAACCATGGCAATTATGAGTATATTGAAGGCACAGCACGGGGTCACCTATAGCACGCATACCTCTGCCTTTATATTGCACAGAGTAATGTACCAAGGACACTTAGAGTACACACTGCAGTGAACTGCCTGGCTTAGGTGAAGTGGAACATGATTCAGGTAGCGTCCAAGTATGAGAGTATATGGCAAAGTAATGGATAATGCTGGTACTGCTCTTGATGTCTGCTATAAACACACCTCAGTTTCCCCTGTTGGAGTCAAACTGTAGAGAAGGGCTTTTACTGAAAAATATGTGTTTTCTTGTAAGCAAGTTGTGTTCTCCACTTTGAATGTACTGCTAAAATCCAGTTATATTTATAGTATAGTGCTCTTGTGCTGCTGATGACTATTAGTCATGTTAAATATGTTTTACAAAATGAAGGTTATCTGAAAAATCATTTTTAGAGATATTAAGTAATGTAAGAATTTGTAGTGAAGATAAATAGCCTTATGCTGATCAGAACACTGGACATACACTCAAGTAAGGCCTGAGACATCCCAAACTGAATGTCAGAATGGCATGATCCAGTATGTAATATTGTCCCATGCATGTGGCAGGATTGTGAAAGTGTCGTTTCCCAAAAGCCTGGTGAAGATTTACAGCCACCAGTGGTGTTACTAGAGTGAAAACAAGTAGAAACTTCTCAAATTAAATATTTTAGGTGTTTTTAATTTGTCCTAATTCCTTAGAAAAGCTGGATGAGGCTGACAAGCACGATGCAGACGTGTTAAGACCTCGGTCAAAGTCCAATAAAAACGTGATATGAACTGTAAACTGGCTTTTGCATGTTCATTTGCAGGGGAGGGCTGTTCCCTGCATTAACAGCCCTGAGCTCGACTCCCTTGGCTCCTTCAGGAGTAGTAAGTCATTGCTGTGATGATATGCCTCAGTGATTTTACTGTCTATGAAACAGAGACCATCTTCATATGAACCTCTGGGGGTTCTTTGTAATAATATTGTATTTTTTAAAAATGGCTGTACCACTCTACATAATCTCCGCTAATCGGTACATAAACCCCGTTTGGCAGTTTAAACTGTATGCACAAAATACGAGATTTGGCTCTGCCTGTTCCAATAGTTAAAAGCTTTACTCTGGTGCAAAGCACTCCTTTAATTGTTTCTAAGTGCAGTACACAGGCTTGTCTTTCTATACTCCAGATATTTTCTGGTTTTTTTCCCTGTTCCATTGTATTTCTGAGCAAACAAAATCTTGGCTAAATTGAAGGATTACTTTCTGAAATAAAGCCTTGTTCTGTGGAGTTTGCATAAACTAATCTCCCCTGTTTTTCAGAGTTGATCAAATAAAAATTCTGTGTCCATTATTCTGGCATTTTCACCAAGTAATCCTATGTCTGGAGCCAGTTTTCATCTATTTTTAATATATCCTTGATGGATGGGTTTATTTTCTACCTGCATATGGCAAAAATGTATCGTTTTAAGCAAGTTACCCTGCTCCCTCTTTCCCCATAAACAAAGGCACTTTCATTAACCTGCTTTCAGAAGTCTGAACAAGAAGTTTCTCTTCCTGTGCATGAGTAATTATAGGTGGGCCATGGATTAAATAACGTATTGGAAAATCTTTTTTCATCTGTAGCATGGCTGAGAAGGACTTAGAGAATGAGTCTTGTCTCTTCAAGCCTCTGTACTGTGGAAAAAGGCACAAAAGCCATAGGTAGGCTGGAAAAATAAGCTATTTTTCATTGCTTGGCCATTTTTGCCCTCCATGTTGTAGTTGGCATTAGTAATGGAAGAAGGAGTCATATGATGCTGCTGCTAGGTAAAATGGTTTCTTTTAATTTGAGGATTCTAGATCTCTGTTTTAGATATGTTCAAGTAAAATATGACATTAAAAACACCTATTTCTTAGTCAAATAGAATCATAGAATAATTTGGGTTGGAAGAGACCTTAAAGACCATCTAGTTCCAACCCCCTGCCATCTTCCACTAACAGAACAGTAGATGAGAGAAACAAATAGTCTTCCAAGGTTTCCACCATTCCACATTCAGTAATCATGAAAAAACATACCTGAATTTTCTAGAAACTGATTTTACTTCCTTTTCACCATCTCCTTTTCACCTGACTTTTTAGGACTGGAAAGTATGGGAGGAATTGGGGTTTGTTTTCCTTTTTTTTCCTCCTCCCTCTAGACACAGTTAAGGAAATGAAGCTCCATCACATTTCATTCAAAGTCAGCACTGCCCCCTTATTTGCTGGTGGTCTTGTCTGGTATAACCACTTGTCTTGGTGTGCTTCCATCGATCTGCCATTGCTTGCAGATGCAGCCCCTCTGGAGGCTTGCTCAATCTCACATATGACACCCATGGTATCCACCCTGACGTGGCTGAAGGTAGAGACAGGTTCTTCCTTGCTCAAGGAGCAGATACTGCTCCAGTCAATGTAGATTGTCTGTGGCCCCCACCTCTTGCCACCCACTAGGTCAAGAGAAGATGCTCCTGACCATGTCAGTGAAGTGGTATGGATTATATTCTTTATGTTTGGAGAATGAAACTCTGGTGCATGCCCAGAGTGTGGCACCTTGCATTTGATTGTAGAGTTTGATCAGGATGTGGTAAATATTGCTTTGATATTAATGAGAATATGTCTGCTTCTCAGTCTTTGGGCATTTTGCACAGATAGCTTGTTTGCTTTTGATTTATAGTTTGCTTTTAGTGTCCACAGCTGCAGCTTTTGTAGCTGATGCTTTCTGTATCAAATCTTGTAATTTTCCAGAGTTAAGATTCTGTTTTTATTAAAGCAATGCAGCTTTAACATGTGGTCTGGCTGGCACATAGCAAATCTTCAGAAAGAAGACCAAAGTGTTTTGGTGGTCTTCCCTCTCCCACCTCCCCCAAGCCAAATGTCTTTGGATTGTTTCCATAAATATGCTGCACATCTGTGAATTACCAGACTTGTACTGTTACCTGTCTGGTACTAGATCATGCTGATCCTTCAGATGAGAGTGTGTGTGTAAAAATAATTAATTGCTCTGTTGATTCGTTTTCTAAGTGATGACACTACAGCACAGGGGTAAGTAAAACTCGCTTTTTGTTCTACCTCCTCATATGATTTACACTACAAGGCAATTCTCATTAAGGAAGTCGATCAAATAGCCCATATAAAGCTCAGTCACAGCTGGTAAGGATTATGTACAGAACAAAATCCGATGTTTGTTTTCATGTGTTTAGATTTCTAAAAGCCATTAAGGAGACCTAAGCTATGTTCTGGATGCCCTTCTTGTAATTAATACATAATACAGAGAGCAGGGGAATAGAAAGGACCACTCTTTGCACTATGACAAATATTCAGTGGCAACACGATGAGCCTGAAACGTTCCCAGTCTTCAGGGTGGAAAGCCTTGGCCTTGGAGCATGCTTTGAGTACTCACAAATGGAGAGCTTAGTAGCCAAAGCATCCAAAGAATCACAAAGCAGAGACTCTGGATAGGAACGCACCCCGCCAGCTGCTCCATCCAATTCACAGCAAGGGGTTTCCAGGTTGGGACTACTGATTGATTGCAGGGGAGGGCAGGAGGAGTGGTAAGGGCGTAAAGGAGAAGGGAAGGAAATAAAGAAAAATAGTGCTGCAGATGTTCAGCACCAGGCAAGGTAGACCAATAGCGTGACATTTTGTTTGGAAACTCGCTGGCAGCCAGCAGAGGTTGATCATCAATGCCGCTGGCGTTTCACACAAGCCACCTACTCCCAAAGCAGCAGCCATCTGCTCCTGGGACCACTGTCTCTGTGCAGGTGTGTTGCAGCAATCTGGCACCTTGCTGTCAAGGAACAGCCACAGTGAAGTTTTTGTGGGAAAGAGAGCGTTGCAGAGACAATGCTCACATGGAAGATGGTCTCAATGGTCACGTGGAAAAAAAGGTGGTGGAGGTGCTTCTTGGACACACTGGAAAAGAGACATCCCACCTGAACGTTGTAGTCATGTACGAAATGGCTACAGCGTGGTGGTGCTGGAGAGATTCTTCTCCCCAGCCAACATTTGACACTGCCGTGGTCCAAGTCTGTCATCAGCCAGTCCTCAAGCACATGTAGTGTGTGTCTGTTAGAAGTATTACCATGATTCTTTTGCTAACTAGCTTGTTACAGTACATGTATTTCATAAAGATGTGGCAATACAACTTCTAAAGCCTTTTAAGCCAAGGACTCAGCCATAGCAGAGAATTCTTTTTCGTGAGTCTGAATGATAAGCCAGAGACGACAGGGAAAAACCTGTCTTCTGAGCATCTATTTCTCCTTATGCTCTATTAAGCAAAGAGAAACGTATTAGTGCTTATTGCAGGTTCGTAAGGGAGAAAACAAAGGGCTGTAGGTGACAAAAAAATAAGTAGAGATAAAACTATTTTAAATGCAAATATTTTTAACTGCTAATTAAAGTTGGAGGGGTTCAATTTTTGGCACTTGGCAACTAAGACAAATGAATACAGTTGTTTTTCTTCTCTGAGGTATAAACTGCTTTCCTTGCTTGAGAAACATCCTGTTTTCTTTAGGTTGAAGTATGTTTCGAACTTGTTTTCACCCTGAGAATTCACTTCGCCTTAATAAATTCTGTTCCTCACCAACTGCAGATGTTGAGGCTGGTGTCATAGTGACCAGGATGTTTTCTTTCCTTCATCTGTCTGTCTCCCTTTGCCGTTCAAGCTTTTTTTTTTTTTCTAATGTTCACTTTATTTATTTTCTGTGGGGGACAAATAACCACCACTCTCGTGCAATTCTGCTATCAACTGCTTTATGGATGTGTATTATTATTTTTATTTTCTTATTATTTATTCTGTTACTAGGACAGGCCTTTTCTTATGTAAGAGGACAAATTCATGTCCCAGATGACCTCACTTCTTGTCAAACAGGTGTGTCTGACTTGCAGTGTCATTTCATCTGGACAGAGATGAATACAAATGGAAACTTGTTGGAAAGCAATGCAGGAGAAATGTTTTTGTCTAGCAGTTTTCATTTGCCACAAACTGCTCTGCAGAAGAATATGCATGAATTAAAATTAGGTTGCAGTTTTTAGCAGGATGTAGGGTAGGACAGAAGTGGCAAAGATAATTTTAGGGTCTGCTCTGCACCTTTCTGGGTGGGCAGCATGGGTCTGTGCAGGAGCATGTTCGTGTGCTTGCATATGTAAATTTGGGCACCTGGGTATGCACCCATCTGGAATGAGTTGGGCTCACATTTTCATAGGATCAGACAAATAAACCTGTGATTGGCAGTTAAATGTCTTAGATGTCTGTTACCTAAGGCTGAAAACACAAGCTGGCTTTCTACTCCACCTCCCTTGGAATGATGTTGGGATTGGTACAAGGTGCCCCTTCTCGACTGGTCTGCTGATATGCTGAATAATGCTCCCTGCGTTCAGCAGTTGTGTGGATGTCATACGTCCTTACACGCTCAGTTGTGACTGTTGTGCCTACAAACAGTTGCAACAACTTGTTTTGTTCTTTACAAAGCATATTAAGAAAAAAAAAGAAAAAGAGGATGTAGGTTTCGCTTGGATGAGATGCATTAAAAATAGTAGTGTCCTGACACTGGGTCTTTGGAGTGAAGAAATGACACTGTTACTGGAGGGCCTTTCTGTGCTAGGCAGTGTGCAAATACCCCACAGCAAATAGTCCTTGTGCTCAGAGGACTGTGGTGTCAGTACACAAAGCATGCATTGGGAGAAGGAGCTCAGACCAAATAAACATGGGATGGCAAATACCTTGCCAGGAACAGGGTTATTTATTGCTTTGTTTGTTTTGAGGGGGTTTTTTTGGTCTGTTTTGTGATGAAAGGGAGTCAGTTGTGTGAGAAGAGGTCAGAATTGAGCTCAGGGAAGAGAAAAAAGAGTAAGTGAAACTTGGAGAAGCAAATGCAAGGACATGGCTTCTTAGCAGAAGGAGAAAATCCAGGGTGACATGCTTAGAAGTCTGGGGAGAGTAGAGGGCAGGAGCAGAGGAAGAGGAAGGTGTTGAGAAAGGCAGTGGTCATGGCTGGAATTACAGTGTTGACATTTCGGGGTGAAGAGAGAGAAGGAGACCTGGGTTCTGGGTGAGCTGGATGCCCTGAGACGATCTTGAGGGCCACTAGTGAGCAGAAGGAAGAGAGAAAGAGAAGGCTGACTTGTCTTGTGTAGAAGTGGAGTGGGGATGGACTGATCTCACACTGTAATGGTGTCAGGTTCATTGGGGTACTTGGCTGAAGGCAAGGTACAACTTTTTACTTTTAAATAATGATTTACTGATCACTAAGGCTAGTGCTTAAACAAAACTCATCCCAGTAAGTGAAATCCATTATGAGAGTACATCGGCATTGATTGTCATGCTGGATCTTTATCCTCTCCCAAGTGTAGGATGGCACATTATCTCAGCTTTCTTCAGACGGATGGTTAATCCATAGTCTTTTGCTGTCTCAGCACACTGATTGGTGATGAACTTGGGGCAGATGGAAAGTTGAAGTCAAGTTCTGTAAGTAAAAAAGCATACATTGGTTAACTCTATGGAGGCCTCTAATTTTCCTCAGTGAAAAAAGCTTGCCAAATGTTAAATAGAAATATTCCCGACATCTGGTGCTGCAAAAAGAAGCCCAGGCAGAGGAAATCAAAACACAATGGTCTGTGTTAAGCCGTAAGACAGGTAGTGTTATCACAGCCATCCCATTGGACTTTTAAATGTAGGGGCTATGTTTCATAATCCTTCTTTTGCTAGAAATGAATTTAAAAAAAAAAAAAGCTGACCACAGAGCCTGCATGCAGGATTCTGCCGAGCTGTGGGCAGATGACTTGCATGTCTGTCTTCAGACAGAGCTCACTGTGATTCAAGTCATCAGTAGTTGTTTAAAAGCATGTAGGTGTGTGTTCTTTTCTCTTCGTGGTACTTCTGAACACTGCGTATGATGTTGCTCTGTAGCACCTTGAGTGTGATGGTTGATGAAGTATTCTCCCCACCTTGGATGGCAAGCCAAAAATTATTCTTCCTGCTTTTCAGGGAAGTGAAATAGTCCAGTGAGGGTTTGGGCATTGTCTTCCATTTATATTTGGTAATGTTAGAGATGAAATTGAGGAGAGCATGCTGCCCCGGGAGGTGTGGTGACAGTCGTGGTTATTTGGCTTTGTGCTCTTTGTTCCAGTTGTTTGTTAAAATTTAAGTAAATGAAGAGCTAAATTTTCCCTTGAGCCCGGATGGTATTTCAAGAGACTTTTACTGTAACTAAGAGAAGTTGCCTGAATACTCTCAGGGGATGAGTTTGTTGTCAGTGTCATTACTATCCTGTAGTGAACTGAGTAGCAGCATAGAGGTGGTCTACAGAACCTGCTGAATATTAAATACATGCAAATGTAAGAGGTATGCATGTATATAGCTGTAAATCTGCTCTGTAACGTATGTAGTTTTTTTCTAGGTCTCATATAAAGCTGTGAATATATGGACTCTAAACAGTAGTGTTTTCTTCCAAGCAGATAAAATGATATTCTGTTGTACTATTTAAGTACACTCTCAGGGGTGCTCTTGAGATTGGTTTCCTCATTGGATAGTGTACACTGTACCTTAGCAGTGCTGTTCCTTTAAAACATTTAAGGTAAATATCACTGTGAAGACTGTTTAAAATACAAAGTTGGAAAAAACCAATTATAGTTCGTGTGATTTTTGCATATTTTCAAACCTCAGAAAATGAGGTGATGCTTCATTAAAACTAAGTCAGATTATCTAGACAATGAGTGTAAATAATTGCAATATGTTTAAATAGCATTTTAACTTAGCAGAATGTAAGATTTTAAAGAACTGAGTTGCTTTGTCTCTACCATTATGAGTTATCTGTAACGTAACATTTAACACTCATGTTATGCTTGCATATAATTCATTCTACTGCTTTTCAGATTCATATGAAACCTTTATTTTCAGCACACAAATATATAGAGAGAACTTAGTGCTGACTATAGTAGAATTAAAGTGTTTGAGAATATTTAGGACATATATAGCTTGATAGCTTGGCATTTGCTGTTACTCTTAATGTAGATCACAGAATCATAGAATAGGTGGTCTGGATTTACCAGCACTAAAGATACAATTGTCAACAAATACCACTAAAAATTGTGCCCCATAAAATAATGGCAGCTACTGTTTTCTCTGTGGTTGTGGATGAGCCTCATTGTGATAGATAAGGCTTAGATTCTGATGGACTGTGCTGTTGGTCTTGTTATTTGCATTTCTGTGGGTTTTATTGGTAAAATACAGATCAGCATTTAATAGCTAAACCAGTTGCCGACAGCTTGACATGCACTCATATTTGGTGCTATCAAAATGACACTTCTGCTTATGCAAACTTACATGCTTATTACTTATGTCTCCCAAGATAATTGTTCGCTAAACAAGGCAAATGTAAACAGGAGGCTATTTTTTCAGAAAGTTGCTCCTTCAGCTTCCTGTCCATCCCAAAGGTCAAATCCTTTTTTGTGAGACCAAAAACAGCTGCTGACGCAGTGGTGACAGTGAAGAATGACAATATTATGATCTATGGTATGGTTAAGAACTCGGAGTTAAAGGTTGTAACAGAGAAACATCCTTTCAGCAGGTTTCTGCAAACCTTAATAAGTGGCACAAGAAAAATGCTTTTGAAATGGGCACTCATTTAGGCTGGTTATTTCTTCATAGTTTAGTCTTTAAGTACTTTCTTCTTGCAGAGGTCTTTACCTGATAGGGTGCATTTATGTTGCTCACATTGTTCAGAATACCTGAGGTATTGAATAAAACTGTGCTGCCACCAAATCTGAATAACTCAACAGTGTTATCTCTAGCTCTGGACATATTGCCACTGTGCAGTGGAAAGCTTTATTAACATTTTACACACTGAGACTTGTAAAATTCGTGTAAAGGGCTGATGAAGCAGTAGGAGACTCAGCCCAAGCCGTAACCTCTGGTAATCTGCCCCCACCTCATATTTCACCACTACTGCTCAAGTTGGTTCCCATGTACAGAAGGGCTTGGAATGGAGACCCAGGTTCCTGGAAGTGCTATGGCCAAGGTATGACTGTTAGATAAATGTTTTTGGTGTCGTGTTAGGAACAGACTTGGTGGCACCACTGTGAGGACAGTGGCAGAAGAAGAAATGAAACCACGCTTCAGGGGCTCTTCTGTGATGAGCTGTTGTGGTTTAAAAAATTAACTCTGTCCCAGAAAATTTACTGAGTCCCAGCCAAACCCAGTATCTGAGGTCTGGCCACAGGCTTTTGAAACGGGCTGTGGAGCAGATATTTGTACTGCATGAGGCTGAGTGCCCATGCTGGGTTCATCCCCAGCACTCAAAGCCATTTTCGGTTTGCACAGAAGAGCTCTACTGATGTCCCTTCCAAGTGAACCTCTGCAAGCCTAGTGGAAGAGGTTGCATTTATTCATAGCCACCTGTTTGTTTGTTTATGGTGGACCTGGGGGAAGTTTATTAGACTTACTAGACATCAAGTTTATTTTTGGTTTTAGCTTTTAATGCTGGGTGTTCCACAATTCAGGGTGTTTCACTGGGCAGTTTTTGTTGTGCTTTATAAAATGCTTTAATTACTTCTCTCTAGCCTCTCTAGCTTCCCTTCCTTGTTTGTTTGTTTGTTTGTTTTTAATTTCTGTGATGTTTTTCTAATTATGCTATTAATTTTTTTCTTTAATTGAAAAAGGCCAAAGGTTTCTTTAATGTGCTCATTTTCATCTTGAAAGAGGAAGGTGGCATTTCAGAGAATCATAGAGTGGTTTGGGTTGGCACCTTAAAGATCATCTAGTTCCAACCCCCTGCTGTGGGTAGGGATTTCACTCACTAGATCAGGTTGCCCAGGGCACCATCCAACCTGGCCTTGAATGCTTCCAGGGATGGGGCATCCACAAGATTTCAAGGAGAATCAGGTTTTCTGGAGTAGGCTGGAATCTGGTGTCACCTCATAGTAAACTACTGTGTTCCTGCTGCAACTGGGAGTTGCAGAAGTTGAGTGCTCTCAGTAGCTGGGTCCAGAGGGATGGGATGCCTGCTGGAGGGGATGGCAACTGGCCCTTTTGGGAAGTTCGTGGTCTAGAACAAGAGAGAGTCCTGCTGTGGGACTGATTTTTTTTTTTTTTCCAAGAGGCAAGAGAAATATGCTAGTTTTACATGGGAAACGTCTTAGAGAAAATGCAGATAAGAAAATGGGAACTTGGAGGAGAATTTCTGCGATAACCTCATTGTGACCTTTCAGTACCTAAAGGGAGCTGCAAGAGAACTGGAGAGGGATTTTTTGCAAGAACATGTGGTGACAGGACAAGGATTTGTGACTTTAAACTAAAAGAGGTTAAGTTTAAATTAGATATTAGCAAGAAATTCTTTACTGTGAGGGTGGTGAGGCACTGGCACAACTTGCCTGGAAAAGTTGTGGTTTCCTGGAAGTGTTCAAGTACGGGTTGGACAGGGCTTTGAGCAACCTGGTCTCGTGGAAGGTGTCCCTGCCCATGGCAGGGGTGTTGGAACTAGATGATCTTCAACGTCCCTTCAAATCCAAACCATTCTATGATTCTATGAATTAACTGTGGCAGAAAAAAAAATTGCTTAAGAGAAAGAAGTAAGAAAACTGCTTACCTGTTGCAGGAAAAGAAATGGCAATTTGTCCTGTTTTTCCAGACCATTGTGTTATTTTTATGTGTGTTCCTTGTTCCAAGCAGTTAGTTGAATTTCGTAGTACTTAAACTGATATTTAAGAGTCAAATGCTGACGATGAGCAAACTTTTTACAGTAGGAACCCAGCTAGTGGTACAGCTGTCTCAGTGAGATGTGCTGTTAAGGCTAGAGAAGCTCAAAAAGAAAAGAAGTTGGCTAATTCTCAGTAGAGGGTAGCAATGGCAGGTAAAAATATTGTCAGTTAAAACATATTTTATCATGATTACCACGGAAGTCATTATTATGATTAAAGATGTACTAGCCATGACATGCCAGCTACATGCTGGTAGAAGAAAATACCTGCTGTTTGTAGGTTATTATCAACCTCCTTTGAAGAAAATCAGTCTTTCTTTACATTTGCAATGCAATGAAACCCCAGGCATTTCTTTGTATCTTTAATTTAAGCATGCTTTTCAAACGCAGACACACAGCTGCAGTGAGCAACAAAATGAGTTTGTCATGTTTTGTGGCATCCCACTAAACAAAAAGGGAGTTTTTGCAAATATCTGTGTTGACATTTTGAAATTATCTGTTGAAATTCTTATATATATATTCATAAATGAAACAGAAGAAACTTGGTTAACAGTGCTGAAGAGAGAACTGCACCTTATTTTGAACCATAATTTTAAATCTATTTTTTAATGTTACATGGTGCCATAAATAACATTAGGGGAAATTGCTACCATGAAAAAAATCACTAACTGTATTGAAGTCATTGGTTTTAAAATGCAATTTGCCTGTTATAGAGCCTAATGGGAAAAAAAATGTGAGTAAAAGGCAAGTTCTGATATAATTAAGCACATTCCAGAAAGAGTTTTTTCTGAGTGTTTGCAGCAGTTATTTTTCTTGCAGAGATCTGTGTTAAGCATCAGCTTCAATAAGCTCAAGTTACTTGGTCAGATAGATACTGTGCCAATATTAAACTGCCTGCTTTGTCAGTGAACTGGCGGATGTGTCATTCCTCCTATCTTTATTATTTTTTAAATAATTCAGCACATGTGCACTGTTAGCACTGTAATGTGAACACTCCCATGCTGAGGATTTTATTTTGCCTGAGAAGAAAATGAGCTTTGTCTTTCAAAAGGTTGTTGATATCTTGCCTGTTATGACCAGCTATTGTCTCATATGAACACATCTCAGTAACTAGGTGGTAGTAAGCCTAAACATTATAGGAAGAGAAAGCTATTCCATTTGCAGTTGTGTATTTGTAAGCTTACTGGTTTTGCTAAGTACAGAAACTCCAAGACTGGCTAGGCATGTCTTAAGAGGTCAGTCTATGCCTATTGCTTAACACAGCAATAAATCACTATTTCTATTTCTCTTTCCAGCATGGCTTAATTTTATTTAATTTTTTTTTTTTTAGAATTTGATCCTTTTTGTATCCTTGGTTTTTTTGTTTTCTTATCGACTGATGTAAATTCAGCTTTCTATCTCCATTTTTTTTCCTATGCCTCTCACTGTTGCAACTTACCTTGGATGGCAGGTTATTGGTTACTGCCTACGGGAGCCTTTTCCATGAGCTAATTTAGCTGTCAGTCTGAAATTGGTAAAAAGGATGAAAGATGGATCATAGGCCTGGGGCATGCCTAGACCAATATCTAGCATATCCCTATCTGGAAGTACGCTTATTAAAACAGATTTGAAAAATATTTTTTCCCAATCTTGCTCTGCCATCATTTCATCCAGCTAAGAAAAACATTTTCGCAGTGACACTACTGATTCTTTGGCAGCTCTCTTTTTTTCTGAAAGGAGAAAACAGTATTTAGATACAAGATCAATAGAAAAACAAATAGACTATTATATTCCCTGGAGAAACCCCTAGAGAGAAGACAGATGTGCAGAAATTTAATATTCTTGTAGGCAAAAATCACGAACATGGGGGTTCTGTTCGGCTGAAATGAGCTGTGGTAAATGTGTATGAAATAAACGTTTAAAAAGGAGTAATAAAAAAAGGAATGCTTTTGGGCTAGGCTGAGGTGCTGTGTTTGAATTTGTGACTCCTTCAAAAAAGTAATTTTGCATCTACAAACAGTGGTTACCTTTATATTATACGGTTAAGGCGTGACTTCATATAGTGAGTGAAAAAAAAAGGTTTCTCTCCATCTGCTCTGTTAAGATGTACTCATCCATTCACCAAGTTCACAGAGAACTGTGTCTTTAATATTGCCTCCATTTTTTATGAAAATAATTATATTCTTCTGCATGACCTTGAGCCTGTTGTTATTAGAATTAGGTGTGTGCTTTTGTTTCTCTTCCTGAATAATTTGCAAATAAAAATAGTCAAAATATGACTGTAATTTCAATAGAAAATGAAGTGTGTCTGTCAGCTTTTGGTCCTTACAAGTCAAATCCTGTGGTTGTATCTGCTTGATGAAAGGAACGTACAGTTTCAGCTTCCTGTATCTGCTGTCAGGCTTCTTCCAGGAGCTCCTGCACTAAACATCTAACCAGGAGGTGGAGGGTGCCCTCCTGTTGGAGGAGCTGCAGGATGAGCCTTACAGAAACAAGGTAATTGGCTGCTGTCACACTTCAGTTGATGTTTTTGCACCTAACCACAAGGCTGTTTGGAGGATTGCACATTCAGCTTTTTGTAAAAACACAAATTTTCCTTCCACCCAGTCCATTTTTCCAATCACATTTGTGTCAAGGTCATCATTCTCTTCCTCCACTTTGACTGAATTTGCCCAACGCTGAAAGCTAGCTGTGGATCAATAGACCTTGCCTTTAATTTTAAACACACAAATACCATCATTGGGCTGTGAAAGCAGTGTTGGTTTCTATTCTCAGTATTTAGCATATATCAGAAGCAGCTACAAGCTTCTGCCAGCTTGGACCTCGTTTGGGCTGGACTAGATTTTCTACAAACAAAATGCTATGATGCCCTTGCCCTTAAGGAACACGCTGTGTAAAGTCTAAAATGTAATAGGTGCATGTGTCAAATGATGCAGGGAAGGAAAATTTTGTGAGAAAGGGAGAAATACAGCAGCAGTACATGTAGTTCTTAAGCCACTTTTAATTATGTTAAATCATACCTGTTATTGATGTCTTCTTCAAAACAACAGTATTTTACCTGTGCCAACAACTTCGTGTAATTTAGACATAAAGATGGTTTAAAGGGAGTTGGATGTGTATAGTATATCATCTTAAAAGTTGATACATTAGCATTTTTGGTTATATTTTTCACTTTTCATTTCATGATTCCTTAACAGTGTGAAACTGAAATCTGTTTACTTGCTGGACTTCTTTAACCTAAATGGAGTATGCATGTGTGTCATCGTAGAGGTCTTTTGTGAGTGACTGTGACTCTTGATTGTGGAATTCCTTAATGGAATTCTTGTGTGCTTTCATGTATTTTGGCAAACGTCTCTTTTATTAGTGTGGAAATACATAGGAACAGAGTTCTGCTAATGATAATGTGTGCATCATGAGCCTGTGGATACCAAATTTTGTTACTCTTCTTTGAAGATAGCCTTGCCATGATAATCATGTAGGTTTCCAGAAGGACAATTTGTGTTAACACTAGATGAGTACATTTGAAAAAATTCTTGTATGAACATCTTTTTCTTCTTCTCCAGATTCAGAAATCTGGAAGAAAACCTAAGGATAAAAGGTGATTTTTTTTTTTTTCTTTCTCATGCTCACAAATGTTAAGCAATGCATGGCTGCAAGCCCCTGGGAATCTGATAGAGAAGTTATGATCAGATAAGAAAACTGAGAAGGTCTATACAGAATGAACACACTTAGGAGACAGAAAAAAATATTCAAGTATGTGCTAATTGGTCCTGGTTTCGTAGAAACTGATCTTCTGCAGGTATACTTGGCTGCTGAAGGTTGTAGACTTTCATCATTAGGTGTTTTGAGTTAGGTGATATAGAGCCACCAGCAGACCCGGGATCAGAGCTCCAGACATCCTGCCACTTCTGCACTCTATTTACCAGTCATTTGTGCCGATAAAGAAAAAGGAAAAAGATAAAAGAAGAAAAAAAAGGTTCTTTAGTCAATAACCAGTACTGATGATGTGTATGTTACAAACCTGCAGGACACTAAGCACACTTAACTGTTCTGGATTTTTGCTGGGAATTTCTCGGCAGCCCTTGACGTGATGGTCCATGTTTCTCACCACAGCTTTACTTAGGCAGGATGTTTACAGACTGTGCTGAACTTACCTTTCTGTGCAGCCTGCCTTTGAGCTGCTTCTCTGAGAAGTACCAGCACTGTGGATTCTACGTGGCAGTGCTGCACAGACAGGAATACCTTGAGCTGCAATAGAAGACTAAAGAAAATAATGACAGAAAGGCTAGAAAACCCTTCAAATGGTATAGGTAAAAAAGTTCTGGAGAAGACTGCTGGAGGAGATTATGAACTTCCCATCACTAGAAGTAGTTAAAAACATGTCTGTCAGGAACAATGCTGGTGTAGAGATGGCCTCTTGCAGTGCAATGTCACCCTTCTGCACAGTGTTGTGTTAAGCTCTCTGATACGTTGTGTGTTGCATGAGTAACCTAGAACATCTGTCTCACCGTAGTCATCAGCCCTCTCCATCTGCCAACACAGAGAATAAGGACCGCACCACAGTGTTTTTCTGGATTTTTCAGGAATTCTTCCTTGGAAAGCTCTTACATTGTGAAGAAGGAGTGGTTTGGCAGACAGACTCTGGCACTATTTGCTGTCTGTCAGTCATGGTGCTGGGTGTCTTTGTTTCTCATAGCCCATAAGAATCCTTCAACCCATACTGGATGGTGCCTTTACATCATTCCAGATGCATCTCTTGGAAGAGGGCTTTGAAGAGAAAACAGGAGCTTGTGTGTGCATTAACGTAGGTCTGGACATCACGTGCGTTTGTGACACTTGGGGACATGATTTAGTGGCAGGCTTGGCAGTGCTGGGCAGTGCTGAACTCAGTGATATCAAAGGTCTTTTCCAACCTACATGATTCTATTCAACGACTCTATTGTATGTGTGACCCTAAATCGGTCAGAGGTGCAGAAACTGCATCTTAGCCCAGATTTGGGGGGCTGATGCCTGTTGCAAGCTTGAGGACTGTAGCACAGAGAAGGACTGGGGAAAATGTGGTGTAGGACAAGGTTTGTCTTTTAGGAATATGGAGTCATTCTAGGGGCTCTTGCCTTTGACTGCACAGCTTTAGTCAGAGTTGTAAAAATTTAATTTTTCACTTGCTGAAAATTACTGAGCACTCTTCGCAAGCATCTGTTTCTTCAGAAAAAGACAAAGTCTATGTGAAAAATGTTCTGCAGTGAGGACTGGGTGCAATAGCAAATATCGACTAATTTTTTGGCTGAAGCTTACTTGCGTTTTGACTGATTTTGACATCTTCTTTGGCTTTCCAAAAATTGCTATGTATCAAAAACTGGGATTTTAAATGTCTGAAAAAAAGGGGACCCAACGCCCTGCAGATAATTCACGTTATCCAGAAGGGGAGAGACATGTGAGGAACGATGCTAACAGTCTTTTGTCTCCATGTCCCCTAGTGTTTTTTTCTACTGTCTTACTTGAAAGCAGATTGTGTGTGAAGGGTATTTAAAAATATCCAAACTGATCAAAATCATCTATGGCATAGAGGCAGAAATAGCCGGGAAAACAAACAGACCGGAGATGAAATATGGATGAGATAGACATACCAGTGTTTCATGAAAGAGAGAGCTTAAAACCAAAAGCCAAGAAACACAAATACAGGGAGTTAAAGTACAGATACTTTACGATTCACGTTACTGTCTTCAATTAACCATGATATAGAATTGCGCGATTTTTTTCCTTTCAAAAGCAAAATCCATCTCCTTGCTTATTTTTCCACTTGCTGCTTTCTGTTTAAGTTAATTCAGCAGTAATTGGATACACTGTGTCTAATTCTTAATAAATCAACGGAACTTTATAGTGATATTGACAGTGGCTTTGCTTGCCCCATTGTTTCTATCAAGAGTTTTATTCTGCTTCAAAACAATTTGCTGTGAACGCCCTTGTTTGTTTGCCACACTAGGCTTTGTTCTGGCTGAAAACTTTGATTTATAACTGTATATAATTGATGGCTGTGGGGTAGGTGGACTATAGCTATTGCTCCTCCTCTTTTAATCTAGCTTTGCGTAGAAATCCATGTAGTGGAGCATTCTCAAGGGAACCAGGCTGGGAAATTTTCTGTATACCCAATGGGAGGCCATTAATCATAGTGAAGAGTCTCTTACTGGCTGCAAGCATGTTTGTGAAAGTCAGGAAAACAAAAGTGGACCACCTCAAAATGACTGATCAAGAGAATAGATGTTAAAGCCAATGTATTCATTGTGATACATAAAAAAAAAAAAGGAATGGTTTAGGCACTGAAGTATATTTATTCAGATAGATTTGGCACATTTGAAGATATTTTGTACACTAGTAAATGACTATAATTGTAGATGTTAGAGATCAGAATCCTAAGAAAGTGAAGTAGAAATTTCGATGATAGCTACTGTGGATCTGAAAGAGAAACTTCTAAAGCAACAGATCAGAAATGCCTGAAGTGTTTGCTGTGAATGTGTGTCAGAGCTGAGCTGGTTAAAGAAATGTGCTAAAAAGTCTAGAATGTTAAGTGAGATTTTGATGAATATTTGTCACAAAAATGTCTCATTCAAAACTACAAAAAAAAAATTGAAATTTCTTTAAAAAATACTAAAATTTACATTTTTTATAGGAAGAGTTTTTTCTTGCAGTTCATGCATTCTGGCTATGGTCCAGTGCAGGTGAGGAAGCACCTGAGAGCACCTGCAAGCTCTCAGAGGTGGCACTCACCTGCATACTGTGAAACCCAAAACCCCATTGTTTTCAGGACTGGGGTCTCAGTGCTTCTGCAGGTCCTGCTATCTTCTTGTATCCTTCACAAAAATGTGCTGCTCAGACGCAGACCTAATGGGTTCCAGTTGTGGCTGCTCAGAAGGTATTTTTACAGGAAAGTGATTGCGCTTGAATTTGAGTATAACCAAGTTGGATATGAGATGAAGTTACAGGAGGTATTTTTGTGATTAAAAATTTCTGCCCAGCAGGGAGAAATCAAGGAAGTAAAGAGGCTGAAATGCAGTTTTTAAGCACTGACAGTCTGGACTTTTTCCCATATAAATAGCCATAAAGTGTAGGAAGAGAGGTATTGTAATATGGCATAACATTAACTTTATTTACTAGACAAACAGTTGGGCTATTTTTACTTTAGAGGCTAAATTTAATGCAGTCAAAGATAATGCTACGGTTTGTGTTCTCATGAAGTTGTGGTAGAGCAGCATACTCAAATCAGTTTATTTACCTCACAAAAAATCTTCAATGAATCATCCTACCCAATGATTTCAACCTATGTACTTTAAAAGGATTACTAAAATTCATAAATAATTTCCTTGAATAATACTTAAATGTGAACATGGACATAGCGTTCTCCATAAAGTATAATACGTTGTTTCGTTAATCTGATAAAGTAAGATGGAAGCATTTTCCCCAGAAACTGGTACAGTAAAAGCTACAACTTATCCTGACAAAGTAGTTACAAAGTTAAAAATGACATTGCAAGTGGTAACTTAAATCTTAATACAAAATGTGGAAGAATCAATGTTCATTCTGAAACAATGAGTATAGTTTTTTTCTTAATTTCTATTAAAGTTATGGCATTGAGGAATAGGAGTAGCTTACATTTGGTAAGATCAAGGGAATACAAGATCCGATTTTCCTGTGATTAAGAGAAAAAAACCTCACCTTAGTCTGTCTTTTTCGCTGTATATGGAAAGGGACTCATTTCAGATGTGTTTCGCCATTTGCAGTATTTGTATCCCATTTTTATTCAATACTGCTTTATATATTAGCATAGTTTCATTTCTTCTTTTCTCATACCAAGTTGAAATGAAAATACAGTCTATGTCTCAAAGATGTATATTCATGCTTGACATAAAACACATGTTAAGATGTGGTTATTTCAAGTTAAGCATATGCTTAAGCTGCTCTCTGCAAAGATGACTTCTTTGAGCTGCAGCTTACACCCTTACATACTTGATTGAATTACAGCCTTGTCGAACTGAGTGCTGTGTCCTATTTTAGTGGTGTTCCACACGTGGGTGTAGCGCTGCCGCTAATCTTAAATCCCTTTTAATTACGGCCTGTTCACTTGTTTTCTTGTTTCCTGGCATGGTGGTAGTCCAACCAAAATGAACTCCAGGCTTAAGTGGTCATCTTAACCATTCATCTTAGCTTTCTCTAGTGTTATGTTTATGCAGAGTTTTATTAGACTCATGGGATCAAAATGTATTCTCTTAGTTTTAAAAAAAATTAATAGCTTTTGTACATTCTTAGCATTTAAAGTAAACACAGCGAGTTTTTAAAGTGCTTTTTTTCCCGCAACAACTAAAATATGGTCATGTATTCTAAACATAAATCATAATTTCATTATCAACAGAGAGAGGTCCAACGCAATATATATGTATAGCTGAATGATCTAAGTGGCATTTCTGTGTAAAACGTATTCCCTTGCCCAAGTAAACACTTCATAACAACATGAGTGAAAAGGTGTATTTAAAAAAGCGAAGACTTAAGGCATGTTGCTTATAAGTTATACGGAGTGCAGTTTCTCTAAAATATGAAGCTCACTGGATATGATCCAAACCAGCTGAACTATGTTAAAAGGTATAATAAACAGTCATAGCTTTGTATGCAGTTATTTAATTGGCAAATAGATTTTTCTATCACTGTCACTGGCAATAGCAGCCATTTGATACCAGGGCTTGGATTAAATGTTTCATCAGTAGTGCCTATTTAAGGATCTTTATGGAACAACAAGTTAGTCCCCTGGGCAAGCCCATGTCAACTGCAATAAAGAGATCCACACAAGTGAACGAGATGTATTTTTGCAGGATTTACAGGGAGACTGCGATTCGCTTTTCTATCTGGATGCTTTGAAGGCTGCTTCCCATTTTGTTTAACAACAGTGTCTGCTGGTGGCAAATATTGAATACCGAACATTGCAGATCCAAAGGATTTTTATAATTTTCTTGTGGAAATGGATTTATAAATGGTTGTCATCCTTCTGGAAATAGGTGAGTCTCTGATAAAAGTAGATATTGCAGGATTTCAGTAGTTTTAATTTTCTGGTAAATATTCTGCATCCAGACTAAAACTACTGATGCTCCAAGTATCTGCTGTATTTTTTCCTCTCTCATTCAGAACAAAAACCCCCTGAACACCTCTCTCACCCCTTTGATACAGGGAAGGTGTAATGTCGTGGTTTTCAAGATTGCTTGACTTTGTTTAGTCCACTGTCCTGCTCCCAGGGTGCCCATAAGATCTGTGCATGTAGTTAATGCTTGCTGCAATGTTTTATAATTGGTGCATATGATATATACATTTGTCATTTTATAGCATAGTAGTTGAATTTAGAAGCATTTTAAAAGTTAATTTTGAATATGTGTCTCTGTTTGTCATGGAGCCTGAGTCAGTTCTTCCTGGCAGCTAGATTAATTTTTTCCCTGGTTGATTTTAATTTCAGGATTTTGTTTCATATTTTTCATCCTGGCTTTCTATAAAACAAGTGAAAATACACGATATAGCCGAAACCGATTACATCTACTGTTTCTTTTTGTGCCCGGGTAACCATGCTGGGCATAAATTTAAGTCTCAGCTGTTCATTGGCATCTTTTTGATCTGAACTGGTGATACTGCATCTAACCTCCTTAGCTAGGTTACTGCTTTCTGAGGTTGAAAAGTGGAGAGCAAATGCCTCTGAGGTTGAATTAAATGAGCCGTTTGCAACAGATTCCAACTCTGGTGAATAAGCATCTTTCAGGCTCACTTGAAACAGTTCAAACTTTTGTTCACTGACTGTTCTCTGGTCCGAAGCAGAACATACACTACCATTACTTCAAGAATTGGTTCTGGGATTCTGGGGAGAGTAGGAGTCATCCCATTACACACACTTGGCAATTTGTGTTCTCAGGAGGTTTTAAATATATATGTATACTATTTACATTTCTTTATGTACCAATTATATATGTATCAATATAAATTTATAAGTATTTGTATTAATAAATTTATGTAATTTGTGTGTATATCTATCTACATAAATTAGTAGGTGTTTTTCTTTTTTGCTTAAACATGCTCTCCTAGTAAGACTCATCATGGTGTTTTTATCATAGACAGGGAAACAAACATTCCTAACTGTACAAGGGCTCTTTTACACCAGCTGGTAGTGCAGAAATGCTTCTAAATAGGAGTATAATATTTTGCACCCACCATAATGTCTTTAGAGTCATGTCAGTGTAAAAGGGTGTAAGTTTAATGTGCACTTGAGAGTTGTAACTGTGCAGATTTCTCTATGCAAAATGAGAAGGGGAAGCAATGGAGCAGGTGCATTGCTCAGGCAGCCCTTCTTCCCTCTTACTCTCCTTAGTCCCTGTTGTTTCCTTCAGCCTCCTGACGAGCTGCCAGCCAGTGTTAACTCAGTTATATGTTTGTTAGTTATATAGTCATGAATTTGGATGATTAATGTAGGGCTATTCTCGTTTCATGACTTGCTCATATGTGGTTCTTTTCTGTGCTGATGTAAATAATGGGTATTTTTGTGATAGAAACAGTGTCAGAGAGATTTGTCTTTCTGTCCCACTGAAGTCTGTCCTGTTTGTGGTTGCTTTAAAGAGAGAGTGTTAGGTTTTGTCTAGGGACCAGAAGAGTGAAACCCTTTCATGCCTCTGCAATATTATCGGTATTTAAAAAAAAAAAAAGAAAAAGAAAAAAGAGATTTCTGATTTGAGCCCAAAATAAAGTCCCTTCTACATTTTACAGTAGCTTGAAAATGGAAAAGTCTCTTAACTCTGCTTTATTTATACCATTATTACAGAATAGCATCCTGTAAAACTATGAAAAAAACGGCTAGTCTGTCCTTGAAATCAAGACCTCAAGACTCCGTCCTCTTGAAGGACTTGGAGGGAATCATCTAACTAATCAGCTATTGACTGGACAGCAGGTGGAGATTGCTTAGTTTATTGATAAATCATCAAGCAAGTAGACGGAAGAAGATGTGTGTGACTAATCTGTGTGTCGTTGTGTGCTTAAAACCTTGAATTGTCTTCTGCCCTTGTGGTTTTGTGTGCTCATTCAAGGTGGCAAGATTTTTGAGGCAACAAACATATTTCTAGAGCCAAACCATTTTCGGATGTGACCATCACTGAATAATTTGCATTTCTGCTGCAGAAAAAAATAATACCATGTCATCATCACTGAATAAATCTGTCCTGTTCCATTGCTCCTCACCAGGAGCGCACATCTGTAGCTTTCTGTGCTCCCTCCCCTGTGGGTTGCTTGTGCCTTCCTCCATGGCTCGAGGAGGCAGGAGATGTGTACCAATTTGCATGATAGCTCAGCCCTGTAACCTGGAGCGTGGTGTCTCCTAATGTGTTTGTTGGGTAGGTTTTTCTGCTTGTACAGATTAATGACCCGATTCAGAAGCCGTTCTACATGCTGGACTCCTGCTGATTTCTGTTTGTGCAGAACTGCAAGGGAAGCTAACTTTGAGCATATATCCTGGCATAATTTATTCAGGGTCCAGTCCTGGTGCCCAGCCACAGCTGAAATAATAATAAACTGGCATTCTCACTTTCATCCTTCTTTCTCTCATCTTGAGGCAGAGATTTTTCCTGTCTGCCCATGGAGGTGCACTCTGAGTATTGTGGGTATGGATAAAGGTTTCTGTGGACCTCTGGTACTTCTGGCACATCTTCAAGCTGCCACAAAGCACACAGTTTGGAGACAAGAAATGAGTATTTGCTTCTCTCTGAGTTGCCATGTCTTGAAAGAGAGAGTGGCTGCACTATTTTGAGGAAAAATTAAGCATTTTCCAGATTCATTTATTGCATCTTTAATTGCATCTTCAAAACACTGTAGGTTTTCTTTTCGACGGCTGAAAACAGGTCTCTTGTTGAGGCCTCAGTTTTCCATGCAGCTGATGGTTGGCCTTGTATGAAGTCTTAGCTGTCGGGAGCAATTGTGTGATGGGTCTGTCTGGCATAAGGAAATGATGTTCTTGCCATTAGGTGATCCAGGGGTAGCTGTACGTGTTATCTCTTTATCAGTATCTAGATGGCTTCACCACCTGACCCCATCCTCAGTTGTGTATATGTAGATGCATCTCCAAGTTTCTTGCTTCTTTGTGACTGACCTATGAGTTTTCCTCTTAGAAATCCTGTGTTTCCATCTCTTAGAAATAGTAATAATCCTAAAAACCCATAGAAACCTAGTTTCCTAAGAATTTGAAGATCCTATTTCTATCCACGTTGAACAGCAGTATACTTGAACCTAAATCTTTTCTTGGCTTCTTGGCAATACACTTTGGAGAAATTCTTCCTTGCAGAAGGCAGTTATTCAAAGCATCTTGGAGGCTTGTATTGCTAGAAGTAGCCAGGGTGAGGATGGATTAGCAGGTAGAGTGCAGGTGCATGTTAAATGCAATTTATCACATGGATGCCACCCCCAGGTATGTGGGTGGATGGGTTGAGAGATGCCTACCTAAAGCTTTAACTTGCTCAGTGAACACTTAATTCAGAGGATTTTGAGTTTTCACTGCTGCTAACAGCATTCTGCTTCGTAGTTTCACACAGATTAGCTATTCTTGAATAGGTTTTCCATTGTATTAGGTGTAGGCATGTTGCTCTGCAGAATCACTCAAGCATGAATGCCTTTTTTTTCCATCTAGTTGTTTCAACAAATATGCCTGTTGTGACCACTGAGAGATTATCACTGCCTAGTAGGTAGCATTGTGTCTTCTTGTGGGGGATTTCGGCTCTGGGTTTCATGCACACACGTATGAGGAAGACGCATGTTGTGAAAATCCTCCTCCTCCTGTGTGTCTTCACCATCTCTATTTCTGGGAGCACTGGACACTTAGATTCTGATTTTACATGTGTATTAGTGTGACACAGTTGAGATATCAGTGGATTTAGCTGTGATGAAATCCTTAGGACCAATTTATCTGATTTTCTAACTTACATTTGGCTTGTACTGTCTCCCAAGAATATCTGTTTGCGTTTTTGTCAGAGACTTCAGAGGCAGTATCTTTTCAGATATGAAAAGTAACAGCAATAAACTACATTAGCAAATCCTCCTACAAGCTTCTTCTGTTTCCTCAAACTTCATGCTTAATAGTTGCTGGTAAATATTCTCTCTTTTCATCAAAGTAGCTTGTAAAGATCAGTCATTTTAAAGACTTCGTGCTAAAACTGCACAAATCTGCTTAGTTAGCTATGTTATAGCCACTAATTGACTGCAATATGAGAATAAACAGGGGAGGTATGGATCTGAAAACGCTGCAAGAAGTCGAGAGAAAAGTGACTGTGATTTTGAAATGACGCTGTGTCTTTTTTGGTCATGGGTGGGTGAGACCGGATTCATTTAATGCCAACAGCAAAGCGTCATTGTCTTCAACGGGTCTGAAATTTTGCTGTAATGGGTGTGGTGAGAGACATTTGACATTTTCACTTTGATACCTGAAACCACCACAAAAAAAAGTAAAGTACTGTGGTTTCTTTTTCCGTTACCGTGTAGACTGTACCTCTGTTTTTTTACAAAGTTCATCTCGTCCCTCACAGCTGAGCTGAAAAATCAAGTGTACCGAATCTGATACACTTGCATTCCATGTGGAAAAGAAAGCCTGGATTTTGGAGTCAGTCCTACCTCTGAATAAATAGAGCCTGCTTTTCAAACAAACCTATGCTGATTAATAATGCACTCCTGTACTGTGCCAAAGTAAATTTTACATAAGGGTAGTGAAAAAATACACGAAACTTGATCATCTGCAGTGAGTGTTAATTTTGGTTAAAGTGAACTTCCAATTCAGAGACTCAGGGCTAGTCTAAAACAGTAAAGAAGCTTAATCAGCTGGTGTCTCTAGGAGCAGCTGCAATTTGCACAAGTTTTTTCTGTTGGTTTGTGGGTTTTTTGGCTCTTTCAAGGAATAAAAAGTCCAAAGCTTTGATTTTTCTTTTTCTTTTCTCCCTGAGCAAAATACCTGTAGTATAAAAAGGAAAAAGCAAAGAAGGGTAAGCCATTAATGCATGTTGTTTATAACACGTAGTTAAAGTGCACTTCTGATACTGGCACTTCTTAAGCCAGATGCAAAGCCTGAGCAAGCAAGTGGATGCAAGTGTGGGCTTGAGCACTGTGGAGAGACTAACTTGTCATGATCTCTCTTGGGAATTTAGGCTTCTGCTGAATTCTTGAGGTTTGTGCACGGTGTTACCATTGGCTTTGTGCAGTCAGGATTTTGCTTCTTTGGATTGAGATGTGCATCCACAATGAGACACAAAGAGCTGTGAGTTCAGAAGAGTAAGGTAACGTGGTGAGAACATGGTGGTAGTAGTAAGAAAAATGTGTACTTTGAAGTGGATGTAAACTTAAAGAAATTAATACATTTGCAGTTTGTGATATTTCGTGGTTGGCCTGAATGCAAAAACAGTAACGCATTGTAAAAAGATTATTTCTTTAAACACTGACAGCACCATCCTCGGTGGAGGTGAAGAGTCACTTTGCAACTCTTCATGTATCGGTTTGTCAAGCTTGACCATGTTTTGTATTTATTCAGGAATTATTACACTGTAGCAGAAGGTGAAATTTTTGCAGTAATGTGTAATCAGTTCATATGTTGGCTGGTGGATCAAGCTATGCAGAGAAGCAGTTAAGACATCACTCTCTTAGCTGTTTGCATTAGTTTTGCATCCAGCTGCTTTGCCTCAACTAGTGCCCAGTTGTGTTGTGCTCGACTCAGTAAATCATGGCTAATAAACAGCCATTTGTTAATGTGGTGAAGTACAAAAATATGACAGAATATATAGGGCTATGGTTTTTTACATGCTAATGAGCTCTCTGTTCGTTATTGTATAATTCTTCCCGATTGCCTTTCTGTGATGAAAGTGCTCTGTTCACAGCTTCTGCCATGTGCAATGTCCCCATGGAGACTGTGTGCAGCATGCACCTCTTTTTTTTTTATCTAATAAGTTCCTAGATGCTTACAGAAGCTTCCCTGAAACATATTGTAAAAGATACCACTGAAATTAATACTTTGCAAGATTACTTACTGCAAAGAAAATAGTGACAGGTGATTTCTACTTTGTGGGAGATGAGGGGAGCTGAGGGGCCACTTTATGATATTGTGAACTTCATCAGAATATATTCAAAGAATTTTTTTTTTTGCCTGGTGAGGATACTGCCTGCCCTATTGGATTCCTTTTCTTCCTGCCTAGAATTGCTTTCTTTTGTTAAAGGAGGCTGCTGTACCTACGTTATCGACTGGTGAGGGATGCAAGTGCTAGGTTTGCAGTTTTTGTGAAAGCTGTTTGGTTCTGATTATATCCAGTTCAATCTGTTCTGTAACTTGGTCTCCTTTCCTATTTACTATTGTATGCCTTTATTTATAAATATCCTTTTTGTGCTCCTTTTCTGTATGCCTGGCTCATAAAATCACAGCCAGAAGTACAAGCTTTATGACTATAAAACAAGTCATGCCTACCTTGTAGACTGTGTCATCTGCTGTGATGTTGTATTCTATGTATTATCAATTTTACTGTAAGAGGAAAATTAGAGCATGCATTTTCCACATGAAGAAATCAAATGTAATCTAAATGCAAACCACAGGTTTTATTGCACAGTAATATTTGATAGCACTGCTATTACTAATCCCAGCATGACAAGAAACACAGCATAGTTATGAAGTTTGCAGCATTCATTTCTTAATGGTCTTTTTTTGGTTAGGAAAGCCACAAAGCCAGAGCAGATTGTTTGCTAGTTGTAGTCTCAGACTTGCAGAAATGTTAGTGGATACTGTACATTTTTACAAATAGTTTCAGGTCTGACAGGAATACGTAGCCTTTCTAATTTCCATGAAAACATTACTGAGTAGTAAAAATAAAATGAGATAATTAACCATATCCAATAAATAACTTATTATCAGTGCCTTTGCTTCTGTGGGGTGCTTTATGGAGATTTAAAATATTTTTTTGTGTTTAGGGTTTTAACATCTATAATCAAAGAAATAAAAGACAAATGACTGCGTTACAGCAGAGTGTGTTTGCCTCTCAGGTGGGGAAAACGCTGCCACTGGTCTTGTAGGTTATTCAGAACTATGAAGATGACAGTGAATAAGCTTCTTCCACTCATTTTTAGTCAGCTTTGGTAAAAGTGTCGCAACTGACTATGATACAGTGATAACTTAGGAGTATTATGCAAGTGTGCTGTTTTGGGAGTGTGGGATATTAACTGACACAGGCCAGATGAACATATTCTGCTTTCTTGAGAGATGTTAGTTCTTCCGTGACAGCTACTGAGCATGAATTAACCGTGGATGCAATCTATAAGGGCCAAGCTGGACTCAGCTGTGATAAATCAGTTGCAATTAACGGTGCATTTAGTATGTTTCCCTACATTTTTCATCTCGCACCTGAAGAACACTTGGTATGAATAGTTGTATTGTGATGTATAGTCTCCTTATCATGTTTGTATATGCGCTGCATAGTT
Organism: Atrichornis clamosus; assembly: GCA_013400975.1. Lineage (NCBI taxonomy): Eukaryota > Metazoa > Chordata > Aves > Passeriformes > Menuridae > Atrichornis > Atrichornis clamosus. The sequence goes on along the minus strand of WBMZ01003468.1, from coordinate 330,371 downwards.
ACAGTTACGAAAGTAGGCCTGGGATGGAAAAAAAGGTGCAAGTAGGACATGGAGTTGCAACTGCAGGGAAACTTTGGAAATTGTTATTGCCAGAAGAGAAATTTGGCAAAAACCTTGCGTGTGATACCTGTTTGCAGACAATAGATAGTGTTGAGTTTAAAACCGCAACAGCTGTTGCAAACTCATCCTGAAATCAGAACCACCCTCCTCTCTCATACATCTCTGGATTGATACTTACTTAAAGTGAAGGGTACTCCCTACCACATCATGGATGTTGTTGTTTCCATTAGGTAAAATTTTCTTACAGACCTCTCTTTTTGAAGCAAGGATCTAAACCAAGTGTATTGAACACATCAGACCAGGAGAAAGGCAATGCTGCTGTGCAGGCTGGCACTTCATGGGGCTGGTGCCTGCTCCATGGGCATCAGTTCTACAGCTGTTCCTTAAGTATGCACACTCTAGGTGTAAATGGGAGAGGACAAGGGAAGGGAGTTCAATGGGAGAAGTGAGGAACGTGCCACCATTTGAAGTCTTTTCTTTTATATTCATAGGGAATTGCATTACTCCAGATTCTGTGGGAGAATACATGCCCTGTGTTTATGATAGGCCAGACTGTGTGATGATAGTGGCCTCTTGCTTTACGGTATATAGGAGATTTGTTAGTTGTCCTGAGTTTATGATTTCTATTTGTCTGTCCTTTCTATCTGGTTAGGGGGTTTTTGCCTCTTCACTTAATCTGTTGCTGTCTGGGCATCCAGTTTTGTTTCTGTTAAGGGATATTAGCAAGATACCTGGAAGGAACTGGCTTGCTTAAATGATATATACTGTGACTTAAGATAAAATAAATCAAATTCAGAAGTAATATCACCAGTACTTATGTACATGCTCCTTTGATCATATCTGGTTGATTCAATGTTATTTACTTTTGGTGATAATGGTTTGTCTGCTTTATCTCCTCTGTTCTGTCAGTAGCTTTGACTCTGTCCATATTCACTTGTCTCAATTAATAATGCTTTTAGCTCATTGATTTTGCTTTCCACCTGGCTGAATTTATCTGGCCAACTTTTCATTTGTGCAGTTTTCCCAAATCTTCCTTGCGAATGTTCCTCCTTTTCTTCTTCTGAGGGGAAGCTAAGAAATGTTTGTTACTTCTGATGACAGTGTCCAGTTAAAGGAAACAAAGATTTTTGAGAGAGTTAAGTTCTATGTGTTTCACTAAAACTTGTTTCTAAGGAAATCTTTACTTTCAAGAAGGACATGGTTGTGTCTTGCTCTTCTGGATGCAGATAGCCAGCCTTTAGGTTGTACTGATAAAGGTAAAGGGATGGGCCACACTGAAATTTGTTTTGTTGGTTTGTAGTATTAGCTTTCTGTATTAAAGCAGAGAAAACTAAAACACTGTGTGTGTACATGTGCGTGCATGCATCTTTTGTGCTGGGTGTAAGTTAAACCAAGGATTTTAGATCTTCCCAGCATGTCATCGTTTTGGTGCTGGAAACCTGAAAATCTCTGAAATGCTGTGTATTAGGCTGCTGAAAATGTCACTGTGGATGTTATCAGGTAGTACAGCCCTGACACTTTCAGTCATGGCATCCTTCTGAACCTATCAGTTCCCCTAAATGTGGATTCCTTTTGAAAAGCCTGACTTTATAACTTGATTTACACACTTACATGCTTGTTTCTGTTGACATCTAAAATATATTCACCTCATGTAGTCCTGCTGGTAGATAGTTGGGAGCAAGTGGCTAGTTCCCGAAAAAGTAGTGTACCATGTACACATGTACCAGTTATGCTATTTTAAAATATACTTTATTTTATCCAGAGTTACAGTGGATGTTGTACAAGTACCTCAGAACGTACTTTCAGAGCCTACATCTTTTTTACAGATACCAGGGGCAACAGCATGGGCTTTCACTTTTTTCAGCTGTCTTTTCTAGTTCTCCTTCAAAGCCAGTTTTTGGCTTTTATTTTTTCTCCCTTCTTCTTCCTCCTTTTTTTTTTCCTTTGGTTTTGTTTTTTTTTGTTTGTTTGTTTTTTTACTTTTCTGATTTTTTTTCTCTTCTGTTTTATAGTTCTTTGTATTCTGGGTCTCCTGTGTTAAGAAGAGAAGGGTGAATGAATGGGGCAGTACACAATGTAATAATATCAATTTTTATTTCAATTCCTGCTTAACATTTTGAAGATAAGTTCAGCAGGCAGTGATTATAATCAACTGAGGATGTCCAGAATACAAGAGAAAGCAGTACTTGATTATAGCAGTTTACAGTTTTACAGTTAAAAGATATGAAAAAACACAAATAGTCCCTTTGGGAAATGAAATATAATGGAAGTGTGATTATTAAAAACTAGATATAATGTACTCTAGTTATTACCTATTACGGTAAATCACCATGAAATGCAGGAAACATACCAGATAGGTAAAACAGCCTTCTTGGAATATATTGTCTTATTTTCCAGTGGATACTTTTTTTCTTCTTAGGCATTGAATTGATTTGGGGTGCGGAATTCATTTAGGAGCATGTGCATTGCCCTTTTCAGAAGGGCTACCGAAGTGAAGTTGTTATCTGTGCTGAACTGGAAGTCATGTTTCCCCACGCCCCCAGGAAAGCCGCTTCAGGGGGCAATCGCGTACACCGGGTACTAATAGCTATTAGTTACTTACAGTTAATGATGTTGCCAGCCTTGAGTATTTCACTTATCTTGAAGTGGAAGTGCATGCTGATTTCCATTTCACAAATGGAAAAATTGAGTCAGATGGAGTTCAAATGACTTTGCTGAAGTCACTAGCAAATCACTGTCAGATCTGAAGATACAATCCAGCAGCCCTCTCCCCTGAGCTCTATGTGGCTCTGTGTACAGCTCTGAAGTGCCTGAGTAAGTCTTTTTAGTTCATTAATGCCATTTTGTTTATTTGACAAAGATATGGGCAACTTTACAGCTTTACAGGGTCACTCATCTGGCATCCAACACAACTTGATTGAGTTACTGCCACCTGGATCAATCAGGGGTCTTGCAGTTCTCATAGTCTTTCCATGGGTGGAAATGGAGGTAGGTACATATAAGTGTGGGTGGTTATGTCACATTTGTACCGTCACTGTCTTCCCTTTTCCTAAGGATTGCCTAAAATAATTCTTAGAAATGAAAACATTACATCTGTTTTATGGATTAGGGAGAGTGAGGTTGGCCTAAGGAGGACATCCAACTCTAGCCAGTGACTTTGTGTAAATCTGTTGTGAGTCCAAGCATGCAGTGATGCTGAGTCAGCTGTTACGTCAAGAATTTCTTTGATCTGCTAAATTAATATGGGTTAATTAGATTAATTAAACAGAAGATAACTAGAAATGAAGAAGGAGGTCAAGAAGAAAATTCTTGGCAGTTGCAGCCTTGTGTTGGGTTAGCCTTGGCTAACAGCCAGTTACCCAGACGGCTGCTCACTCCTACGTTCTCCCATGAGATGGGGAGAAAATAGAAGGAAGGTGAGAAGATTTGTGGATCAAGATAATGACATTTTAATCGTGACAGCAAGAGCTGTACACAGAAGCAAAGCAAAAAGAGTAATTCATTCACTACTGCAAATCAGCAGGCAGATATCCAGCTGCTTCCTGGGAAGCATGGCCTCAGCACACGTGGCAGTTTCTTGGAAAGACAAACACCATAACTGTGAACGTTCCCCCTTCCTCCTGTATTCCTTGAGCATTCATTGCTGAGCACAACATAATGTGGCCTGGAGTGTCCCTTTGGTCAGTGCAGGTTGGCTGTCCCAGCTGTGTCCCCTCCCAGTCCCATGCCCGCTCCCAGTCTGTTCACTGGAGTGGGATGGTGCAGGGCAGAGTGGGCACAAAAGGAGGTCTTGCTGCTGTGCAAGCCCTGCTCAGCAGTAACAAGAACATCCAAGGGTGATCAGCTCTGTTTCAGCCAAAGATCCAAAGCGTGGCACTGTATGGACTGCTACACCAGTGAGACCCAACACAGCAACTAAAAGTGGGTCTACAACACTAAAGGGTTGAAAAAGTAATTTACTTTGATAGGCTGTTGAAAAAAAAGCCAACAAAATCAACCAACTAAAAAAAAAATACACCCCCAACTCCCCCTTTTTAAGGAGTGAACAGCAGCAGGCTGACAATAGCCATTCACAACACTAAATAGTTGCAGAGAGCATTGGGTAAATTGGACATGAACAAATTGCCCACAATGAATGGAATTCAGCCTGTGCGGCTTTGGGAGTGGGGTAAGAAAATGGCACCTCAAAGCCTCTCTGAAACACCGGGTGCTGTAATGGCAGAATAACCATGGGTATCTGGAGAAAGATTGAGATTACAGAATACAGGAGCTTGTGTCATGTGAGGATGCATACATTTCTAAGAAGAGAAGCAAAGGTGAAATTGGTAGAGACATTTTAATTAGCTTATGTGCCAGTAGGGTTTTTGTTTGTGTTTTATTAATAACTTGATCCGTGACAAGGTTATGGAAAAGCCTGTGTTTGGGCAGCTAGCAAGAGAAAGCAGTGAAAAAAACCTATAACTTATTTACAGGCACTTACTTAATTAAAATACAAAAGAGGCAATATGGTCTCTGGATTTATTTTTCCCATGTAGACTATAAGTAATAAGCTGAAATTGCAGAACAGAAAAGGTACATTTGCACCTTTTTATCTGGACCTTTGAGCTGCTTCTTCTCTCAGATGGATGTAATCCAGTCCCGGTTTTAAAATATTGGGAGGTGTGTGTCTGCCTGACTCTACGTGAAAATCAGGCTCCCTCAGGTAGCCCTTAAATCCTAATGGGAATAGTAAGCCTTGAAGTTTGTTAGCTTGTCAGTGTTTCTTTTCAAGTCCCATTGAGGTGAGATGCAGCCTTGGGGTTCCCCTTGTGAGGTGTAGGCGTCTCCTTCCTCACTAAGACCTGAAAAAAAGATTAGAGTTATTTCCTAGTGCTTCTGAAATGTTCTTCTATGGAGAAGTCATGGTTTGTAACCCTCCCACTCCTGGCTCTGTGAGTCACAGTTTTTCCATCTGACTGACTCCATGAGCTGTGGTGGTCTCACGTGCCCAGGTCTCTCCCTGGGTGGTGTCTCAGTGCCTAGTGAGGCTTGCTTCCAGCCCTGTGTGAACCTCTGTTGGTTGGCATTTTCTGGCTGCAAGGGTAAGAAAGGAGCTGCCTGAAGAATTGCATGGTCTGGAGCTGGGATTTCTGTCCCTTGAGTCTTGGAGGCTGTTAGATGCAAGTGGAATATAGGTAGCACTCTTACGAGAACTGGGCTGGGGGTGTGGAAAACCTATGGTTGGGAAGTGTAGACATAGTTGTTTAATTTCAGTTTTTCTTAGTATTCCTTTGAGCTTTTAGGAGCTGCAGTTGCAGGGGTTACTTCACTTGAGATTTACCACCTTGGCTCATGCCAGCTTTATATCAGCTGCTTGGCACCAGAATGGGATTGCCGCAGCAGGAGTGTGTGCTCATCCCCCATGGATCAGCACTGACCATCCCCTCCTGGCTGAGACTCCAGACCGTGGCAGTCTCAATGGATTAATGTTTTAAAAGTAGTAAAACCAGCGATAGATGACATGTAATGGTTTTAAACGTTAATTTTTTAATTAATGGAGTCAAATAAAGTTAGGTTTTTGGGGTTTTTTTTGGTAGCAGGTTAAAAATAAAATTTAAATCAACAATTAAATTTAAAAATAAAATACCCAAAGCTGTGTTTGTCGTAATGAAATGTAAAAAGTATTTCCATCCTGTAAACAAAGCAGAAAACCCTTAGGCTATCCTCAATTTATTGTGACCTGTACTTACAATAGGAGAAAGCTGAACTTCTTTTAAAGTCTGACTAAAGGCTGTTCTGAACTGGAAACTGCAAAAGTGAATTTGTATAAAATCCAGTTCTCATGTGTACAATTAATTAAAATGAATGCAGCTACAACCAGCCTATATAGAAACACATGGGATACTTGCGAAGAAATAGCTATGATGCAAGCTGAGGCTAAAATGATGGGTTCTTTGTGTCTGAGGACATAAACTCTCAGAAAACAAGCATGGCTGTCGTGCATTCAGACATGTCTTGGAAGTTTGGGTGCTGTGTCTTAGCTGTAGTTGGTGTGGGCAGGTGGAATGGGTTTGCGGGGCTGCTCACACAGGAGGTGGCCGTGAGAGACCTACCTCTCTGCAGAGTTCTGCTGACTGGGCAGGTGCTTTAGGGGAGGGAGGCTGCAGTATATCGTAGGGGTCTCCCGTTCGTAGGGAGCCTGGTGCTTGAGGGCTGCAGCTGGGCTGGGGAAGAATTGCCATCGTTGCCAGGAGCAGCCCTGGGTCGGGTGTGAACCCTCACCGTGCTAGGACTGCACAGGTTTGGGTGGTCAGGAGGCCAGACGTGGAAGTGGGTGCTCTGCACTAACATTAGCCCCTGCTTTAAGCAGGGATCATACTGTGGCTTACAGCCCTGGGTCAAGCACAGCCCACACTTCCAGCATTGCTCCTGGGCTCTCCTAACCTGCACAGTGAATGCTGCCAACAAAAATCTCGACGCTGCCCACGTTACAAGCAAAAGCGTGTGCTGAAGTAGTGTCTTTTATTCAGTCGCTGGTGTTGATTTCTGCAGTGTTTCTGTGATTCTGCCTGTTCATTTTAATAACCATGCGATAACAGTTGCAAAAAAAGTCACTATAAATAGAGGAGATCATGTTAAGCAGTCACAGAAGGGTGAATATCCTGAAAAGCTGTGAGTTAGAAGTCAGTGCGTTGCTTTCAGAAGTTACTCCTCCTGAACTGTTGCCACGAACAGAGGAACACGCATCAGTGTCTGTAACATTTATAGTGTATTTTTGTTTCCAGAGTGTGTTTTGTTCTCTATTAATGGGCTGTCGTATTCTCTCTGCTGATTAAATGTATATACTTCTCTATCCTTTTGATCCTAAAATGAAGCTTGTAGTGAGGAATAGTCTGCTTTTACTGTTTGTTTCTGGAAAGATCAAAATCCTGTTCAGAAAACCTGCAGAGTTTATGAGTTGGATTTTTCTGGGCTGAGTTTTTTTTGGCATGATACTCTCTGTGCTGTATTTTGCTTCTTTATTAGGAAATTTATGGGAAAATTTGTTTTATTGTTCGTTAGAAGTATAAAGACCTTATGTATGTTCATTTTGTGACCTTTGATTTTCAACAGGATGAGAGGTTTACATATTTAGTGAAGAGGTCCTTTATTCATAATGCTAATTAGCCCTTGAAACCAAATAGGTGTAAAATCTTGCTAAATGTTTCAGAGGAGCTTACCACTCCCCCAAACGCTCTCCTTCCTCCTGCTGGATTTTCCCAGTTGTATTTGAACATCTCCTGCTGCTCTGGTCCTTGGAAACCTCCCGCATGTCAGGCACCCCAGTGCTCAGCAGAAACCATGGGCGAGCCCCCACCCCCTTTCTTTCACAGATAAATACAAGAGCCTGAGGTGTGCACTGAAGTGGAGGCACACTTTGCCACATAGTGCTGTGCCTTTTTTTTTCCCCTCCTGTTTTTTTTGCATGAAGAAAGGAGGTCTATATGAAGACCTAACAATGCCCTTACTGTTCTGTCAGAAATTGCCTGGCTACATCTTGTTTTATTTGGCCCTGGCTGAATGGCAGTTTCATTTATGTTTTGGGTGTTTGGCAGATATTTCATCTTTGTCAAACTTCACTTTTAACATTTGTTTAGATTACTTGTCACAACACTTTCCTTTTTTTTTTTTCCCTAAACTCTTAAGATTTCAGTCAGCTTGACAGTGCTCAGAAGTGGTTTCTAATATTTTTGAACTTACCTCTTACATGTTGTCCCTTTTAGAGAGGTACCAGTTAAGTTGGTTGATTTATAGTTTCTTTTTCGCACTTTGATGGTAGTGCAACACTGTTATTTTGAGCCTCTGACTCTGGTTGATGGTGGGGTAAGCATCTCCTAAATCCTGTGAATAATAAAGAAAAACGTTGTAGTGACAGTCGTAAAATCCTGAATGCATCCATTTTATTGCATCTTGCCTTGTATGTGCGACGCTCTGAGAAGCTGTGTTGAGATCAGGAGCATCGTTCCCCCCATTCTGTCTGATAGGTGATGGGATTTGCGTTTTGTACCTGTGAGGAGTTGTGAGGGCCAGATCACATGGGAGTATGAGCTGGTCCTTGGATACAGACCTGGTTCCAGTTTTTATCTGCCCATTCGATGGCACCTTTTCATTGAATTTGTTTGGAAGGAACTGCAGTAAGAGATGAGGGGAATACAAGTGAGAGACTTCCCAGCTCTCCATCAGTGGCTGTTTCTGTGCATTCAATTCCTCTTTCAGCCTGAGTCTCAAGCAGTCACCAGACTCTTAGCATTTCTGCTGTGTCTTTTGGCTACAGACAGGTGGAACTGAACGGGAGAATGTAATTTTAAATGAGATTGGGAAGCCTTGAAGTATGATATTCACACTGTGTGAATTTTTGTTTATTAATGTTTATTTCCAATTTTATTTAAATTAATGTTTAAAAATTTGTTCAAAAATGAAAATTAAAAAAAAGACCCCATATAGTCTTTCTTTGTTCAGGTGTTCTGTCAGAATTGATTTCAGAGGGCTGATTTGCTTGTGCTGGTGTTATTTGCAGCAGTATTGTTTGGAGGATTGTCATCATCCAAACCTACGTGAACTGATGCACTTCGAAAAGTTTTTAAATTTGGAAGTTACATTTCTGAGCTGCAGATGCTTTGGTTTGGCAAAAGGCAGTCTACCAAAAGTAATGTGATTGCTGAAATAATTCAGTCTAATACTTGCTCATGCTCTAGTCGTTTCCATGCTTGAGCTGACTTGCAGATGAAGACATATGGACATAGACAGTGTGAATATATTAAGAAAAATTGCAAATGTTCAACCTTCTCCAGAAATCCTGGAGACAGCCGGCAGACTTCAGCCAGCATGGATGAATCCCAAGTGACCCTAAAGCCAACCAGAGGTCAGTGGATGGGGCATGGTGCCAGAGAGCCAAGGTGTCCCTGCTCATCTGGAGCTTCCCCATTAGCTGTTTGCTGTGGCCCAGCTGAGAGCAGGGCAAGCAGACTGGTAATGGCTTGGTGTTTACAGAGTTTAAGTGTTTACTTGCAGATGCAAGTACAGGTTTTGGTCAGCTTGGGCCCATATTATTCCTTCTGCCTTCATTTGGAATCTGGCTTTGTGTTTGTCTGAGGAGAGAATGGAGTCCTCTTGGTAGTGTTTATCTGTCAGCTGCTATTATTAATTGGTGTAATTGTTTCTTTACTAATATTTACATAGGGTTTTAGCATGGAAGTGACTATACAGATAATTCTAGTACAATCTTAGTAGAAAGTCAATGTCTTAATTAGAGAAATGACTTGCTACTCTTGACTTATTCAAGAATTGATTTTTTTTTCCTGCCCTGAAAAGTGTTTGCCCTGAAATCTAAGGAGGTTGTTAACTAGAAGGGTGACATTTGAAGAAGTGTATACTAGCAATTAAGATGAACAAGTAAATTTGACAAAGGAACTAATATTTGTCCTGAAGGAAACCTGAAACATTTGAGGTTGGGGAAGGAATTTTGGAGGCATTTCTGCCTTCTCCAGGCTCCCTTCTGAAACATCACTGCAGTAAACTGTGTTGAGAAAAGCAGAGCAGAAGGGACTCTTGAAGAAGGTGAGTTAGATCCACTTAACTTTTCTTTTATTGTGCTACACTAGGTCCTATAACTACACAGGATCATCCAGGGGAAATGGCAGAGTCATGTAAAAGCAGAGCAGAATATTATTTTAAACAGCAAGCCGGTGATGTTGAAACTCTGTGACTCTCAATTCTGCTAGGGCCAACAGTTTTCAGGATTAAAAACATATGGGCTATAGATACCGAAGATATCCACAGTGCTTGGGGTATTATTTAGTGCTATTTGTATTATTCAGGCTAACAAAAACAAGCAAAAAGACGAGAAGAAAATCTCGTGTTACAGGGCATAAGCTATCCAGTAGATGATGTGAGTTGGAAAGAAATTTTATGGGAAAGTTTTTTCTGTAATTGCTCTCCTAGAGATTTCCTCATCCTTTCCCTAAAGCATCTGATGCTGGCTGCTGTCAAAGAAGAGGTTACTGAACTAAATGCACTATTAATCTGACCCAGTATAGCAATTCCTGTGTTCCTACGTTTAAAAGCAGGCTTTGTCTGCTGAGGGTTGTCCCTCTGGAATAAACCCTCCGTTGGAGGCAAGGGAAAGGAAATTGTTCAGAAGCTTTTACACTGTTGCTATGTAATTTTGTATGTTGTTTCGAAAAAGTGTGTCTTTTTTTTCCCCCTCTCCCCTTTTATGTGTATGCATGTTTTAAATTATAAAATTTAGCTTCCTGTCTGATGCATTTGCTATTCAGTAGTATTCAGGACCATTGAGTAACGTAATTATTTAGAATTATGTGCTTTTAAAAATTGAGGGACAAAGTAGTCTTGATTGACTGGTACATGGCTAAATGATGGGTTCTGTTCAGAAGGATATGATGAACTGGGTGCCTTTGTTACCACTTTCCAGACCTGCTAATGTTTCTTCTTCTTCTTTAAAAGTGGAGAATTGCTTAAGGAAGAATATTTTGAGCAACCAAGCTACCTCTGCAGTGAGGTATGTGAAGCAGAGTTGTCATGTCAAGGAACTGTGTGCCTTGGGTTTGTTGTGTAAATCCTAAATTGCATTTCCTTATTTTTCAAAGGCTTATGAGTGGATGTGACAGTAAGGCTATTTAGCTCAGATCCTTTTAGCACGTCAGATGATACTGCTTCATGTAGATGCCTTTCAGTTCTCCTTATTGCTTTAAAAGGTGCCTTAGAGACATGAGGTACAAGTGTGCTTTGTTTCACCCAGAAAAATGTGAACTTCATATAGGGAGAATGTGTTTCATTTCCTTACCATGTGTCAACAACTGGATCTTAAACCTGTATTTATCAGATGCAGAACTGGCTTTGGAGGATTATCACCAAATCAAGCTCTAGAGTGCAATTTAGGCTCTTACTATAGCGTTTCTCAAATTTTCATGTTATTCCACTTTTAGGCATTTAGTCTTTGATGCTTAGATCTGACATGTGGAGGCTACATTTTTGCATTCGTCTTTGTACAAGAGAATAGTTATTTCTTTCTGTTTCAAACCCCTTATACTCTCATAATAAAGACAGTACACCTGATTCTTTTTTTTATTATTATTATTAAGACCCATTATTACTGTTCAAGCACATGCAGGAAAAAGTTGTCATAGCTCACACATGGTAAAACTGTAGTCGAGGCGTATTAGTGTGGCTATAAAATGTGTTAGAAGGGAGGAGATCTTACAGTTTTCTTTAGCACCTGGACTCCCATTATTACTGTATAATATATACTCCAGATACACTGGAGTATATCTCCTAATTCCTGATATATATTATTTAAAAAAAACAAACATACGTTTTTGTCTGGTAAAAAAGGAAGCAGAGTGGTTGCGTGAATATGAGACCTAGTCCGTGTTGTAAATGTAGCTATTTATACAAAGTAATGCTCCAAAGGGTGTTTTTTCTTCATCAGCTTCAATATCTCGTCCATCTCTTGCTATATTAGAGCTCTGCATCATTTTTCTTGGAATATTCTTTCATGTGTCACTCAGTCAGGTATGTTGCTTGTAATATGTCCTTGAATATCTAAGTATTCCACACAATTTAGTCACTTTTCACTTTAAATAATTATTTATACAGGCTGGGGTGGGGTATTTTTCAGACTGTTGTCACTGTGGAACTCTGACAGCTCACACAAGCTTGGCATTCATGAAAGGGGAATCTTCACATCTGTCATCACATTAAGCAACAGTGACTGTACCCAACAGAGTCATTTTTCTTCCCACTTCTGGTTCCTTCCCCTCTCCCTCATAAACTTGAATATGCGGTGTGGAGCAACATCTCATCATCTCCCAGTCCCTGGAATGATGGACTCCACATTGGGAATTGGAGAGCCATATGGGTGGAATATCTTCAAGAACCGTAGCTTATATAAAGGAAGTGACAGCCTTTACAGATGTCACTTATTTTGAGAGTTTATTTCCATTAGCTGGCATCTTTATTGCATTCTCTTGCTTATGCGTCGTTTTGAGGACACAAATTGGTTTCTTCTGGCACTTTGGGTTTGCTTTAGCATATGTTACTCTGTGAGACCCCATATAATGGACAACTGTTTGAGCCTCAGTTGGCATAGACACCATTAGCTGGAAGGAGGATGCAGTTGGGATAATACTGAGGGATGTGCTCAAATCAGCATGCACCTTTCATCAATCTCTGAGTGGACTATTCTGCTTAGGGATTTTTGGCTTGATTATAATTACAAAAGACATGAGTGAATTCTGAATGGCTTTCTCTTAGTAACTAAGATCCCGTTTTGTTTGGGGTTTTTTTCTTCGTTTTTTTTCTTTTTTTCCTTGGGGATTAATTCAGATGCTCCCCTAACATCTGCATCTGTTGAAGGAACTTCAGGTGCTGTTAGAAAAGCGCTCTCTATTGTGACATGTTTGGTTTGACATTCCCAATTCCAAGATATGCTCTACTTGGCCACTGGTATTTGCATGGTTAAATCAGATTGTCTTATCAGCCTTGGGCACCCAGCTGGGCTTTCAGGCTTCTTGGTCTTCTGTGTTTTTTGTAGTGCATTGGTCTCCTGGATCCTGACTTGTGACGTGCTGCTTCACAAGTCCTGAAATTCATGCAGGAAGAGCCTTGGTAAGATCATTCTGCTGCAGTGGAGAAGGGCATTTACCAGGCACATAACAAGTGTATGGAATGCACTCCTACCCGGCTGTCTGGCACTGGATATGTTATTTTTATACAATAAATGCAGGGTTCCTGGCAAAGTGACTGAGACTGCCCAGCCTGGTAAGCACAGATGAAGGATGGGTTGCTGCAGCAGAGGTGGTGCTATCACTAACAGGAGAGGGATCTGTGCTGGTTTATACTCAGCAGCACGCTGGACTTGACTGCTGGCACGGGGAGAAGGGTGCTGGTTGGAATTTTGAGAACATTGCTTCTCTTGCTGGCTTACATTTATTGATGTGTGTGTGAGTTGGAGGTTGCAGAAATGGACATCTTTTGCCAAGGCTGAGTACCCCTGCTGTTGTTCTGCTTGTGGTGATTTAGAATTGGTTGGAGGCTTGTTGAAAGAAGCCCTGCCTGAACCACACTGTCTTTCCACAGGAGCTGGCATCCTTGGCACTGTTAGCCAAGTTTAGCAGCTCCTGTGGGATTCCAGATGTTGTTGAGAACTTTGCTCTTAACCGATATCTCATGACGCAATTATGAAAATGCTCACTGTTACTTTCTTGGATGTTTTAAAAAGCCGTTATTTTAATATGTTGCTTTGCCAGTGAAGCTGAAAGATTAGTGATCCCAATGCATTCAGAAGCTAAATGCTGCCCTGATAAGTGTTTGATCCAGGTTATGGTTGAAATGCTTAGATATGATGGCAGGTTTGGGCAGGTCTAAGTGCTGCATGGTAGCATATTACCTGTCTCCATCTCTAAGAGTCTGCATGCAACTTCTTTCTGCACAGTGAACTAACTTGAAGTAATTCAGGCTGGTTTCTCAGCCCACAGAAGTGGGAAAGTTGTCTTGCATTTACCAGTGGAAAGATACTTTCAGAAAAGGGCTTGTTGGGAATGACTGCTGTGCAGTTAATTCACACACTTGCTTACACTGCAAGAATACCTTTGTGTTGTATCAGAAGTCCTGCCGTGCGGAGTGGCGGGCATGACACAAGTCTCCTTGAATTTTGTCAGTGCTTAGGTTCCTGTTAGGTTGCTTTTGGAAGTGAAATGTGAGGTCGTAGTTCACGTTGGTCTTTCTGACAATGTAATCCATCTGTCCAGCACCTCTAGCAGACAATTCTGGGATATAGATCTTCTGAATGTTAGAATGTGGAAAAGATGTGCTGGTTTTGTGGCTACCGTGATTGATTATTGCGCCTCTGTCCTTATGACCTGACTGATAAGGTTTTTGCAACATTTTCAGATGTTTCAGAGGATGGCTCTGAAGGTGCTTACATGTGCAGTGTTATCTCAGCGTATTATTAGCATTTTGCAATTGCTTTATTGGCTCCCTGTTAAGCAAAATATTGACAATAAAAATGCTATTTTTGTTCTGCAATCCATACTATGGCATTGTCCCCTCTGAGTTAACGGCTGTGCTTGTTCCTAATTTTGCTACCCTATTGTTCCTGTGACAGGGAGCTACAGAGAACAGAGGTTTTAAAATAGATGTTCATAATCTCTGCCAGCCCTCTGGCATATGCTGCTGACCCTCAGGGAGTCTTACTGGGAATATATTGAAACTTGTGATATGTAATAAGTGAAGGTTCAGGAGCCTGACGTAGGCAGCAGAAATGTCGTCTTCTGGGTAAAGTAGGACAGAATACTCTAATAACTCAGAGGAATTGCAGAACCTTTCAGCAGACAAACTACTAGACTTGACGTGTATAACAAAAGGTGATAAATTATGTGTGTTAAGTTATTTTGCGTTAGCACAGCATCCACACCTCTATGATATTAAGATGATAGATGCACCTCTAGTCCAACAGACTAGTCTTCAGCAACAAAGTTCACAACCAGTGCTTGAACCCTGTTCCACTTGGTTCACTATCCTCACTTGATAAATGGGTACAGCAAGGATGCAAACTCCTCTAGCTCGGAGTAAGTAGAACTTCCAGCCTTGTAGTGCAAAAAGTGGACTGCTAACAGATTGGACCTACCTCCTGAGCATAGTGTCCTGCCTCCCAGCTCTGGAGGCATTGGGGAAGCCTACATTATTTCACAATTCAGGCACATCCCCTACAAAGTCCTCTTTCAGGTTTCTCAGACAGCCTCCAGAATAAACATCATTCATTTTTTGAGTGAATCCACATGCTCATCCTAACAATGAATTTAGATTACTCCAGATAAAAGAATTTTTCTCTACAGTTAAGTGGATTCTTGCAGGATCCTTCTTTATGTGACTTATAAAGTGAAGTGTGTTGAGCTGAGGCAGAGTGTTCTGCTGTAGTGCAAACAGATTTTTGTTCTTCTCTTTGTTTATCTCAGTGACTGTTGAGATCCTTTTGCTCCTTTGCACGGTGTGTGAAGGTCACGTACTGCACTGACCCTTCAGTGCATTTCCAGGCAGCACATTTGTGCCATAGTGGGGCACAAAAAGAGCTGTATTTACAGGTTGTCCAGATATTGAACAAGGTGGAAATCGAAGATGTGAAGCATTTTCTACCTTAATTTGGTGATGGAAGCAAGTCTAATGCAATCGTTTGGAGTTGTGGCTACACATCCAGGCTGGATGAATTTGACTACTACTTTCCATTCTTAGTGGCACTAAAGATATCCTGTATGGGTCCATGCAGAGGAAGACTACCCAAATGACCTCAAGCAGGGAGAGGTGGTGGTCTGCTGAGAACAAGACTTCTCAGGATGATAACTCTAAGGCTGAACAGACAGATGAGACTTTTTTCTGTGCTGGGACAGTCATCTCTGGCAATGTCTTTTTCAAAAAACTAACAGCAAAGGCTGCAGATCTAAATTGCCCTGATCCTTCCTAACATAAGCTTCTGGTGACTTTTCATCATCTACATGGCCTTTCAGATAAAGCATAGCCATCAAAACTAATGTTTTCAGCACCTGCCAGAGCATTTCATGAGCCATTTTCCTTGACTCCTGGCTTCATTGATGGGGTTTTCAAGACTAGTATCAGTAAAAGTTTTCACTGGTCTCGCATGTCTTTGTGCTCTCCTTTAAGGAGGTGTCTCTTGTCATTTCTGCAGTGCACACTGTGACCATGGAGTGTTGGCCTCCCAGAGAAATGTACTTTTCTGTGAAGGAATTGCCCTCCAAAGCCGCTTTCCTCTTCAGCTTCTGAGCAGATGAAGTACTCCATTCTTTTAACAACTCCCAGGCCGTGATCATTTACTAGAGATCTTCTGTCTGTCACCAGAACAATAACATCACTTGACCCTCTCTTACTGGTCTCGGAGGCCTCTTAAAAGTTATAAACAGTCAGTATAAGACCTTTTTAGTAGTTGCAGTGATGGTAAGTGCTGTATTTGCTGTTGGTCACCATGACATGTTTCTCATCAGCTAGAAGGTTATGGATGAGCACTCTGAGAGCATGCTGGGGAGACTTCAGATAGATTCCTCACTCCTCCTCGCTGTAACGCCAGTTGGGAAGTGATTGGCATACTTGTAAATGGCTGCATGTCCCGTAATATTGGATGACATTACTGAACATAGGCAGCAGGATGTGGTCTGTCTTGCTTACTCAGTCTCCCCTCCCCTGGCCTCCCATCTCTTTCCAAGAGCTCTTCTCACAAAAGCTTGCTTTGGCTGGGAATCCATGTGATACTATCTTGTGGTGCCTTGCAGCCAAGGGTAAAGACCAATTAATTGCCAGTTAAGGGGAAGACCTTCAGTGGAAATCTTTTTCCTGGAGAGGGAGCATGTCCTATTCTGAACTTAATCAGAGATGCTGCCTTTCCTTTATGGGTAGTTCAGTTTGCTGTCAGTTTAAGGTTCTTCCTGTTGGTCTGTGTAAATCTTCTCAAATCCTAGAAGTGTGTAGATGCTGGTTGCAGCTTACCTTTGTTACCTGTGGTTCTCTTCCTTGCCTTGACTTGTTGATGAGGGGGAAGCCCAAGGGATAGGTTCCTTAGTCCTGCCAGTGGTCATTTTTCATCTTCATGGTTGCCATCTCACATAGAAGCAGCTACGAACAAAACAGTCTGATTGGACGCATAGGACAGTAAAGGATAGTTTGGATTGCTAAGTGCAGTCTAGTTTTTCTGAACTGTAGGGAGAAAGTGTGCAAGAACACAGGAAACCTGCTGAAAAAATGTGGTCAGAGAAAGCAGTAGGCACACAGCACCTTGAGTGGGAAAAGCTTTGTACTGGAGTTTCTGGTGCTATGTGACTTGAAGGACCAACCTGCTTTTTAAGAGCTATTTTTTGCTAACTACCCTGTGCTGCTTAAATTGTGGTTCATCTGAATTGTGTTTGAGAGAAGTGATGTGTTTTTTCCTTTGTGTTTTGTGGATGGTTCTGGCAAATCTCTGATTTCCTAAACCTCTGTAGCACATGGGATAATCTCTCATGTAGTTTATTCTGAATATGGAGTTACTGTTTTACATCCTTGGAAACACTAGTAAGGAAAGCCAGAGATGACAATGTAAGAACAGAAGTGTTGATTCCACTGAAAGAGCAATTTTAAGCATTAAGAAATAGCTTTTAAATTTGGGGAGAGTAAACAGTGTAAAACTTCACTTAAACTCGGAGCAGGAACCTCAGTTACCTTTCCTTTGGTTTCCACAGATGAAAGAAAACTTATTTTCTTGACTGACCTTCAGAAATTCTTGAATGTGACAGAGTAAATAAGGAATGCATTTAGTTACAAAGCAGAGTGTCCTGTATACCAGCACAAAATGTATTCAAAGCCCTTTGAATTCTCTGCAGAAAACTGCAAGAGAGTCCCTTACAGAGGTGATTGAAAACCACTGCACAGGAAATCAACTTCTCATCCTGTACATAAACATGAGCCAATTCTACTATATCTGGCTCTCAGGGCAGTACACACAGTAAATTGTTAACCCCATCACCTGACCTAACCATTTATCTTTACTTCTCAGTATAGTTTGGGCAACTGCTGAGTAATGAAAGAAACATGGAATGCAGATAGCTGTAAAAAAAAAAGCAAAAAAAAGCAACAACCAACGCCTCTGGGCCCCCACCCCCAAAAAACCCCCAATAATCCAACCACCTCAGTTACAAACAGCCCTTTAAAACAGCAGACAACAGGAGAAGATGAGAAATTGCCTGATGTAGTGGCAGGATCTTAAATATGGTTAGTATAGAACAGAATTAACATCTCTGTAGAATAACAGACATGTGAAGCATGGATTTTCAATCCTTCACACCTCTTGGTTGTGCTAGCACAAATAAATTAGTAACTCCCCTGAACCTTTGTGGAACAAATAACCATAGTGCCTTTCAGGTTTTGAAATGTAAGCTCTGTGTGTTTTTAATGCTAGATGTTACACATGAAGGTTGGCTGAAATAGGTTATTCTGCTTATGGAGTATTGTTCCCATATGAGGATTCAAGCTATGTACTCACAGCTGCTGCTCTCCAACATGGACTCTCAGTTCCACTAAAATCAATAGTTGGCACAGCAGGGTACTGTTGTATGGTGTGTAAATAAATGGGTGTCATTGTGTCTCACTTTTTTTTTTTTTCCTTTTCCCCTTTCAGATTTAGATTTGCTCTTTTTCAGGCATATATCAGCGTGTGTTTGCAATGCAGGCAATTCGAAGCATAGCTGCTTAGGGAAAAAGAAGCTTTTTCCCTCTCCTTTTTATACTTCCCAATAGGATTTTCAAATAAACAACAATTGCATTAATTATATTAATTATCTCTTAACAATGTCAGGGAAAAAAAACCCCCAAGTAAAACAGAAACCCATTTTGCAAGTGTCAGCTTTATGACAAAAAGGAATTCACAGTCCCCCAGCAGACAGCTATCTTGCATACCAAGATGTAGGAAAAGTGTCATAGTAAGAGTGTCTTAATTCTGTTACGATTTATCTTCCCTCTTTCCATAAGTCTTGCACCTATAGTTGAAAATATATGACAATTGTGATTATGGGATGTAAGAGCTACAGATCTGCTTTTCAGTAAACTGACTTTGAAGTTCTGTTTCATGCATATTCTTTTTTATTCATGCATCTGGTCATATAGAGTGGTTTACTTTTTTTGGCTGCAGACTTGGCAGATACAAAATGCAGATGTTGTTCTTCTGACTTAAGCTGCTATTTTAAGCTTTTTGGCCAGCGGTTGGAAATTTTAGGTTCGGTTGTTTATTTGCTTATCATCAAAGTGGTTTTTGTCATATAATTCATATGCAAGTATTAGCTTTCTGTGTTTACTTTCAGAGTTTGAGATTAAGAGTATGGTCTTTTTTTTCCCCCCTTTCCTTTTTTTAAACCAGCATGCTCTTTTGATTAATAATACAGTAGAATATGTTATGTTTCACAGAGCTTTTATTTGAAAAAAAAACCCAAAAAACAAACCCGCAAAAAAACCCAACCAGAAAACAGCCCAACCCTCACATTGTGCTGCAGTGCTTTCCCTTTAAGAAAACCATATCTCTCTCCAGATGCCTGCATCTCTTTGATACAAAAGGGTACACTAAGTTCCATCTATAAACAGAATCCACTAATTAAGAGTAATTGCTTCGGAGATTGGTACAGACTATTCAGCATCAGATGCATGTTCCTCTCAGATATCCATTAGCCTCTAATAAGATAATGCAGATGTGCCAGTCTGTTTCCTGTTTCCTTCTATTGTACCTTTATTGCCGTATATGGACCAATGGGATGGGCTGAACAATAAGTGGATGTCCTTTTGCTCCCAGAGCCCTTCTCAAAGGAATGTTTGTTATTAGATTGCTTTTTCTGTTTAGTTTCACATCACTATGCTAATAAAGGAAACATAACACTCCAAAGGCTTTTTTTTTTTTTCTTTTACTTCTGCCACGGTAACTAGTTTATTGTTTAATTAAATCTCGTTGGATAGCCATGAAAACAAAAATGCACCATTTCACAGTTAGTGAGAACTGGTGCAGAATGGAGTATGGCTCTTTATGAAATAAAAGTTTCCATGCATTTTTAAGAGTTTAAAGGCAGTGTGGTTATCGTGTTACTGTATCTGACTGATTTACACTTGAGTCGTGCTAAATCTGCTGAATTATTCAGTACTGCTGAATGCAACACCATCAGCCAGCATAATAGAAAGCATATGCATAATCAGGGATTTCAATACAAACTATACATTAAATACAGTAAGGGTTCTCAAAACTTGACTTGTTTTGAAAACAACATTAGAATATGTCTTGAAGCCACCTAATAAATAAGAACTCTGCGAACTCTGTCCCTTGGGAAAAGCATGTAATACACTGCTGAAACGTTTTGCATGCAAAATTTCTCTGCAGTTGTTTTTGTTTCTCTGAGAGGAGCAACTTGCCTCTCCTGTCTTACTGCCCAGGCTGCCCTCCCAGTCCAGAGATTCCTGTTTTAGCCTGAGATTTAAGAGCGGGGAGAGCAGGGGGGTTGGCGTTGGCAGGAAAATGGGAAATGAACTTAGAAGAGACTTCCTCCGTGACCCTGGAAACTTCGGGGACAGCTACGCTGCAGACCGAGGGCTTGGGGAAGCAAATTCCCCAGCGCCCGGCTCTGTGCAGAGCATGTCCTCGTGTTGGCGTGCCTCTCCTGCGTTCCTGGTTTTGTCCCCCAATTGTAAAGGAAGAGCAGCAGCAGTTTGCCATGGCAGAAGGGTGTAGGGGTGGCAGATTTAGCATAGAAGTTTTCTGGATGCTGCAGTCACGGATATCTTAAAATGACTGCTGAATTTCAAACATTGCCATAGGTAGGGCAGAACTCCCCACTGACCTTTTCAGAAGCAAGGGAAGGAAAAAAAGGCAAAAATCCTGCTTTACTTGCAATGCTGACAACTTAATTCCTTACAATGGATAGTGAGAGGGGAGGAAGAGGAATGTGGAATTGGGGTGGTGTTGGCAAAAGGGAGGACAGAGTGTAACCTTCCTACTGACACAGAACTATTGGCCAAGCCTCCTGCCTTGGCTTCTTGCCTGTCCAGCTGTTGATGTGTGTCAAAGTCACCTGTAGCAGCAGAGGGATTTTAGGAATTCAAATAAATCTTATGCAAGTGAAAAATTCAGAAGGATGAGTTATGTTACAGTAATACCAAATATTGTTACCAAATGGAAGCTAAATAGCAATATAATGAATAAGCCTCAATACATTTGATGCATTTTAGGAGAACTGACAGATGTCTGAAGAGACAATTCCTGTAGTCAGGCCTGTGCAAGATGCATGGGAAATTAAGAAACAATAAGAAAAGTTAGGTTATTGTTTATCCAGGAAATTTAAAGCTTATATGTGAAAATTTGTAGTTTTAAACTTCTACTCAGCTGCACAAACACTGAGAAGAAATGTGGAAGAGACAGGTACACCTGCTGCATTAACTGCAGCTGATAAATATCCTGGTCTGCACTGGAGCTACTGTTGCCTGCTTCCCCTGTGGCCATCTGCTTTATCACTGAAGTCAAGTCAATAAAAGGTCTGTAAAAACCAAGAGGGAGGAGGCATATGTTCTGTCAAAGAAGAGTCATTGGCCGCTGTTCAATGCAAAGTAGTGCACAGTGTGATCATCTCTTGGTGAACCTTCAAAGGAACTTTTCTGTATGATCCTTTTCCATACTGCTTGTACTAAGGGCCTTGTACTCATGAACAGTCACTAAGGAAAAGTCTAATGGAAGAGGATTTTCATCATATGCTGAGGAGATTCTCTGAAGTGCCTTGATGACAGCCATTTTCTGAAAATTTTGCCTCCTGCTTCCAGGGCAGAAATCCATGCTGTTGCCTCACATGGAGAGGTGGTCATCCACCATCAAGGTGACTCTGCAGTCAGTTTGGCTTGCTCCTTCTGGATTGCTCCTCAGCTGTAGTAGCTGGCTCTTCCTGACCCATTTAGGATAAGCTCCTCCAGGGAGGAGCCAGGTGTAGGCTAGAAGGGGTTATGTTCGAGGTCCATTTGTCACGGAAAGGATGGGACTTGATTCTGGCAAGTGTCATGGTCCAGAGAGGACATACTCTTTCAGCTGTGGGGTATTTGGCATAGCAAGTGACAACAAAGGCAAATCTTCACAAAGCTGGCACCCGTACACTGCTTTGCACTGTGGTACAGGTTTAGTTAGGCAAAAAAGATGTTTTCCCCTTGGAATCACATGCAGCCTTGACATCTGTGGCTGATAGCCAATGCTGGGTCTTCATCAGTGAATTCAGGGGCATGAACGTGTCAGTCTGGTGATATATGAGTGAAATGTGTCATGGGAATTTTGCCGTGGAACTGGTGTGATTGGGAACAACTGATTGTGGGGTTTTCTGTTCTGCAGCAGTTTCTACTTTGTGATGTCCTCTGCTGTGCAGTGATGGGGTGATGGGTCTGTAATCTCTGTTAGCAGAGCTGGTGACTTGAAGTCCCATGGTAACCACACAACGTGAGTGACGTTTGCTTCTTTCCAAGAAGCTGAAGTTGCTGCTATGTAGGTGTCTACCTACAATTTCCTCCTTGACCATCGTGTAGATGTTCAGCCGTGTGAAAAGCCTGGTGCTCCCAAGGGACACTACTTGGACTCAAATGATACAGTGTGTAGAGTATCACATCTTTTACACTGTCTTCTCTCTCTGCCTATGGAGAGAAGAGCTCTGGAGAATTTTGAAGAGAAGCAAGTTCTGAAGGCTTATCTCCAGCACAGCTATCTGCAGGAAATTTCTGGCCATGAGTGGTGAAAGGAGGGTGATTTTTTGAGTAAGGCAAGAGAAACTTGCTTTCAGGTAGTAATTTCAGTTTATAATTATATCTGAAGTGAAATTAAAAGCAGGCAGAACTATGGGATTATAATCTGATTTTGGCACTGTTACATGTATGTATTTGTATACTGAGGAGCTATAAAACTGCTGTGTTCTGTCATCACTGGGTCCATCACAGACCATGTTCCTCCAGTAAAGTAGAAGTGACCAAAGAGTTTCCCTTAATATCCTTTTTTCCCTCTGTTCTGAAGGAATTGCTTTTTTTTCTGAATACTTTTCACTTAAATATGCAAATATATCTGATGTGGTTCTGGTAATGTTTATAAGTTATGATGAGCTCTGCATTTTTCTGGCTAATAGAAATATAATTGAAGGTGTAAGATAGTTTTATAAGATGAATTTTATTTCCAAAACCCTACATCATTTAAAAATAGATGACCTTGTTCTGTGTTTAATTTAATGCACACAGTTTTAGGGCTGGTATTCATCAGCATCTCTCTCTTCTTTGTTTTTTTGCAAACACTTAGAAGTGTGGTATTTTTGCCGGCTTTTGTGGAATTGCTTTATAAAACACTAGTTCTTTGCGTGTTCCTTTGATACTTGACTTTCTTTGTCTCTTTAGCTTTATAAGGCCTTAGCTAGGTAAAACAGGCATCAGTGATGGTTCATCTCATTTTGTGTTGTTAGTGAGTTGATATTTTTAGCTGTTGAGGCTCCCTCAAAAGATCTGCCTGGTTTCACTGGTCTCCAGGCATGTGGTCCTCGAGCCTGGCTGGGCCAGCAGCTGTGCCTTAGCTTGCTGTACCCCCTTCCTACAGTCCCATCTCTGCATACGTTTGTCTCCATTAGCATTAAAGGTATTTTGTGCATAATTTACACAGTTACCAAATACTTACAAGCTACATTTCGGTTATCCCTAAGCAGGCTGCACTCAGCAGAAAGTGCTGTCTGAAAACATGCACAGCTGGTAACCTTTGCTGGTATTCCACACAGAGCAGAAACACTCTGCTGCTCTCTGACAGGCAAACATATGCATCCGGGTTGGATTTCTTTTTTCTCCTTGCTCATTTGAATTCTTACCGACAAGTAGTACGCTGAGTAGCAGTAGTGATAGTCAGTGTTGTGCTGTCGCGGTTTTCCTCCTCCGGCATCAGTTTTGCTTTGTGACCTTGGCACATCATTTCACCGCTCCTTTATTTTCCCACCCAAAAATCTTCCTGCCTTCAGTTTCAGGCTATAATTTCAAAGAACTATGGATAAAAGTGCTGTAAAGCAGTGGATGTGGTTACTGCTCCCTGGCTGTGGCAGATGCAAGAGTGTAGTATGTTGTCTCAGGAAACAAAGCCTTTAGGCAGCCATGGACTGCCTTGCTTTTGGGTGGCTGAGTTTGCTCTGTGGGTCTACTGTCTTCCTTCTGCAGCATGTGTTGGAGGAGATGGGTAAACTCCTGGTGCAGGGTGATGCTCAGGAGTTGGCTGCAGCACTCACCAGCTTTTTCCTGGAGCACTGTGTGAGTACCTGCAGGAGCACTGTTTGCTATATGGAGCAGTTGCAGCTTTCCCAGCACAGCATCTCTCAAGTCACCAGTAGCACTTACTGGTGTTGCACAAGCAGGTTGATTCAAAGACAAAGACCATTATTTGCTGTACATAGGCTTGAACAGCTACGGTAGGAGCAAATTTCATGGGTGAGAATATCACAAGTGCCCAGTTCTCAGCCTGAGGCTTTCGGTACGGAGACTGAAAAAATGATGACCTCTTGAAAGGCAACAGCCATTTGGGTGAAACACTGAGTAAAGCACGTGTAGCTCTGGATGACTGAAGATGGTGGTCATGAGAACAGACAAGTTCCCTAGCAGAGCACAGGAACAGCGTATTGAGTCATGTCTCTCACCCAGATTATCAAATAATGGGTTCTTATTTGTTTGGGCAGTTCCCCTTCCTCCCTCCAAAAAAAAGAAAAAGAAAAAAGAGACAACAATCAGTGAGGTGTCTCCTAAGTGATAATAAGATAAACTAACTATTCTTGATGAAAACAGTCTTGGTAGCCAATTTAACAGCCCAGTCCAAAATTGTCCTCAGGCGCAGGGCCTCAGTGCACTGCCTGAGCCATGGTGCTGAAGGGAGTTGAGAGCCTCCTCAGTGCCATTTGTTCTGTAGCTTCGAGGGGGAAACTGAAAGCTTTCACATACAGGGAAATTACTGAGAAGTTGATTTTTTTTTTCTCTCCCAGTATCAGTATTTCAGGTATCTATTGATGAAACTGTTTTACATCTGGCAGTTTTCACAACAAGGTTGCGTCAGACCAGAAATAGCTTTAGGCAGGGAAATGAATTAATGGGTGTTCTGCTGTTAGCTTCACTAATAGGGTGAGAGTTTTACTCCTAGGTAAATGTCAAGCTGATCTCATGGGATACTGATAAATAAATTGTAACTTAACAAGAGTAGCAATGGGAAAAAAGATTTTTCTATATGTGTGTTTTAAAAGTATGTATATTGTAATCAATATGTTGGTTTCTTCCCTCAGTATGCATCTGTAGAGAGCAACTGTACTCCCAGAGAAACATTTGAGTAAGCAACTGAACTGATCCTGATACCAGAGCAAGAGGACTTTCTATCCACAGTCTGCCGAGCAAGAATGTCCTAGAAGAGAGAACAGTAGGAAGCAGTGATGAAATATAGGACGGACCTGATCTAGTGAATTAGCTTTTCATCGTCACGCAATCCAGATCAAGCTGTACCTTCAGGCTTGGCAGCCCTCTTCATTCACAATTTGAGGTATCTATTTGCTGGCCTGGAGTGATGCTACATGATATTTGTCCACTGTGAGGTGTTAACATGACAACCAGTAGCCGCACATGTCCCGTCCCGGCCGTGAATGGACATATGACTCACTATCCAGCAGCACCATATCCCTTACTGTTTCCTCCAGTCATTGGTGGACTGTCACTACCTTCCCTCCATGGACTCCAGAGTCACCCACCAACTAGTGGATGCAGCACCCCGTCACCTGCAAGTAAGTGCTTGGTATTAATACCTTTTATTGACCAGTTCTTCTTTAACAAAGACTGACTGTGTTCATTCTGAAATTATTTTAAGAGTAATTGCAGTTGTTCATCTATGATGTATTTTACTTGGGCAAAGAGCATGCAGTTCTTTTGAAATACCATTTTCACTTCATGTTTTAAAAAAATAAACAGGCAGATGTATGACATACCAAAGTTATGGAAACCAAGAGTGACCAAACCTGCTGTGGATTTTGGTATATCTTGCATTATTATATTAGCTGCAGAATCCAGTGTTATTTTTAAAGAAAAATTGACCTTGTTTTATTCATGAACAGTGATGATTCCTCAGTATAGAATTCTTGTAAGTTGCACAGTAATTAATACTGCTTTAGTTTTCTTCCATAAGTAACTGCTTTCTTCCTGTGTACCTTGTGAAGAGCGGCCCAGTGGACAGCTGGTAGCTGTGAGCTGCCTGTGGCTGCAGAACGAGCCCTTGAGCCTACGGTTGAGTTTCTGTTGTGGTTTAACCCCAGGTAGCAACCAACTATCACACAGCAGCTCGCTCACATCCCCTTCCCCACACAGTGGGATGAGGAAGAGTATCGGGGGAAGAAAGGTAAAACCCGTGGTTTGAGATAAGAACAGGTTAGTAATTGAAATAAAATATAATGTAAGAATAATTGTAATGGAAAAGGTGACAACAAAAAGAGAGAAATAAAACCCAAGAGAGACAAGTGATGCACACTTTAGTTGCTCATCACGCACTGACAGATGCCCACGGGCAGCCATTGGCAGCTCCCAGCCAACTCCCCCCAGTTTATATACTGAGGATGGAATTTCATCATATGGAATATTCCTTGGGCCAGTTCAGGTCAGCTGTCCTGGCTGTGCTCCCTCCCAGCTCCTTGTGCACCTCCTCAATGGCAGAGCATGGAAAGCTGAAAAACCCTTGAGTTAGAGTAAGCACTACTTAACACAGTGATGTTTTAGTTGTTGCTATCAACATTATTCTCATACTAAATTAAAAAACCACAGCACTCTACCAGCTACGATGAAGAAAATTAGCTATCCCAGCCAATATCAGGACAGTTCTACATGCAGCACTGCTGAGTCTATTAGCTGGTCAAGATTTTTTCATTGCCTTATGACAAACACATGCTTTCTGCTTGGTCTTAGCTTTACATCTGTTTAAGTGGCTCCAAACAAAGCTGTCCCAGGTATAAAGTCTTAAAGTAGCATCACTTAGACAAGATACATGTCTGGAGGTCTTTGCAGTGGGTGACTGACGTATTTATCACCCAGGAAACCCAGATGCATACAGCTTTGCAGATCAGTTTGTTGTTGAAGGTGCTTGTCTAAATACATTACTGTGACTGTTGGATATGGGAAGTCTTGACAAAGCACCACATGTGTGGAACAACTGCAGTTTCTACTAAAGGAAAAGGAGACTTGTAGCAGTGTCCCTGATGCATCTTTCAACAGAAATCGCACAAAGTTTCAGATCCAGACTTGAAGGGGAAACCACAGTGAAGACTAAACTTCTGAAGAGTAGAGCTGTAGATTTTGTGCTTCCTGATACTAATTTTGGCTTCATGTCTCACATACACATACTGGAATGCTGGGCAGTCCTGAAGTAAATTGGGGGTTTATTTTGTTTTTTTTTTTTTTTTTTGCATTTGTGTGGACAATTTTCATCCAGTCACACATGGGAAGAAGTATAATTGGGTCAGGCTTTTATATGCCCTGTTTTATTGCAGGGTGTTTGTCTTTATTTGAGATGAAAAACAGAACAGCCAGAAGGTCTACAAGTAACTTCAATCTTTCAATCCTGTCAGAAAATATCCTAGTTGATTATCAGATTACCATCCTGAATTTATGCCCCAGTACTTCAGGAATATTCACTTGTTGAAGAAATAGTTTTATTAATTAATGGGAACTTCTTCTGAGGCATACATTGGTAAATATCAAATGTATATATTCAGCGATGCAGAATTTTTGTTTTCCGTGAGTTATTCTTGTGGAATTAAGACTGTGTTGCTGATGCATTATTAATAATTAATAAACCAGTCAGTGTTCAGCCTCTCAGAAAAGTAGTGCTTAGTATGAATTTCTGTCAATATACAAAATAAGTGGCTACTTCTTGGGGTTTGTGTCTTTATGCCCTGGTCCCAGCATTTTCAGGCCAGTATTTTTGTTGAGATGCTTTGCAGCACTGGCTCTCTATGACTGAGCACAGAAGCCTGGCAGCTGTTGTGCATAGCTCAGGGCAATAGTGTTTGAAAATACCAGCTAAAATTGGCAAGATAGGAAGGAGGATGACTTGAATGAGAATTTCTTTTCAGACATATTCCACTGCAGGATGACTCTTCTGGTTTGTACTGCTCTGTTTACATACCTGTAGTGGCAACACTCTGTACACTTCTGATTCTGGAGCTTGAGGTTTATATGGCTGGATTTATAGAGACAAGTGCTTGGAAGCCTGCAGGTTGAGCTTTGGGTTGTATTTCAGGATTCTTTTCTTCCTTGTAGATTTTGTTTATTTGTTTGTTTTTCCCAATGAAGCCACCCATAGGCCAAGGTCAGTATAATTGATGGCCTCTATTAAAGTTAAAACTTATACTGAGTGGTGGAATAATATAGAACTGTCTTGCAAGGACCTGAAAAAATTAAAGTGTGGCCAAACCAGTGGTCTTTACATGCTTGAAGCTATTGTAGTATTTATCTTCCAGATTCTTTTCATTCATGTAAAATCCAATAGAAATGATTCTACATAACAGGAATGTTATAAAGATCACTTTAATCTTTTTATAACAATGCAGTTCAACAGCTTTTGTTCAAAGTTACTGCCATTTAAGGTCTAATATTAGTGTCTTGGTTTATTTTGTTCTGTCTTGGTTTTAGACTTTTAATGATGGCAGAATAACCTTATATCAAGTTACATTAAGTTATCTTAATCTACCGTTGGGATAGGTATCTCCAGTCCCATTAAACAGACAGCAGTATATGTTAGATGTATAAATTGTGTGAGCACAAACGGCTTTCCATAAATGCTCAGGATGGAGTGATTTAGTTTCATTGATGTTAATAATTCTGTTGCCTCTGTGACCTGTGACTTGGCTTCTGTTGTTACACTGAGATACATAGTGCAAAATACTTAATAATTGGAGGTCTGGTCGCAGTGCTAAAGAGGTCAGAAGATGAAAAAACCCCGCTTCTATGCATGTGTGAACTGTGCATTAGCACCGAACGAGACCACAGTCGAGAAGATCGTTACTTTTGTGAAGTCCAATTGATTTACCTACCACTGTATTGCCCCGTGGAGGACAGAGCAGACATCTTCACTCCTGACATCAGGTGGCATTCAGGCTTCCCTGGTCACGTTAATGAATGAGGAATTTCTTCTATATAGCAGAGATCGTTTCAGGAGGTTACTGCTTAGCTCATTTAGAAATGGTAAGAGAAAGCAAAACTGGAGGCTTTCCTGTGCTTTTTGGGTCATGGACCAGCCCGTCCTAGGCCAGGAGAGCTCGGTTCTTTGCCAGACTGGGAGCAGCTGTGGGAAACGAGCAAAAGTTTTGCGGAGTCTGATATGTGTACAACAGGAAAATCGCAGAACACTAGTGAAATATTTGCGGGAGGAATAAATAAATATGGGCAAATATTGTTACTTGACATTTTATTAAAGTAAAAGCATTTTAGGTTCAGGTGAGTAGCAGTCACACAGGCAGATCTGGTATCAGAGTGGTATCAGTCTTCATCAGCCCAGGAAGTAGGGCCAGGACCCGTCTGGCCATCATGAGACCTAACGCTGGTGCCAGATATCAGTAAGGCAACTGTCACAAAATGAGGATAGCAGCTTTAGGCGAGCTCACCTTCTTTATAAAACATCTGTTGCGGATGTAGCTGAACGTTTTAATTTCTAGAAAAAGAGTAATTATAAAAATTAGGCTTAGAAAAAGCCCCAAACTATAAGAAAAAAACCCCTAACCACGTGAATCATCACCTAAAATTTGAGACGAAAGGTATGTAAAAGCCACACACATCATTGTAGTATATCCAGGGATTTGAAAACTGGTGAGGAAATTGCTGCCTTTATCTTATAGCTGATGGAACCGCAAGGCACACAGCGATGTCGCAATTTCTCAAGCAAATCTCAGCATGGGAAAGATGAAGCCCTGCTGGTTGTTTGTAGAGTATCCTTGCAAGACTGGTTCCTGTGACATTATTTCACCAGAATGAGTTTTACAGAATTAGTTTATCATGGGTAGAGACCACGACATAACAACGCCAGTTGGTGTGAGCTGGAGACTATGGAGGAAAAAGCTTAATCTGAGCTAATGCTGTGATGAAAGGAATCCCTGAGCGTGTCCTAGTTCAAATTAAAAAAGGGTCTGGACAATAACCACGGTGGGAGTCAGTAAATAATAAAACACTTTGTTTGGCAATTGTTCCCTTTCTGCTTGGATTGAGCATTCTGCTTCAGGCATCCTCATGGAATGGGGTGATGCGTGTAGCCCATGGCATTCGATGGGAGCACCCCCATATTCTACCTCTAACCTCCGCCCCACATTTCGATCTCAGGTTGCCAACGTGAACTTCTGAATCCTCGATATCCTCCCTTCCGTTTGTTGCAAGAGAGGAGTAGAAGTGGCTTGGTAAGGGGACAGGGAAGAGCAGTCAGCCTGATCCAAGAATGTCCTGGAATTTATATAAACTTAATAAGGTTGCTTCATCCAGATAGCTTGAAGAAAAATCATCTGAATGTGTTATTTAGAGGACTATTGGGATGCCATGGAGAAAATTTCATATTAAGGTCACTCACTGTATTTTAGCCAAGCTTTTCCATGCTTTTCTGTCTGGGGTGTTTTAAAAGTATTGTAAAGAGTAAAGGGCTTCATGTTCTGTTTTATGTAAGTCTTCTAAGTATGAGAAAATGTACGGAAAGTAAGATCATCTGAGGAACTCCAAGAGGTAGGCAAAGAAGTACCTACAACATTACTTCTGGGTTGTACTATATAAATACTAATTATTATATCTAGTAGTCAGTATTACATCTTAGGCTTTTCAGATATGCTCAGGACAGGCAGATTGTTGTTTTGGGAATTGTTTTCTGCTGGAATTGTTTTTCCTTCCATTAATGCAGATTATTTACTACTTCAACTTAAATATTGCTTGCCTTTTTTTTTTCCTCCCTGGGAAATGGATTTTCCATTGGTATCATTAAAAAAGTGCAGTTAAAACCAGTGTAACTGGTATAGTACTGCAAGATATTTTTGCCAGCCCCACCCGTTGCAGGAATTCATTTACTTTTCCAATCCTGTTGTTAATCATTATATTGACACAGAAAGTCCTCCCAAAAGCACTCTTTGGCAGATTGCATTAAATATGAATAGCAGATATTCATTACGATGTGTTGCCCCCAAGAGAACTCTAAACTATCTGCACTACTCATAAGCAGGCAAATACACTAATTCTCCAGCTATTCAAATTATTTTCAAATAGTTTAGTGTGTCTCTAATAAAAACAAGAATGTCTCTGTTTCCCTTAATTACTCAGAAGGTCAAGGACTCCCACATCTCACTTTACTTCACAAAATGGGGAATATTCCTGCTGGAGTTTGGAGTATGGTTAGTACATGATGGATTTTCTTCCATTGGCATAGTTACCGAGGCAAGTGGTGTCTGTTATGGACTGAAAAAAAAAATCCCCTCATCATTCTTTGGCACTCTGGAATTGTCTAAAATAGTATTGTAACAGTTATATTGAATCAGGAAAAAAATGAACCAAACTTGTTTGATTAGGTTGCTTGAGTCTTTTTCATACCTTCTAATCTTAGTGTGGCTATCTCCACTTTTTCCAGTCCTGTCTCCCTGGGAAGTCTTGCTGTGTGGTCATTTACATGTATCTGCAATTAACAGATGACTTTCAATGTACCTACACCGTGCATGTGTCGTCCATCTTTATTGAAAAGACAGAACATGTGTTTGCATTCAGAAAGAGGGGGGTAAACAGAACATGAATATCAGATTTCTTAGCCATAGCCAATGTTGCCTCATGCTGGCAAGTCTGAGGAGCGATGTCCAGATGATGCCCTGCAGATACCATTCATGACCCTGGAAACCACCATTTATTTTCAGTTCTTCCTTTTGTTCATGTTGTGGGTTTTTTTCCTAGTGGAGCTCTTTGTGCAGCTTGAAAGCATCCATGCTTCGATTATTCAAACTATGATGCATTGTCATTCTCAGATTCTACTTGATCTGAAACTATGGAAAATTTAAATTTGCTTTTTCGTGGTAGAGCTTCTTTTTTCAGTATTGCCACTTTCAAAAAAACCCAGGTGCTCCTCTCTACT
This sequence comes from Atrichornis clamosus, assembly GCA_013400975.1. Lineage (NCBI taxonomy): Eukaryota > Metazoa > Chordata > Aves > Passeriformes > Menuridae > Atrichornis > Atrichornis clamosus. Next base: position 298,621 of record WBMZ01003468.1, on the reverse strand, counting down.
TGGTGCAGCTGGTGACTCTTGCTGTAGCACTGCCCTGCTGGGGTGGGTCCTCAGCACCCTGTGGATGCAGCCCACTTCGGATTTTAGCGGGCAGCATGCTCATCTGTGAGAAATCAGTTCTGGGTGTGTATGGACAGGAATTTGCTTCACGGGAGGAAGCCAAATTTAGAAATTGTCTGCTGTGGCAGGGAAAGCATGTGGTGCAGTTACTGGCATGTGCTCCATAATGGCTCTGTGCATCCCTCGTAGACATGCTGTTGTCTGAAGGAGCCTGGCATTGGGAAGTCAAATAGGAACTGTCAGAGAATTGCTCCTTCCCTCCTTATGGGCCCTAAAGCAAGGAAATTCCCCAACAAAAGGCCTTCTTACCTAAGGCTGGAAATAGTTTCTGCTGAATATTGCAAATGACCTTTTCTTCCATTCTGGCTCAACAGAAATAACACCCAGTAGCTCCCAGTATTGGGGATGTCAGGAGTGAAGAGTGAAGGGCTTGTTCTAATCCCCTATTGTGGGCTCATGCTGGATGACTCCTCTGTCACCCTACAGGGTGATGTTGTGTTTGGTGTTGATTCATCCATCGCATATGAAGCACCCAGTACAAGTTCAAAAGGAATATAATGCCAGGCTTTGAGTTTGGCAAGGTGGCAGCACCCAAAATTATTTCAAGGACTGGTGTGTTTCCAATTCAAATCAATAGGTGTAGTCTTTTGAAATTGTTGATTGTGTGATGGTTCATGATATCAAAAGTGAACGTAAGCTTTCATTTCGCTAGCTTTCTGTCTGAAGGCATATGTTTAGCAGCTAATCATGTCATTTTAACTACATGGAGAGGTTCCATTCAGTCACGTTGCCATGTTCAAAAGGCATGTCACCGTGCGGATTGGGGGGGATTTTGTAAATACCTTTTTTTTTTTTTTGGTGAGCTAAAATTTTTATTTTGCCTCAGTGCTGCTCTTGGTAAGACTTTCCTCCTTTAGTATACTTGAGTTGTTAGTTTGTGTTTACTATGCTTTTAGCAATATGCCATGTTTAATTGGGAAGCCTTATTTAAGATTTGGATAGAGCCAGATTTTCTTCAGGAGAGATAAATGTACGGTTTTCCTCAGGTAGAATATCTTCCTCTTTTGCCTATTTAGAGAATATGGAGAACAGGTTGTGTTATGTGGACTTTTCAGCTGTATCAATGACAACATGTTTCCCATTTAAAATGATAAATACCCACCCTATCTGATGAGCCCCGAAAGGGCAGGGAATCCTATTTCCCTTCCTTTGTCCTTCAGCACTCCGTTTCCTTTCTTACTGCCTAGAATAGGCCTACATCAGTAATATTCATAAATGATTTACAAAAGTAATTCCTGTGTAATAGCTTGGGACGTCAAGATTTTATGATGCTGCCAGATGTGCTATCAAACAAAATTATCTGGTTCAAAAAACTTGTGATAAATCTAGTCAGCAAAAATTCCCCAGGGCGGACTCACCCTCTACAAAAGTAACTATATGTCATAAAATCGTTAGATTTGCCTTTACCACATGTTTGAAATCAGACTTAAAGCAACAGTTTTATTCATGTGAAAACTTAGGTTTGGTACAAACTAACAAACAGGAAGGACTGACCTTAAGTAAGAGAAAACTCTTTTCCTTTCAAAACACCACACGCACTCAGAGGAAACATCAGAGTAAATATCAGAAATATTCGGAAAACCAGAACCTGCATCCCTAAGATACTCCACTGTTTTGTCTAAATAATGCATTTTTAGAAAGTTGTCATACCCTAAATATAGTGGGTCTCACCAGGGTTGGGCTGCTGAGCTCCCGATGGCTGTATCCGAGTACCCTGGGGTTATACAGTGAGCAACACACCCAGCATCTTCCCTGTGTGTGTGTTCATTCCTTCATGGTCCCAGTCGGGGGAAGAGCGTTGGTAGCAGGGTGTGTGTTTTGGCCAGGTGTTCAGGCTCTGAAGGAGGGGAAACACTGGAGATACACTGGAAGTCCCTGTGTGGTCATGCCTCCATACTGGGGAAGGCTCGACAAAGGCAGTGCACCCTTGGCTTAGCTCCGCAATTTTATGGTGGTCCTTACTTCTCAGGAAAGCCCCCAAGGTTGTTTAGGTGCCTACAAAAACAAGCTTCACACGTGGAAGTACTTCAGTTATGCCAGAGGAGCAAAGGTTTTGAGCATGATTTTCATCCCATAGTTTAAGGTGTTTAGGAGAGGGGTTGGAAGTCATGACTGGGAGCTTTTGGGAGGAAATGCTGACTTCAGGTGATGGGAGGTTTGGTTCAGCATTTCTTGGGAGGCCAGAGCTGAACAGGAGAGGTGGGTCTGGAGTGCTTGTGTTGTGCTCTGTCTCTGGTGAATGTGCTTCTGCTTTTGGAGTCCTCTGAGATGTCCTTGGGCTTGGTGTGCCATGTGCCATTACAGCTTTAGTTGAGATGCAAGTCAGGTAATTCATGCACTCAATAGGTGTGAACCTCCATGTAGAGCTTGGTCTTTGCTATTTTTCAGTGCTGAAGGCCAGTTAAATTTGATTTAACCCCAACATTAGCTTTCCTGAGATTCATGTGCTTAAATCTGAGACTTGCACTAAGTCTCATATTCATCTTTTTTAAAGAAATGCAAACTGCAAGAGGTAAAGACGGGCAGAGAAAAACCCAGAAATACTGTGGAAAACTTAGAAAAATACTTACCTCATCCTTTTAGGATGGATTTCCTCATCCTTTCTAGGGATGGATTCAGATCCCAGCATGGGTGCACAGCTCCTGCAAACACTGCGAAGGTTCTGCCTGTGGTCACAACTGGAGATCATTTCTTCCTGTGTATGTGCAAAAACTATGTACTTGCTTCTTAGAAATTAAGGCCTTGATCTCTCAGCTGGATCAGTAAGAGCAGATAGCATTCACTCTGTAAATTTAAGACCTAAGATGCTTTTCAAAAGCTGACGTTTACTAAAGATGTATTTGATATTTACAGTAATGTGGGGAATATAATTTCTGAGATAACATGGTGGGGGGAAAAATGTATGCTTATGCAGTTCTCATTTCTCAAAGTTAAAAGTTTTCAGGTGTGTTTTAAAGCTTCATAACATAAAATACATTGCTAGAACCTTTTACAACCTGTGATGTTTTTTCCAGGCAATTTTTTTTAAATTCCTAAAAATGAGTTTCAATGAAGGAGATGCCAAAAGTCCTTTAGATACAGCTGTAATAGCGTCACTTTTTCCTCCTTGTATTTAAAAATAAGAAGAAAGACATTCTTTACCAGTACTGAATACTCCAGAGAAATAAGGTGGTGTCCTGTGGCTGCTCTGTGCAGCCTGCAGCTGTTACCAGAGGTTCTGCCCAAAAACCTCTGGGCTGTAATAACCTCTGCAACTGTATTTGAGGGAGGAAAAGCTTGGCTCCCTTTTAAGATTGAAAGCATCCAAGTTAAAAGCCAGAGTGCTGTCCTGTCACAATCGGGTCACTGTCAGTGGAAAATGCAGTGCTGTGATTTCAGTTGGGCACCGTGCAAAAATGTTACGCCACCATGGAACACAGCATCTTAGAGGAACAATACCTCGCCTCTACAGCACAGCCAATGAAAATCCCCATCCTTTCTATCCTTATTCCCTTCTTAACCTCATTCCTTCTAGTCACAGAGTGATAATTTTTTGAGGGTAATGATCCTGTAGAGAGATGCACAGACGTTTGTCTCGAGCCCTGAAATGAGGCCGCGTTGTAAATTTGCGGTCTTTGGAAGAATGCACGTGCGTACCAGCACTACCTAAAAGCTGTCAGCAAAGGCATTTACTGGGAAGTAGAACTGTATCATGCAAAGAAATCTGTTTATTATATATTACTTTCACATAGCAATTCCAGGATCAAGAGTTCTGTTATTTGAGAAATTAAATCCTGCGAGAATCGTTAAAAGTACAGAAATAGTGATGTCATTACAAAATTAACTAGCTATAAACCCACAGGGTGACATGTCGATTCATAAAGGGAATAGCAAAATATAATGCAGGGCACATCTGCTGCTCCAATTCCTGCAGAACCATCAGCCTATTGGTGTCTGCAGACCACTTGAAATTGAACATCTGTTAGAAGCACTCAAAAAAGCAGCAGGAGGACCTGTACACCTTGCAAAATGCTTTGCTGTCAGTAACATCGTAGTTTCAATAGTGTATTCGCAACAAAAATTGTTATAAGTCCCCTTCAAGTCCTAGATCTTCCTGGCATTGTTTCTTAAATAGCGACAGCATGAGTAATAGTAAAAATAACATGGACTTTTCTAAAGACTTTCCTAACATTTTTATTACTTTTTATTTATGGTACCACTGCAACATACAGACTGCTATAGAGTTTTCAAACAAAGACGGATATGATCTCGGTTCCAAGTAGCTTGGAATCAAGAAAAGGAAGATATATGAAGAGTAAGAGAAAAGGACATGACTTCTGGGCCAAGTGGAGGAGGTGAAGAAAGGCTTGCATCCTAGAAACGGAAAGTTGAGTTTGGGGCTTCTAAAAATAATGCTTGGATGCTTAAAAGCAAGAGAGCCTGTGGAGACTGAGCTGCCTCTTGTGAAGACCAGCAAGAAGATACTGCAGTGTATTTCACAAAACCTGAGTGCACGGTCGACATCGATGAGGTATCGTAATTGAACTGCATTGTTGGAACCGGTCAAGATGACAGCGTGCTTCTCCAAGCTGCGTGGTCCTGCACAGTCCAACTAATTTGCAATTTTCTTCTGTTTAACAAAACCAGAAATATATTTAAGCCAGAGAGAGAAAGATTTCACTGTTGATTAACAGTGGTTGGTGTTGCAAAGTGACCTGACAGACATTTGGAATGCATCATCTGCCTCATGGCACAGCAGCCAAATATCTTGAAGCACAGTTTGCTCTCTTCCGCTTTTATTACTTGCAGAAGAAGTGAACTCTGCCAGGATGTTATTGGAAAGGATGTTTGCCATTTTAATACGTAATTACTCACACAAACTCGATGAAAACATGTTGAAATAGCTTTGATTTTTAAATAGGTAATTGTATTTACTTGTAGTGAAAAATGTGAATCATTGTTGTAAATTACTTGGGGAAGTGAATTAAAATATATAGCACAAGTCACAGAAAATGCTCAGTTTTATTCTACATGTACCAAAGTGTCCTACTGGATATATTCCACTCTTCACTTTTTTTAAAAACCAAAGAATTTTTTACCTTATTGTCCAAGATGAAGCTGGAGCCTTCCATAGCCAAGGTGAAGCCTAATTGAGGCAGTCCAACACTAGTGCAGGTATACGGAGAGTCACTGGCGTGGACGGTTTAAATTAGGTTTCTCCCAAATGTTTGTCATCATTCTGAAGCACTCTGTGTGTCAGTGGTTTCTAACAGTGCTGAGAATTTTATGCAATGATCATCCCAGGATTAAAACACCGAATGAAGTGTACATAGGAAGAGCATTAACAATAAACCCAGAGTGAGATACGTGCATTTTTTTTTTCCCAAGATGTTACTTGGTAATCCATTTTTTAATCAGTTCTGTGCCCATGAAAATTCTTTGGCTACCCAGAAGACTCCAGAGTTAGAGTTCCGGTAAGAAAGCAGTGAAGTGATAAGGAATAGGTGGCCCTGTTAGGTAAATTCTGTCTTTTCAGGGAGGGGACAAAAAAAAAGCAAAAGTGTTTCAGAGGGCGATAATATTAAAGCTGCTCTCCTGAAGTCCTACAGCTGCAAGGCAAGGACACTGGAGCTGGTGCCTCTCCTTTCTCATCAAATGTACTGAGCACATTTTGGGGTCTAGCAGATTTCTTGTCTGTGGAAGAAAAGTGTAATTTTGGGGTCAGATATGTTGTTTGATGCTGGCAAAGTGGAGCTATATCACAAAAGGAATCCACTGCCCAAAGTCCCTTTCCTTACCTGAGCTTCATGTCCCAGTCCATCTGCCTATCACTCAGGAGCTCTCCCTTTAATCTTTTCCTTTAGTTTCTTGTTCCTACAAGTTGTCTTGTTGTGTCTGGTTTTATTTAATTGATTTAATTTATGTGGTGTTTGTGTGTTTCTGTGCATTTAATTACAGAAGTTGTTTCTGCGCCTTCTTTCCTTGCTGAAGGAATTGCTTTGTATTTATCCTCAAAGTGAAAGGGTGATGTCTTCAGTGAGATGTTGTGTTTGCAGTGAGAAGAATGCAGAAGTGGTTTTTTTTGGAAGGCTTAGGCTGGTTTTTGGCAGCCAGGAAAAGGGGGAGCGCAGTCTGTGATGGGGCTCATGCCTGGAGGATGACACAGGAGCTGGCTTCTGGGATTTGATGTAAAACAACTTGTGAAAATGTGGGAACCAGTGCACAAATTCAATTTCTAAGTTTCTCTGAGATTACTCCAGCCGAGGGGTGTGCTTCATCTGTGTCTGCTGAGCACTGGTCATCCCACAAGGGTAATGAAGAAGACACTGGAGCCACGCTGCTGAGTCACATCACCTTTGAGCTTCCAGTTGCAAGGTTGATGGTAAACGTGTGTGACCATTTGCGAAAAATGCTGATCCTTTTCAATTGGCTATCGGTCCGGAAAGTTGGGAACCACTGACCTAACGTATGTCTCTAAGGTCAGGGAGACCTATTTCCAAGCATTTGTGCCCAGGATCCGACATCAGCCTGCTAGGAGGAGCATGAAGAAAGGTTGCTGTCACAATAAAGTATCACTCCTCCTTAGGATGGACTACTTTTCCCTTATGTTTTCCCCAGAATGCTTATTGTGCCTGACCTGATTTCAGAATATCGTGTATTTTACAAGGCACAACAATAGATTAAAATTGTGTTCAAGGATAGATGTCACAGGGCACAAGTGGCTCCAATGAGTTTCAGGTACAACAAGGAGCAAATTTCTTTGTGAGCCTGTTACTCACTTTAAACAAAATTACTCCCCAAATCATTGGGTATCACATGTTCATCTCTGTAACTGTGTATGCCTATGCAGGAAGTGAATAAAATCTGGCTGCCATGCCGTGTGTCTCTCTGCTTGGACATCACTGACTGCAGAACAGCCAGATTGGGTCTGTCCAGCTTGATGTTCACTGCAGGTCTTTGCAGAATGACCTCGGACTGGATGCCTGTGCCAGTATTTTTGTGTTGAGGAGGTGCATTGTTAAATTATTTTAGAAAATGTTAGTCTCAGTCAGCCCAAGCAGTTTCTTACCTAGTGAAACGTTACTATTTTCTGTGCAGTGTTTGTGTTGGAGCAGAAGCTCTGGGACAACTGGGGGAAAAGGGTGAAAGAGGGCAGCCAGATCTGCTAGAAGGATTGCTGGTGTTTCTGAGGGACAGAGGGAACAGGCTTCACCTGTGGCAGACGTTTGTTATAGATTCCCTCTAAGATCAGGAAATGAGTACAGTCATCGCTTTGTAATTAACCGTGAGGGGAAACTCTCGGGAGATGGCTAAGACAGATTTGTCCACTTAGAGAGGGAACGCTGTGACTTAACAGGTGTATGGTGCCTGTACTGCACTACTTAGGAGTTCTTCGGGCTCGGCTGCAAACGAAATATTATCCAACTATAATAACATTGTGAACCCAAAGACCTTAACTGGTTTCATTATCAAGTGAGTGCCTGAGGGAAAATACACAGATGGAAAGGCATTCCTTTCCCTTGGTATAATGCTCTCGTGCCAGAGAATTTATGGCCAGGATGTGGTTGGCCCTTGCATGGGCGACTGGTGGGGGAAATACATGAGGTCATTCTGGCCTTTTTTTTTTTTTTTTTGGTTGGTTGCTGCCTACTTAAGAGGTGAGTTTTCATTGCCATCCCCAAGCTTAGGGACAGCATAGCTGTATGCTGCAAGCTGCAGGGTGGGGTTTGTGCTGGCCACTTATCTCTGCTGTGGACTTTGTTCTCTCCCTGGGAAACAGGGAGGGGACAGCCCTGCTAGGAAAACACACAGTACCTTGACAGGTGGATTCAGGCTACTGTAGGTCAGAGTGATGCTCAACTGGCATTATGCTCCTAAAATCTGATTTATTGCAGGATGTGCTGGAGGACTGATCAGAAGTGGTCCCCTAAAAGTGTGTGTGGGGAGATGGTATTCTGTTTTGTTTGCTTTTTGTTTGGGTTGTTTTGGGTGGTTTTGGGTGTTAGGGGTTTTTTGTTTTGTTTTGGGATTTTGGGAGGTTTTTTACTTTTTCTGTTGCAAAGACAGATCTTGGAAAGATCAGCTCTTTCTTGTATATTCTCAACCTCTTTGCTCTACTGGCTGGAGATAACATCTACCGGGCAGAGCCCTATGGCTCAGGCAATCTGAAAGACTATATGTGAGGGAAAGGAAGAGATATTAACTCATCATGTAGCTAGTTGAGGTGTCTGTACTCTTTTCCAGTTCATGAGTTACCCTGTGGTTTCTCAATTACAGTTGTCAGAAGAAAGGTATGAAAGCTACGTTTTTCAAATCTGTGACCAGAGAGGCTGATGTTCCCTGGAGAGGAGTCTGGTCCATCCATTGTGGATGACTGTTATTATGGAGAACCTGAAAATGAAGATGCGAAGCATGTTAGCTGGTTGTCTAAAATACTGTTAAGTTTTTCACAACTAGATAAATACACAAAGATGGAAATTGCATGCAGGATCCACGTTACATTTGTGAGTGTGTTGGTGCATGCACGTTTAGACTTAGTCAAGAACCCCAAAGGTACTGAAGCAAAAACTAAACAAATAATGAAGTTGTGATTCAATTGTAAATGTTAATGTATCTGTGAGAGACTGAAGAAGTTCTTTAATATTCAAATTGGCTTGTTCCTTTCTTGTTTATTTATCAGTTTGCCCTCTTTTTGAACATTATATATGATTTTACGGTGAAGAGTTCACAAATCTTAAAATGTTGCCTTCTTGTCAGTGACACTGATCATACTGCAAAGGTCTTTTTAGAATTTCATACAGATCAAATAGCTCTGTTTGTTAAAAAAGGTCAGAAAAAAGGTCACCAGAATCTTTCATTGTTGGCAAAACTACTGATTTTTTTTTCTTAGTCTGGGTCATAAAAACAGCAGAACAGAACTGCTTTCACTGAATTTATTGATTAAAAACAAGCAACCACCCCCATTCCCCAGCCTTCCTCCTTCTTCTAACAGACATCTGGCATGGAAAACGTAAGCTGAGTATTTTTATCAAGGCTATAAGAGTCTGCTATGATGGCTACTGCAGGGATGCATAAGAATAAGGAGCTTCAGCAGCTCTGCTTACAGCCTCTTCTTAGTTTGAATGTTTTGCACAGGTGTTAAAATGCGATGGCAAAGTGCATCTTGCTATTAGCATACTGTACATTGAAGCCTGTAATTAACTGCACCCACCTGTAAGCTGGCATTTTTCTGACTCTTGCCATCCTTTAAGATGTGTGTATCTGAGGATCTAATCCATCTAAGCTTCTGGACACCCTGAACTACAAATGAAGTCAGAGAGCTGCAGGCGCACAGCTCCTGGCAGGATTATGCACCCAGTGAGCTATTGCTCTCATTATGTTGCACTGCAATATATCATCAGTGTGAAACATCATCCTAATGATGCATTAGTGTAATACATCATCAGGGGAGTCCCACCAGTAATGTATTACTCCAAGTATGGTGCTACTCAGTAAGAAAATCATCTCACAGTCCTTGTGTTGTTTCAGAACAGCATGAATGCAGGCAAAATATGTTGCTTAAGATTGATGCAGCTTCCCAATTTCATAACTATGTTAATGGTGGGTGTACCTTCTGTATGCTCTGACTTAGTGATTGTGTTTTCAAAGAGGTGTATTTGGGCTGTCTTTGGTTGCATTGCTCTTTGGAAGGAGCAGGAATTGATTCTTTAGATGGATGGCTGGAGGGCTTCTATAGGTAGCTGTAAATCTGCTGCCCCAGTATCTGTTATATAGTTGCTGAGGATGGCGAAAGGGTTTATGAAAACTTGGTGCCAAAATTTGCAATTTTAAGGATTTTTCTAGTGTCACCCTGATATATCTTCCCATTTCAGTCACATGGACTAAGATAAGTACATTTTAAAAGCACTGTCTCGCAGAAATTAAACCCCTCTGTTTTGTGTATCAACCCACTGATTTTCTTGGGTCTGCAAGATCCTATAGCAAAACAATCCTTCCCATGGGAGTTTCGCAAGGGCAAGATTTCGGGGGAAAGACAATCAGGTGGCTTTGCTTATGCTTTCGTATCACAGTCGTGAAGCTGTGAGGTGCTTCCTGGGATTGCAACAGTACAGGGACTGCTAGATGGAGAAACATAGCTGCCAATGGTGCACCTAATATAATACAAGGGCTGCACTATTCCATATGACAAATCTGTAGTAGGATTGGAGGGAATTTTAACTACAAAATAGACAGTTCTGAAAGATGCTTTTATACATGGCCAATGTTTTCTAAAATTATTTTGGATGCACCAAGTTTGCAGGTGCAAGACAAGGAAACCTAAAGGGATTCTGAACTTCAGTGTGCTTTTGAAGCTGCATTCCATATTTTCGATGCTGAAATGCTACCCAGAAGCTGTTTAAAAAAAAAAAATCTTCCCAGTCACAGGAAAATCTTCATCAAAATCAAGGGATGGTTCTTGAGTAGGTTGAGCAAAATTTGATTTCCTTTGCTTTGCTTCTCATTCTCTTGTATTACCATATAACTGGACTGAGGAGCATGATTGTGGCCTTCTTGAGATTTGTCAGACATCCCTTTATTTTCTCTCTCAAGCTCCTGTAAGGTCTTTACCAATTGCTTCTCTCTGCATACCTGTGTCAGTAAGATACTATGACATGACTGTTTTTGCAGGAGCACCTACTGACCCTTCTGTTACTGCAGGAAAATTGAGATTTTTTTTTTTTAATGCTATACCTTGTTTCATTCATTCATGATGTTGTTATTGTCCCGGTCCAAAGAATGCACATATGGTATAACACAAGGAGCACTTTGCTGGTGGCATTCTTTTACTGGTTAAGCGTTCTATGGGCTTATTTAGGCAGCAAAAACAATATTCCAAGCCAAAAGAACTTCACTTCTAACTTTCTGAAGCCTTATTTGGGCAAAGTATGACTGGCCTTAGAAGACAGTAAGTAGTTTATTTCTTGAAGCAGTGCTGGGTTAAGATCATCATCACCAATCACACCGTCTTCAACATCAAGGTCTCCCTCACTGCTGTAAGGAATGCAAACCTGCTCTTTTCAAGTTCCTGCTTGAGACTGGTTTAGGATCTCAGAGGTCCCAGGAGGATGGCGAGGCTGCCCGCACAGCAAGACTCCTTTGTGCTAATGCAGAAGCAATAGAAGGAATAAACCTTTGCCTGTATGTCAGGCATGGGCAGAAGAGTGAAGCCTGGTGACTCTTTTCCAGAGTCAGCACCATGTCTGTCTGATAATTGCCTTTGATTTTAAATAAAAATGAAGATCAGCCTTGTTGGCTGCATTAAATTTAAAAAATCCAATAAAACCAAAAACTATCCATTGAAAAGCAGGAGTTGAAAGGCAGAGATCATTTTGTGAGTTGATCTTTATGGTTGTTAAAGTTTTAAGATTAAAATCACTTTTTTGTCACCCTGCTGTTATTTGAAGTCAGGTTTTCTTTCCCAGCCTGCCTGAATTCAACCCCAATAGTAAAAAGTTTTTGTCAACAAAAATTAAAAGTATGATAAACTTAATATTCTGATTTGGCTGCGGCTTAGGATTTGTTTTTTACCTTAGAACTACTCAGCTCATGTCTTGTAGCCTTCTCTTCAGAGAAACAGTGCTCTTCTCTGTGTGTACAGAGAGTGTAATGAATCAAGAACTGCTATAGATATTGTTTGCAGAGTAAAGTGTTTCTGGCAAATTCCCTCAACTTATTGCATAGTCATGTATGACAGGTTATTGTGTTAATAAGTTATTAAACTCTGCATGTGGCCTTTAACCTCCTCTGAACTTTGTTCTTGTCTTTTAGAAGGAATTAACTAAATCCAAATTAGTGGTGGGCAGTCAGTCAACAATCGTACGGGGTTTTTGACCTTACTGGTATGTCCTGTTGCATTGCACTGTGCTTTGTTCTTCCATCAGGCTGCACCGTGACTCAGGCATAAACATGACACGTCAGAAATATAACGTGATGTGACATGGCCAACAAAAATACCAGTTAAGAGTTGTGTGGATAGTTTAAATTCATTCAGTTCATGGGTTATTCGTTGTCTATTCATGTGTCGATAAAGGGTTCAGTAGTTTTCAAACTTACTGGCTGGGAAATGAAAGGAAAAACAAAAAGGAAAAGCACCAAAGCAAAGAAAGGATAGCAAAGACCCTCATCCTTCAGCTGGGTTCCCCTGTGTTGAGTGCCCAGGCTGTGCGCTGTGGTTCCAGCTGGTGATATTTGGAACATGTAAGTTAATTAGAAGGAGAAATTTCTGCAGCTAGCAATGTAGATATTCTGGGGAAAAAAAAACATTGCCCCAGGGGAGGAATGATATTTGAGCAGATTTATAGTGCTCTGAGTGTGCATATGAATGAGATGATGGCCGTCAGTGCGGCTTGCTGCTGTGGGGAACTGTCAGCTTTGCTTGGGTGGAAGGCGATCCATGGAGGGGAGAGTGATGGCAACATAATGATAAAAAATAAATCGGTTTTTAAATGGGATTTAAAAATCCTTAAAGTATGTGAAAGCAGACTCTCTTTTCCCTCTGGAGGGGAAGGGAATAAGATAAACACCCCACCACCTAGACGAGCACCACAGATTAAGTCTGCTAAATATGGCGGCGGGGGGAGGAGGTCACCATGCATAGAGACCTCTCTGCTGCATTTTGATGAAAATCACCCAGGCCAGAATTTGAAACATTCTGATTTATTCTGTTCTGGGAAAACGTGTTGTTGGTTTTGGTGCGTATGGAAAGATCACAGTGGTACAGGGCAGTGAGAGGGAGGGATTCATTGAGGATCACAGCCAGGCCAAGGCAAGGGATGCGTCCCAGCCTGGACCACATGACTTAATAATAAGTCGGAGGCCCATTTACTGCAGTGTCATTCCTCGCCGTGAGGGTGCTGTGTGTGGCTGACACCCCTGTGGGGCTGTGGTGCGGCGTCCCACCTCGCTGTGCGGGCTGGAGCATGCTGGTGGCCAGCGTCCCGAGAGGGGCGATGGATGGGTAGGGCCAGGTTCATTCATTACCTTTCTTTGACAGAAGAATTGCGTTTTCTGTGTAGACGCTGAGAGAATGTTAAGTGGGTCGGCCAGCAGTTTTAAGAATTGCTTTTGAATTACTCCTTTCACTTTTATCTTTCTCAGCTTGAATAAATCTCTGGAGGTTGCTAATTACAGCATGTTTTCTGTAGCGCTGGAGTGGCACGCAGCACATTTTTAACCTCGCCTTCCACAGAGGTTTGGCTTCCCTCGGCGTGCGTGTGGAGGAACAGTTGTGTGTTGCTAAACTCTGTCATTCAGAGGTCCTTCTGTTTTTAAATATTTCTCAGTGCAGCCTGCTGTCATTTACAGTGAGCCTTTATTGAGATCATTAAATGGAAAGTTTAAGATTAATTCCCTTTCAGGGCAAGAGGAGGAGGATAAATAACCAGTCCTGCTCAGTGTTCATTCTTAATGACTCCAGCACAGTGTGAAAGCGTAAACAGTTTTGACAAAAGGTGTAATTGATTGTTTGGGTTTGACTGATCACTCAAAAATGTAGCGTATCCTCATTCAGAAGGTGCTCTGTAAGGTAATGAATGTGATACTGTTAGAAAACAGGGTCTTGTGCTAAGCAGGGGCGCGGGTTCGTGCTGAGGCTCTGCTCGTGGCCGGGCTGGTGGCTGCTGGGAGTGCTGGTGCCACTCCAGCCCTCCTGCACCATGCTGGCTGCTGCCTCCTTTTCTTGGGTGCCCCCGTCATCCTTGGGGAGCCCATTCAGAGAACCAAACTTCTATCAGATGTGAGGAAGATTAAAAGTGAAACATTTTCTGCTTGTTCCAATCCCTACATTGCCGTGTCAATGGTCAGATGAACGCCGAGGCTGGCATGAAGGGATTGGGATCTTGCAGCTGTGAGCTCATGGAGGAGGAAGGTGGGATATGTTGTTCAGTGGTAAATTGCCAGTAGAGGTGCAAGCTGAGTTCCGGAGTCTGGAGGTGGGACACGCTAACAGCAAAGGTACTGGTGGTGTGGTTATCCGTAGGCTTTCTGCATTCTCCAGCTGCCACCTCTAGTTTATTGGGAATGAAGATGAGAGCTTTAAAGACCACCTACTGTTTGCATGCTCTGATGCCCTGTGGGCGTATTCATTCCATTCACATCATGTCTAGATCCAACCTTGTCTTTTTCTGTCCCCTTTTCTTGTGTTAAGTTTTTCTAAATGCTTCTCGTTCATCCCATAATGTGCTAGTCTTTATGCTGATTTCTGTGCATCCATGATTTCCCTGTCAGAAGTGTGGGTGATAAGCAGATCAGCAGCATGTTAGAGATGAAATAACTTGCTTTTGCATATCTGTGGAAGAGTGCTGCATATCCACAAAGGAGATGTGCAGCAATGAAAAGTGGGAAAATACAGGAGGAATGCACGGAGCACCAGTGAATGGAAATGCCTGAGAATGCAAGTATTAAATTCCTGCCATATGAAGATGTTCTGAGTGTATACAACAAACAGAAGACTCGTATAATGCTCACAATCTTAGGATGTCTCTAGGAATGTAGGACTGCTTGAAAAGCTGAAACTGGGCCAGCCTATTCATGTTATGGCTTTGTAATGCCAGTTGTGACTCTCTTGGGCTTAACTAATCCTTTCCTCCGTCATGTGACAAAACCAGAAGTAGAACACCTGCAAGGGACCACATGAACAGTTCTCTGAATAAGTCAATAGTATCCATTAATGTTTAGATCATAGACTGAAAAGGATATCTATCCTATTGGATATCTTTTGAAGCTATCTAGTTTTTGCATGACTAACTAATATTTTAGTCATTATTTAGTCATTAGTATTATTTTTCTATGTATTTTGTTTCACAGAGTATTTGTGAAATGAAGGGAGAAGCACTACTACTGTGGTGGCTGAGGGTAGTATGTGGTTAGTCATGAGTTTGAGCAGCATAATGAAAGGTGGCCAAGGTCAAGGTCCTTGTGATTGAATCAGGTGTGAAAAACCCACTGGGTGACCAAAACCTACTGTGTCTGTGGCTTGGTGATAACTCTTGTGAATCTCTGGATCTTTCCACCTAGGGGATGCTGAAGTCTCTGGTTTGGAAGGCAAAATAAATTGTGGTGTTTTCATCAAAAGCATTGCTCAATGATACAAATAAATTTTCTGGAAAAGAAAGTTGAGGGTAGAAACTGCTCTGAGCTTCCTCACCAGTCAGTGCACGCACATACATAGTTCTTGTCTTCATTATAGATAGGGATGGAATTCCATGGCTGAAGAGTATGTTTATGCCTTAGGCAGAGGATTGTTGAATAGCTGGGAAAGAAAGCTTTCCCGCTTATCGGAGGGACACCGTCAATGCCCTGCTGCTTGTAGCATCAGCACTTATGCCTGGTTAGCTGCTTTGTATCTTAGTGCACGTTGCTTTGTACTTCCCAGTGCTGCTGCCTCCTCCTCTTCATTCCTTCTGTTCTTCAGGTTCTGGGCAATGAAGTGTAGCTGGATAATAAGGCTGATATTAGAGGAGAAGGGGTGAGAAGTACAGTTTATCTATTTGTATTTCCTTTTCCTTCACTGTGAGTTCATCCACTTGAGATTTTATTGCTGCACACATCTGGGATTCTTTCTACAAATGATGCGAGGTGTTTCCAATTTCATCTTCTACTCAGTAAATTGAGACCTAGACTCAGGTCTCAGGATTTTATTTTTTGTTCATTTGGTTGGCCATGTGTGTGTGTTTTCGTTTTTCTTTCTTGTTTTCAGAATATGACAAAGTACCGAGAGGAGAGATCATTGTGTTTGCCCTTTTCTGAATAATTTTCAACTGGTTAACCTCCTTTTGGAATAAGTGGGTGCCAGAAGTTTTGGTATCCCATAAATGCTTCATTAGCATCATTTACAGTCACAAGTATCAACTTCCTACTCCAGTTTCCATATGTGAGAGACTGTTTTCTCTGCGACTGGTTTGTGTGGTAATTGTGAATTTAACTGGTCAGCCATGGTGATCATAAATTCCTTTAAGTCACAGTTTTTCAAGTGCATCCTGTGCCCTGTATGTTTTATTTGTACATGTGGGAACTTGAGATGGTGCTTGTAGGCTGGTTATTTGAGGTTGAGCCTCCTTTATCAATTATTGTGCTTTACTCTCTGGAACTGATCTGTCTGGTGTTCACTTACCTAGTCCTGTTCTTCCAGAGCCCTTTGTCGGTGATATTGTTAATATTACTCCTTTATCCCCCAGTTACTGACAGAATTTGAGCAACATTGGATTGAGACCAAATCCATATAAAATTGCCATAGAAATGTCTGTAATTGCTTCCCATCTGCAATTACTTTTTAGGATAGATCAGCGAGCTTTTTAATCTATTTTCTTCTCTATTGATTATGTCCACTGATAATTTTTAATTGAAATGTCATGTAAAACTAATTCAAATGCCTGACAGTAGTTTTAAGCATGTTATTTCCCCAACAGTGTTGCCAGCCATATGTGTAATGATATCAAGCTTATGCAATAAGACTTCTTTTCCATAATAAGTTGTTGATTTTCATTAGTTATGCTGCTATCCCTTAATTCTTTACTGATTGCATTTATAACAGCTTTTATGTGATTTTGCCTGAAGTCAATACCAGGTTAGCTGATCTATAATTACCTAGGTCATCTTTATTGCCCTCTTAAAATATTGGGAGAAAATCAGCTTTTTCAGCTGGCTGCGACTTCTCTCCCCTAGGCTGGGAGACATGATGGGATCACAGACAAACTCCTACCACATCCTGCTGCACCGTCCCGATGGCATTGTCCCCACAAATGAAGGTTTCGTGTGTGTCCTGGTTCATGTACACCCTGCAGGCTGGCCACAGGAAGTATATAAATCCTATATACTATGGAAAGGAAAATGATCATAGAAAAATAAAAAATGATTTTACTCTGTCTCTGCTATCAGTACGTCTGTGGTGGGCCCGATGCACATGATGATAATGATCCATAGGCTCGCGAGTAGCATGATGCTCTCAGTCTTATGAACCTGATGTCATCTCAAAAAGTGTATGTGAAGCACTAAAGGATATAAGATTGCAGAAAATGTAGAGGACAACAGGTAAAAGTTACATAGCCTTGTCCACTGGCTCCCCAGTCACTGGGGAGCTCTTTACTCTGAGGAGCAGACAGCAAAAATAGTATATATGAGGTGGTACAGTAAAGAGCACACTTGCACGTGGATAAACATAGAGTGATTTCCATGATGCAAGAGGAAAGATCTGGGAAAAGGGATGAGAAAAATCTGTGGACTTTGATGCCAGTACATTTCTGTATTTGGCTTGAGGAAAACTGTTGCAGAATTTGACACATTCTTTCAAGTTGATTGGAAATTTGTCTTCCTCCTTATTTTGAGAGCAGTTCTGAACTGGCCCATAATTGTCAAAGTGAAAAAAGGAAATCCTGTCTTCTCTGCTATTATGGCTTAAAGCACTTTTTCAATTAAATTATCATTAGGGTTACATCATGAAAGGTATCAACATAATCCGTTTAAGTATATCTTATAAGGCTCTTTACTACCAAGAAAAATCTTCTGTCTTTCGGGTACCAAAGTTACAGGAATTAATCAATCATGGACTCCAGGGGAAAATTCAGCCTTGATGTAACTCAGTAGTAGGCATTCATTTATTTCATGCCTCGGCGTGTATCTTTGTCTGAGCTAGGATTTTATATTTGTATTATCACAGGATTTTTGAGCAGCTCTTGCATCAGGCTATTACAGCGAGCACAATAACCACTCTGTACACCAGCATTCCCTGCTATTTTGGTTTCTATTTGATGTCATGTTTTCACTTTACCTGGGGAGTATTTTTGCCTGGAGGAAATGACTGAGAAAAGAGGTGCATTTGAAAAGCCAGGAATCAAAGAAGCGATAAAAAATATTTCTGAGAACAGTGAATAATTAGGAATTAACTCACTCTGTCATAGCTGGGAAGTATTTATTGCATGTTACTGAAAATTTTCTCTGAGATAATACTAATTTTTTTGAGACCTTTGTAGAACAATCAATCCTACCATATCTTGTCTGGTAGCCTCAAATACATGTGTTTTTATTTTCAGAAAACTTCAGTGTGGCAAGGACTCTAATTGTCTCCATGTTACAGTTGGGG
The DNA here is from genome assembly GCA_013400975.1 of Atrichornis clamosus. NCBI lineage: Eukaryota > Metazoa > Chordata > Aves > Passeriformes > Menuridae > Atrichornis > Atrichornis clamosus. Next base: position 280,407 of record WBMZ01003468.1, on the reverse strand, counting down.
AACTGAGGCATGGAGAAGCTTACATTCAAAAACATAGCCATTCATGTTGTGTTTGGAAGTCATTCCTGCTTGTGTGGGATTTCTCACCAGGAGAGAAGTTGGGATCTTCATGAGGGTCTGCCAACAATTTTGAGATTTAAAGTCTTGTGAGGGAATAGACTTTCTCCTTTTTCCCCCTCGCTTTTTGCTTTCTTTTTCTCTTCTTGCTCCCCACCCCCGGTTGATAATTGCTCCACCTGCCAGTTGATCAGCTAGCACTCCTGTGTGGGAGGAAGCATTGCCAACCACTGCCCCGTGACACAGGACAGTTCTCCAGCAGCTAACCCAGAATTTCCCAGTGAGACTGGGGTGGCATCTGTTGCCATTTTCATTCTGTGCTGTTCCAGACATCATAAACACGTCTAAGTTGCAAAGATTTGAATTTGTGAATAGAAGGCAGTTTCAGAGTATTGCTATTCATGTATTTGTTCCTGCTGTGTAAGGTTATCCATCACAAGTGAAGAGATTTTTGATAGACCTTATCTTTATGTGGAGTGCAAGTACAGTACGTTTTGGTTCTTCCTGTATCATTTTTCATAGAGGCAAACTGCAAATGAAAGCCAAAACAAATCAAAACCTCTATGATTTCCTGATGTAAAATAACATTTCCAATTTTAGAGAACAAATGTTTAATCAGTCTGCATCATGCAATCATGGAAGAGGAAAGCTAGCATTTTTATCTTAGAAAATATGTAGTGCTGGTTGTGACCTAGAGCTAGGACAGGGCTGCTAGTCCTACAGAAAAAAAAACCAAACAAAAACCTAAAACCCAACAAATTTTCAGTTGCTGAAGCACAGCATCTCTGCATTGTGTTGGAGCAGATTTTGCCTTAAAACAAGCAGTATTTTGAGTAAGTGTTTAAACCCACTAATTTGTAACTGTAAAGATTTTCAGTTTAACGTGTGCCAAATGATGGCATGTAGACTGGCTTTTAGGAGATTTTCTTTAATGTTATCAAGAATCTACATCCCCCATAAGTTTCAAGTTGCTGTTATGGCACGATCCATGTTCAGAACAAACTGCAGCTCCCTATTTTAGCACTTGTGTGATCTCTTGGCATCTGCTCCTTCACTGTCCCAAATGCTGTAGTGCTTTCTGTCCAGCCATCCAGGTCTTTCTCAGCAGTGTCTCTTGAATTTGTATTTTCCTCCTTCTCTATAGAAATGATGTCAAACAATCTTGGTTTGCATATTTACCTGGGGAATTAAAAAGCAAGGGTGTATGTGTAAGGGGGAGTCTGTCGGTGCCAGTGAGGATTCTCAGTGCTGCCTATATGGAACTCTGCCACGGCTCCCATCAAAGCTGCTGATGGAGACGAGCAGGATGCCGTCAGCGGTCGGCGTGCTCCTTGTTCAAAATTCAGCTGTGTATTTATCTCTCAGAAACACTCAGGTCTTTTGTGAAACCGTGTAAGCTTAATTTCGAGCCTATAGCTGATCGTTTTCGCTGTTTGATGTGAGCTAGTCTCTTGAGGTGGCTGGCGTCCTGGAGTGAAGAGATGGAAGTGAGAGATCTGCTAAATCTGCTGTTGCTTAGCGTCTCTGCCTTTGATACTGTCTCCAGAGACTGCACTGATCTCTTCTTTTCAGTCAAGAGTCTACATCCTCGCTGGGGTTTTGATGGGAGATTCCTTTAAGGCATTTTGTACTGACAAGGTTATTTTTTCCATGCACATGCAGTAGAATTTCGCAGAAACCTTCAAAGAAAGGGGTTTTTTTCCCTGCTTTTGAACTGAGTTCACAGTTGCTTAGATTCTTTGTAAAATTACCAAGAAATAAATTATATGAGTGGCTTAATTAACAGTAAGTTAAGATGAAAGATGCCTGTTGTTTTTCTTACGGTTACACGATTTTTTTCATAGATATCTATGTATGTTGAAAAGTAGCAGCTAGTAGAGCTGCCTGGATTTTTTTGCTGAACACAATCCCCAGTGAGCACTGGCATTAGGCATTTGATTTGTACATTAAAAGAAGAACCTGTGTGTTGCATGGAATTGCTGTCTGTGCAGATTTCTGCCTTTGCTTATGGATGAGGTCATAGGTGTTGAAAACTCCAGTAAAGCTTTTTTTTTTTTACCCAACAATTTTAGAATTATACTTCGTTGCAAGCCTGGGAAAATGGTATTTTGAGGGATTTCTCCTCCTTTTTGCAAGAAAGGTTTTCTTCCTTAAAAAAAAACCAAGAAAAATTGAAGATGTGATAAATCTTTATTGACTGCTTTTCAGCTAGTAACCTAACGAGAAAAGTTTGCATCATCTTGGTCATGTGTAGGTAATTTTGCTTGTCTTTTAAGGAATATCTCAGTGTTTCTGCCTGCTGGTAGAGCTGGATCATGGTTTCATTGAAAAATTATTCTGGAATTTGGTTTGAGACCCAATGGAGGTGACTGCTTTGAAGAACAACTTTTTGGATGTCCTCTTATAAAATATTCTATTAGAGATTTTAACAACAGCAAAAATATGACGAAGAGATTAATCTTTTTTGTGCTGAATTTCCTTAATTTTAGAGTTTTTCTGCATGCTGTACCTGTGTGTACCATGTGGCCAAGCAGGGCTGCTGATTCAGCTGTAGGCACAAACGAGAAATGCATAATCCAGCTTTATGTTTGCTCTGTGTTGATGAATTGCATTTCAGGGTCTGCAGCTATGGATAACTGCATGATAGAGCCAGATCTGTCCAAAGAAAGCCAGGTCTTCTGACTTTTGTACAGGCAAATGTTGAGAAGTTTGAGTGGGAGCAGCTAGAAGAATAGGCTGCAGTGATACAGCTCCTCCATCCTTGTTGCAGGAATTATCTCTGAAGTATGGTGCACTGATTTCCATTCACTGTAGTTATTAAATATTCAAAACAGGGGATTAGGGATATCATGGAAGTGCAGACAGATCCCTCTAATGATAGTATGACTGTCAGGAGCATGCCAGTATGAGTCGGAGAGAAATTGCAATGCAGGCTATTTAGATCTGCGATAAGATCTTATTCTAGTGTCATTATAAAGTCTTGTGTTAATTGAGCAAATCTCTTTTGAAGTTGTTTCATTTCCCTCATTACGTGTCAGACCAAATAATGGCTCTTCTAATGTGCTAATTAAATTTATTTATTGATCTACCTTTTATTTAGAGAAGACAATCCAAACAAGGTGTTTCAGTATGTATTGTAGAGGCATGTGGCAAAGCATGCCCACGTCCATGGCCATGGGGAAGTAGCTCAGAGTAGTAATGCAGACAAGTACATTAATCTCCTTAACTATTCAAAAATGAAAGATCAGGTACAATAACTTACTATTTATTGCTCTTCCAACACGTCTGTTCCATAAGATTTGCCATTAAAATTAAAATATAGGCACTGTAACGGGTGGTTTAAGAGAGTCTGTGGCTTTGCTGTTCGGCGCTGGAACATTTCCACTGTCATTTTCCAACAGGTTCCTGCCACACTGGTGTCCTCCACCGATGGGGTGCCAGAGGGTTTGCAGCGAGACGATGCCAGTGGTTGTTTAGAGGGACCCAAGGGGTCCGGTTCGGCAGCAGGCAGGCAGATAAGGTGCACTGTGGTGTTGGTGAGCCAGTGACAGCTGGAAAAGGCAGCAGGCACAGTTCATTCTTGCTGTACAGTGGCTCTGCTGAAACAAATGGGAACAGTTCTTTCGGTGCATAAATAAATTCCTGCATTTCCCGTTTGGTTTTTTTTTCCAGTAAACAACTGCCATTTATTTTTGAGATCTTGCAGCGGGATGTGCAAAGTCACTGCTCTGTGCAGCAGTGAAACCAGAATTAGGTGTGTAGGCATTTTAATAGCTACCCATGCCTGCAGAAGGCTTTTGTGTGTAATAAACTTTTACTAGGAGGAGGACAATAATGACTATTCATTGCGTGGCATAACTTCATTTTCATGTTTATTACAGATTTAGCCCTAATCTTTCATTACATACTTAAGCAAAATTACCCTTAAGGTTCTTGGAAACAAATCAAGAAGCTAAAGGTAGACCCTGTAGTAGATGTCTCTGCCCACGCTATGCTGTAATGTAGCTCTTCTGACTATTGATTGATTTATTTCACTGCACATGGATGTGCCAAATCCTATCAAGCCACACTGCTTGAAACACCATATGAACACACAGCCCCTGCTTTTAGAGTTCAGCATTTAACCAGAGGAGACAGACAAACAGGAAGAGCAAAGGTAATGGAGAAGGGAAGCATGGGGATTAGATTTCCCTGCCCAGGGTAACATGTGGAATTTGTGGCAGAGCTGGAAACTAAATAGGTGTTCCAAGCTCTGCTCTGAGGCCACCAACCCCATGCAGGATGTGGCATCACCTGTATCTCAGGTGGAACGGAACCCTGGGAGGGCTCCAGTCAGGTGCTCTGCTGAAAGGAGGGCCAGCTCCAAGATTAGCCCAGTCCACTCCCAACTTTTTCCAGTCTGGATCTGACTGGGGAGAGGTTTGCATGGCCACTGTCAGGAGACCTGCCTGGCCTCTTGCTGAAAGCATCCTGCCCATGTTCAACTAGAGGCATCTCTTCTTGCCACATCCTCCTCCTCTAATCCTGCAAAGAAAGGATGATAAAACATATTGATTATTTCATAGGCTGCTAACAGTGGGTGGCTAAAATCAGATCTGTGGTGGCGGGGCCAAAAATGCCTTCACCAGGTGTTTGGGAAACAGAACACAACAGTGGATTTCAAAGAGGGAAGGCTCTTCCCAATTCTTTTTAAGTTAATCATTGGAGTATGAATGCTCTTTCTCCCTGCCAGGCCATTGTTTTCTTATGTTTCCTCTGAAGTACAAAGTTTCTTTACCAAATTTACAAAAACTCGATCAGTGTTGTGTAACAGGGTATTCTCACCTGTTGGTGGGATTGTTATGTTGGCATTAAGTAGAGTAGGTATTCGTATAACTGAGGTTTACATATAGATCTCTCTATCATTCTGGCTCTTGATCTGCCCTTTTATTCGAAATGGCTTTGAAATTCCATTTATATTTAATTACAACACATGTATAAATCCAGGATTAAGGGTGAAGAGTTGCATTGTTGTCTTGGCCTTTTTTTTATTCATTTAATGGGATTTGTGGGTAGTCAGCAGTGTTCAGGATTTTGTCTCTGATGTTTCCCTTCTTTCAGTGTAATAATAACTTGTCTATCAGATAAAGAGCTTTAAAAAAATTTTTTTTTTTAGCTGTCTGTTGAAGGTATGTGCCCAGAGGGTTGGGTTATGCGAAGGTTGTGTGTCATCCCTGCTTTCTGTGCAGTGAAGTTTTTCTCAGCTGGGAGAAAAGCTGGCATTTAACCCTCCGACCGTGAGTCCCCTTGGCCTTTGTGCAAGCCCGTGCCTGACACGGGTGCCATGAGTGGTGCCTGCCCACCAGTCACACGCTGCCAGGGCTGCACGCTGATCATCACTGAGCACAGCAGAATTAAAAAACCTACCTCACTTAGCCAAGACAACAAAGGTAACAAGGTGACAGGCAGCCTGGCCTCGTATTTGTTTCACCTGTGAAACTGTTCTCCATTTAAATTTAGCTGTGAGTAATCTGGCAAGGATGTTGGAAAAAAAAGAGAGCAGCTGACAACCTCTCCATTACCTGAAATCAAATATTTCACCTCTCCATCACACTCTTGCTCTGGGAACAGGAGGTGACGGTCCCTGAGCCTCTCCATGAGCAGAGCTGCTGGGAGTGCTGCGATGGCTGACTCAGCCCATGGGATCGATGGTGCTTTCCAAACCCTGCTGGCGTTTGGGCTGAGTCAGTGAAGCTGTGTGTGGGTGAGACGTAGTGCAAGCTCCTGCATACGAGTGGGGCCCGACCCAAGGTCTCGTTTCCACACGTATTTGTGTCTCCCGGCCTCTGGCCCAAGAAAAGGCAAAACTGGTGCTGGCTCAGGGTGTCTCAGCTGTACAGAAATTGAATGGCTCGCAGTTATGGGCTTTTGTCTCCCCTCACCCCTTTGCCCTAGATCTGAGGACAAAGATTGTCCTACTCTCTGTGTTTTCCCTCCTTGCTTGTCACTACTGCATTCCTACTGTTAGACACACTGTCCCCTCCCTCCTGCCTTGCCCTACTGCACCAGAGCTCTCCCCAGTCTCTTCCCAGGCCATTGCATGGCCAAGGAAGGCAGAGAGGAGTGCTGTGGGCTCCTCAGTTCCCCAATGTGCTTGGTCCTTGCCTCCTCCTTGGGCATCGCTGGTGGGAGCAGAAAGCTGTGCAAGCTTGGGTACTGCTCAGCTGTCCAGCTGCACATGCTGCCTGGATGCAGCATCTCCCCCGTGCTCCCAGGGTGTTTCCCTCCTGGAGTAAGACTGGAGTAAGGAGAGAGCTCGATGGATGTGAGTTCCATCCACACTTCTGCAGTGTTTTGCTTAATCTTCTCCTGTTCACAGTGAACTCCACTGAAAAATTTGTGATCAGACATCTGTTGTTAAGCACCTGCTTCCTTTGCAAAATAGTAAACAAACAACTTAATCCATGAATGGTCATAGATGGAGCTGGCCAACAAGCAAATAAGGCAGTTCAAGCCATCTCTTTCTCAAATGGATGAACAGGAGCCTCCTCTAAATCTGGGTCTCCTGCATGTACCACTGTTTGTCTCCCCTCTGATTAGCAATGCATTGAATAAATTGGGTTGTGCTATGTTTAATGTGCTTGCTGCCAGCCTGCCATTTGTTGACACAGCATTGGCATGATGAGCAGCTGCAGGTCATATTTATTGCCAGGCTCCCCTAAGTCTGCAGCTGCTAAAAATAAACATTTTGCGCAGGTGGAGGCTTTGGCTGGGCTTGTGTTTTGGCTTAACTTGCAAAGTTTGGGATCTTTTCTGAGGTATGCAAATCGCATTAGAAATATTTGGCAAGTCAGTGCCTGAATATAAAGGAATTCCACTTGAGGATCTGAAGCAGCTCTGATGGGTCTTTTGGCACAGCATCAACTGCTTGAACTTGACAGTGTCTTCCATATTGCTGTGTTTTCCAAGGTTTTGGTCATCCTGATGAGGTGTTGGCTCCCTCTAAGAAGAGTTTGTCAAGATTGAACTTGGTCAGTCTCATTGATTGATTGGTGATCAGTCTGTTGGGATATCTACCCTGTACTCATGGCCCTGGGCTTGGACCGTCCGGCCATTGCAGTGATATTGATACCAGAAGAGCCACCTGACACAGCAGATGTTTCACTAAATCAGGAAAATGAGGCAGCTGGAGGCAGAAGTTCATGGTGGAAGGACCATCGAGTCCATCTCCAGGGAGCAGAGGGTTCAAGGAAAAACAGCACTGCATATCAGAAGAGAATCCAGGTTTTAGTCACCAGTGCTTCAGTCCTTGTAAAATAAGCACTCAGCTTCCCTGTGCTGGAAGGAAAAAGATGCTTCTAAAAGTTTACAAATGGAATTGCTATTAGACAGCTAGCATTTAAGCAAGGTTTAAAGGTTAATAAAACTTGTGTGTAATATACCCATGCAAGAGAGTCCATCTGAATTAGGTGGACTGGATCTCACTTGCTGTTATCTGATGAGGAGATGATCCATGAGCTTGTGGAGACCAGAAACAGAAGGATGAAAGGTGGTTTCCTTTATCCCCATTGTTCTCCATCGCTGAGCTGCAACTCGCCATCCAGACACACCTTTGCATGTTGCTGTCCCGCTTCCCTTGGGAATTGGTCCGGGCCGCTGTGCTTAGGCTGCACTTTCACATATTCCAGAGAGCGTCAGAGCAGGTTCACACAATTTCAATAAAAGTGTCCTGGGTCAATATCTGACGTAAGCCTCTTGCTTTCAGAGATGGCAGCCAGCGTAGATAAAGGGTGATTGAAAAAGTTCCTGAGTTAGTTAGTTCCTGAGAAAGTTTCCTACTTTCAAATAACTAAATAAATAAATAAATGAAATTCATCTCTGGGAATCTAACATGTTCAATTAAAAAACCCAGAAATCCCATTTTATCTTGTCACTATAAAACGAAATTAAGAAGCCTTTAAAAACCTTTAAAACTGACTTCTAGATGTCTTGATTTGCTTCACATGTGTTCATGAAATGGAACATTCAGTGTGAGATTTAATAGCTGGTTGAAAAGAAGAAGAAAAAAGTGATTGTTATAAATGCTTATTATTTTATTTCCTTCTGCTATGGCTTTGTTGAGGGAGCTTTCTTGCCTCACTACCTGACTGCACACTGAATTTCATTGTTCAGTAATCCAGTCCAGCTGTTCCAGCTGTTAAATATTCCAGCAAATACTGGGTGTTTTTCTTAACAATTCATTTGTATTTAGTTACCTTCTTCCAGTGCAGATTAGCTACTGAATAACCAGGAGTTGGAATAAGAGCTTGTAATTTTAGATGCTTCCATATGTATTTGGCTTAACACATTATTTTTCCTCAAAGATTGTACTCATAGGTGTTTTATATTAATATTTTTCTAAAGTCTTAACTTTTAGATACTTTTTAGATTTTAATATACATCAGTACTTTCAGCTAGTATCTAATTGACACCACTCACTTTTTGTTTTTCTATTTTTTGAACAGATTTTGCTAAAATAGTACAGCTTATTAATTTAGGGAATTGTTGAAATACTGGTGGATTTAAATTTTGTCTAGGAAATCACATGAATAGTGTGTTTAAAGCCTGAGGATTGAAATTGCTTAGCTTTTTTTTAAAAGTTATATTACATGTTCTGCTGAAGCTGTAAAAGCTTTAGTGTTTGTTTGTTTTTCTCTCTCATTAGTAGTGCAAAATATTTTATTGAGCAATTCTGATTTTTCTTTAAGAGTTTTGAAGCGAGGTGCTTTTCTACAGTACAATTATAGGAGTGCTGTGTTTTTGCATGGTGTCTTCTTTCCATGGATATTTCGGTGTCTTTGAGTGATAGTATTTCCTTGGCTAGCACTAGCTGCTGCTTCACTTCCAGCCAAACCAGGCAGCCCAGAGAGCCCTGTGGGACTGTGCAGCAGCACTGCTTTTCTGTGTATCCTCAGTCTAAAAACTCAGAGCAGGTTTTAACTGCATTGTATTTGCTACTGTGTTGTCCAGAGTAAATAATACATGCAAAACCGGTCCTTCAGACAGCATAGTGGCATTAAGATGACTGCAAATTGCAAAGGGTGGATTTGCTGAAAGAATTCAGTTTTGGTTAAAGCAAAATTACCTGGTAATTGGGTCGTATTTAGAGAACACTTTTTCTTGGAGAAAGAAAAATCCCTGGCTTTTCTGAGCTAAGAAAGCGATTTTTCCCCTGCAGATTAAAAATTAATATTAGGAGGGAAGGCTACACCCCTTAAGAAGGAGATACTTTCCACAGATTTATTGGAGGTGTAGTAGGAAAGGAATCAAAGCTTGCCTTTTTGTCCTGCGTTTCCCATTACTTTGGGATTGCAGTAGTAACCTGGCCTAAGTTAGACCTAAGTTTAAATTGGGGATTTTTAGCAGATGGTTTCTGGCAGAGTGCTCTAGACATAAGGTATTGTCATTTGTGTTTAACTCCTACTGAAGTAGTATTACATTTTTACATTACAATTTATTCATTGCCTAAAAATCATAAGAATTAGTATAGAGCCTGTGAAGAAGTCTGTGCTTATTGACAGAGAGATGGGATATTTCCCTTACCAACAGAAATTAAAAGACAATTTCTTTTTTTGTACTACTGTGGTTTTTTGGGTTGTTTTGGTTGGTTGGGGTTGGTTTTTTTTTCCGAATTTCTTGGGTTTTTTACACTTGACTGCTAAAAGCAGTCCTTGCAAAGGGCCTTTGCTTTGATGATCTGTGTGTATGTTCATCTTTGCGTGTGAACTACACTGTTTGAGATGAAACTTTATTATCTGGATGTGACTGTGCCTGTAGATGTTCTCTCTAACTCTGTGCATTCAGAGATCTGTGTCTGTAGTGACTGCAGAAGTCCCTACTGAGGAAAGGCAGCAGGGCTGTAGTCCTGAAGAACATCCATTTTAATGGGATACGTGGCAGCAAAGTCCCACAGCAAAGCAATGGAAATGCCAATTGGCTCAAACAATGCAGTGCACGAAGAGAGGGCTTTGACTCCAACCCTGTGAGAGGCTGGTGTCCCCGTTCTTATGGTCCCTGGGAGTAGGAGATCAGAGTTTGTACCCCACTTCATTCTCCCACCCTTGTGGCCAACACCAGCTGTTTTTACACAGCAAATGGGTTGCAAGGGGAGTCCCGTGCCTTTTGCCCAGCACACCTTCGGCTGGTGGTGTGGAGGAGGGAAGGCAGCTCTTGAGCAGATCTGCCTGTGCTGCTGGGTACAGAAATTAACAGATATATCTACCTTGGGGCTTTGCTTAACAGCACTGTCTTAATTTGTTCAGCTAAAGAGTTGCTTCTTGTTTGCTTCCACGGTAGTTTGGGGTTAGGGAAGAAAGGACTAAAAGACAGTTGCATTTTTTCAGGGCTGTTTTCAATCAGAGATCATGCAAAATATCCATCAGTGAGATTTACGTTATTTGTATAGGAAGGCAATGGAATTATCGTCAGTCTTGAGACTTGTCTTGCATCAATAGGAGAGGAAACCATTTGCTTGGTGCAGTTCCGAGTGTAATTACCTAAATAATAGACTTCATACAGCCAGAAGAAAGAAAGAGCAAACAGTTTCTGCACTGCCTGTGACAGAGTAGTGTAGGAAACATATTGCAGAGTGTAAGAAAGGCTGTGCCGGCTCAGACCGAGGGTCCGTCTGGCCCAGCAATCTGTCTTCTGCCCTGACCGTAAGCAGACACCTAGGAAAGAACAGGAAAAAGAGGAATTGTCTGTGGTCTGAATTTAAGTCCTGGAATATTACCGCTGACATTAAACATAAGGGAGGATTTCAGATGCTCAGAGAAGTTCCTCTTGAAACTGAAAGGGATGGGATGCAGATAGGAAAGTATCTTCCCTGTGTTCACTTTCCTCAGGATCTTTCTGTTTGCTCAAGGAGTTGCAATAGGATTTTTTTTTTGTTTTTTGTACCCAGAAATCCCTCCTGATGCTCAGCAAAGTGTTTTTGCAGCACTGTTGACAGTTGTGCTGGAAATCCTGATGTAAACTGCTCCCTGCTTTCAGAAGCCATTTTATTCACTGTGCTGATTAAATTTGCTTGGAGCAGGTTTAATTAAGGTGGTGTTGAAAACCGTCACTCGAGCCAGGGCCTCATGTGTGTTGGGGGGCCTCAATGCTAATATCAATAGTTCAGCAGAATTAAAATGGGAGGGCTTCACCTGGTTTCTTATTTGGCTCACTTGTTGAGGGAGAATTACTAGTCCCTCAATATTTATGTATCAATTTGTGTTATTGGTACCGACCCTGGCAGATTTCAGAGCATTTTGATTTACTTCCTAACAGGCATGGCTTGCTTATTTAATGTAGGTATATAAATGGAGGGGGAAGACTGTTGGATAAAAACAATAAAAAAAAAAGATTGCTTGGTACCTTTTGTATCATAATAGAAGAGAAAATGCTAGAAAAGTTTCCAGTGCAGATGGGCTGCTTCCAGATGTGAATAAATATTTCTGCATTCCAGAGAAGTAGAGCTGTGGGTTGACCCCTGGCTCTGTGAATGGGCTGAATCAGCACCACAGATCCCCAAAGCTTGAGCTTTCTGAATAACATCCAACCCAACAATACTACTGGGTAAGCTTGCACCTTCCCTTTTGCCCAGTTTAATCTTTATGAATTACCTGAAAAATAGGATAATTTAAAATAGCAAAATATTTTTTTCTGAATAAGGTCTGGAAGGCCATTTTTATCTGTGCTGTTAAATCCATTAAGGTTGTTTGAGCTGTGACAGCTGGAAAGCAGAATATAGCCTTACGTCTGCTCTCAAATGGCAAAGGCATTTGGAAATTTAGACATTTGATTTCCTCCATGCTTGAAGGTGTCAGCCAGCCATGTATTTTTAGGTCAGGTGTGCATATGCAGGCACAACGGATTGCTGTGGGCAGAGAGTTCATCTCCATAAAAGAACTTGCTGGGGGTAAAAATGGGAATGGGCTGCAGGTCATGCTCCAGATCTTTTTGATCTGTTTGCATGCTGTGTGTAAAAGAGGGGAACGGCAATTATTACCTGGCAGATGACAGGGTGGCTGAGGGATCCCACCCCCCAGCCTGGTTCCCAGTCCCTTCTGGTTGCAGCTGGTGGTGCTGCAGGGCTTCTCCAGTGAGTCAGACCAGGTCCCTTGTCCTGTGGAGAATAGCTCCTGTTTTTGCTGGCTGGGTGAGTGGAGTCAACCTATGGAGATGTCCCAGGTGCCTCAGGTCAAGACACAGTAAGCAGGACAGTGTACGGTGAGGCAGAAGTCTGGGGAGTGGAAGAAGAAGAGTGTCTTGCTCCAGACTGCACCCATAAAGTACTTTTTTTTTACAAAATGCACAACATGTTCAGGGTAAGCAGTTGCCTCGTGTGTGCCTTTAGGTGACTGTGGGTGACAAACCTGGCCTCAGCTGTGATTTTCCTGTGGAACCATACCTGCTATACAAGCAGTTGCTGCAAGGACTTTGCTGAAGTTTGTAGTACGTATATGTAGTTGCTAATTCAATAATGCAGGAAGTATGTGCTCAGCTTTAAGCAGTTAGGGCTTGAACTGGTGTCGAAACACAGAACGGCAGAAGAATGCCAAGTTACTGGCCAGTTACCATGCAAACAAAAACATGTTATGAAATATGACATCTCCTTGGAACAGAGGCATGCTGTGTTGGGAGCGTTGCTGGAAATTTGGAGATATATATATATATAATTTCTTTGTTCATGCCCGTATTGCATGAAAATGACCTAGAACCACAGCCATCACAAAAGTAACTCTGAAAAGTTCACAATCCTAATAAAGAAGCTTCGGTGCCCAAACAAGCGAGGATGCAAAAAGCTAAGTCAGAAATCAAAACTGTAGCTCTTGAGTTTACAAGACAACTGTAGTGAATGTTACAAATAAGTGCTCTCTTGTGGGACAGGTGTCAGGTCTGGAAACTACAAGTTCTGTTCCATATTTAATGGGCTTTTCGTAGGATCTGAAGTCATCCAGCCTGGAATATAGATTATTACTTCTCCATATACCTCATTTTCCTTTAAGTTAATATGGAGATCTCCATATACCTCATTTTCCTTTAAGTTAATATGGAGATTTCACTTCTTAGATGTTCTCCTTGAGGCTAATGTAATTGTTCTGTTTGAAATCAACCAACCACAGGCAAAATGGAAGTGCAAAATGATACCATATTCTGTTTCACTGGCCCATCATCCGATGCAAGCTGAACTCTGCCAGGAGCAGTAGATTTGTGCTAGGTAATGTCTGTTTTGTCACTAATAAAAACATTTTATTATGAAAAGGCAGAGATCCAGCTGCTCCTAAGAAATTCTGCTTCTCCAACAAGCTGAGTTTCCTTCTGCATGAAATCTTGTTGTCCCCTCCTACCTTTTTTCTTTCTGATGTCCTGATTCTGATTCTCCCTGTCATTGCAAGGAAATGACCCTCTGTCTCATGCAGCTCACATTCTTGAATTCACTGCCTGACTGATTAGCCAAGGACACGCACAGCCAAAGTACTGGGCGTGAAGCTCTCTTGCCAGACAGCTTGCTCAAAAACACTTCAGAAGAAAGAGGAGAGGGGGAAGAAACCCTCTTGCCAGTTTAAGGACAAAGCTTATTTACTGTTAAAACTTCTACAGTCAGCAGAAGCAATACTAGCTGCAAAGCTGCATTTGCATTTATAGTACAAATATGAAAAATGAACTCTACCACAAGCATGTCCTTAAAGAGATTATAAATCCACTCCCTTGGCTGGTATGCAGTGCAGTGTTTTGATTGTTATATCTAGATATGTTGCACTTGAAAGTGCAGCGTATGGCGTGCTTGGAAAGACACTGATACAAGGATTTTGCAGTCAAAGTAATTTTACAGTGGAAAACGCTGTAATGAGAGCAACCCCGCTACTACGGGACTGCTGTGTTGTTTTATTGGATATCTGTAAAGTTTGGCATGTGGTGGGTTAATAATTAGATACTCTTTGTGTATAGTTCAAGTGAAGGCCACCAGCTATGACTTCACTTTGGCTGGGGTTTCCCTGTAATCCATTTAGCAAATTAAAGAGATTACTTTGATTGGTGCCATTATCTCCTATTCTCTTGCGGTTGAACCACTTAACCTGTGCTTAATTGAAAGAGATAGAGAGGGTACAGTAACAAATACAATCAAATGAAAGGGGCAATAGGATCTGTAGGCCAAACAAATGATCAGCACTAGGCTAACAATAGCAGATTAGAGGTGAGATCAATTAATTAGAAGCTATTGTAGGCGTTGGGTGGCTGCCAAGCTTTCTAATAGCCTAAACCATCATGCCGTTCTGTTTAGGAGGATTTTAATGACTGGGAGTTGATGCGGTTATTTCAATAATTACCTATTTTAATAATTACTTCATTAGAATATAAAATGTATTGTTCTGCAGGCTCTGTGGGAGAGACAGTTTTGTTAACAGTGCACCTGGATCCAGGGATGCGTGTGTACCAGCGCCAATTGTGCCCTGCAACATCCCTGGGCTGGAGCTGCCAGCGTGAAGGTCACCGACTGCCTTGGGATCTCCAGCCTCATACCAAGAGGTGCAGGCCACCTGCCTGGGCATATTTCCAGAAGTGCTGCCTGCAGGGCTTTGGCTGGTGGGGCTTGGAGTAACAGGTTGTGAGTTTTTGTTGTTTGCGGTGCTGTCGAGGTGGCCAGGTATGTTCCCATTCCTGCTCAGCGCCCAAGGCTCCAGGTCATGGTGGTGGGCAGCCCTAGTGGGCCCAGGCTGCACCTGTTTCTGCAGAGTCAGAGGAAACAGGATAGGAGTAGGTAGGTAGGAGTAGGTAGCGGCTGGTAGGAGCGAGTGGGGTAGTGTGCAGAAACATTGTCTATCTGTTGGGAGACGGGGAGGTGTTTCCTCCACTGGTGCAGGAATATTAGGTGCCTCCTGCCAGAAAGCCTGAGATGCTCTGGTTTGACCCTCATCCCAGCTGCTGGAATAACCTAGCTCCATGCTTGGTGTACGTTCCAGTGCACAAAGTTGTCAAAGAATGAGCGTTGATCTCCTGAAATACTACTATTTATTAGTCTCATCTATACTGGCACAGGGTGGTTGGTATGTAGCATGCTTTTCATTTGTAGTCATTTTTAAAATGAACTTCCTAGGAGTCATTGAATTTGATTTCAAAGACAATTGAGGCTGTAAGTCTGAAACGTTTTCGAGGAGCAAGGAAATTACTGTAAAATCTTCAAGAAAGGCTTAACTGCTAAATACTTTAAAATACATATATGTGATAAATACGGTGGTGTGTGTGTGGTAATAATTTTTTTTTTTTTGCCTGATGCTGAAGAAGGCAAATGTTGCCTCTGGAGGTGTGAAATCTTCCAAGGCAGTAATATTGTGAACTGAGAATTTACCTGAAAGTTAATGTTTAAAATACAAACCTATTTTGTTCCATTGGACGATGGTGAGGTGGCGGGGAGGGAATTGGAAAAGGAGAACATTTTCCAAGACATTGAAATGACTTAAGTGCAAAATTTCAGCAGACTTTTTTTGTGAGTTTTTCAGGCTGATGATTTTATCTGGATGGGAATTGTGCCGAGAAACTTAAATAAACACGCAATTTTACTGTAGCTTTAATTCTTGTTGATGTTTCTGCAAAATGGTAAATTGTGTTCTCATTTTGAGTGCATGAACAGGATTTGCTCTGAACTGGGATGCCAGATTCCCAGGAGATTAGCATTCAAGGAAAACCTGTCATAAAATAATGGCAAGTGCTGCTCTGAATTTGGTCAACACTGAGTGGCAGATGTACATAGAGATAAAGAAAAGAGCACAGACTCCAGGAAGTAGGAGTCCCAGTCTTATCATTACTCAGTGATAATGAAAAAAATTAGGGTGTGTGGTATGTTGGTAGTACTTGGTGAGACTGCACGTTTGGGTTTGCGAGTAAGTGCTCAAAACATCTTGGTGCTTCCCAAACTATACAACCTGTCTGGAATGCTGCGTCATTAATCTCCAGATGTGCAAGAGGATGTAATGGAAATAGCCATCCTGTGCCATTTTCCATCTCAGATCTTGATCAGAAACATGTAAAATGCACATGCATATGATAAAGCAAAATAGTTATTCAGTGCAGCTGAATTTATTAACTTCCAGACAGATCAGTTTCATCCAAATAGTGGATGAAGTCCTTCTGTTAAATCCAAACTGCTTGCTCCATCCTTCTAAGGGAGGAAGCTAGTCAGTAAAGAACTTGGTATCCCTGAATGGCCTTGACTCGGCAGAGGCACAGCAATGGCTGTGACAGGCATACTGAAGTTGAACTATTGAAAGTAATAAGCAGTCAAACCCATTATTAAGTCTTTGTGGTGCTGAAGTTTTCTTCAACATTTTTGCGGTACAAGACTAGTCGGGTTTTAATGCATGTATTTTTCATAACTAACATCTAGGTTTCTGAAATAACACATGGTGTATGAATGATTAATTTTGGAGAATAGGATGTAAACCCCTTAGCCTGAATGAGGCAATTTCTTTTAAATGAGTAGTAGGTTGAGCAGGCATCAGAGCTAAATATCCTCTTACTCCAAAGGATACTAACCCCTCAGGGCAGGATTCAGGTCATTAGCAGGTCAGTTTAGGAAAGCGTATACTGTTGCTGCCTCCATCCGTCCTGGCTTAAAGATAAACATAAGACTCCAGTTTCCATTGTTACCAGACCAGTAACCTTCACAGGCCACAACAGCAACTTAACAATTGTTAAAACACATTTGTGAAAGCCTAGAGGTTTTATCAATGATAGAAAACATAGTGGGTTTGGTGGGTTTGAAAAGGAATGCGTTAATCGAATCCTTGGTGCGCCATCAGAATTTTATATGTAAATATCTACTTACATACTCTAAGAGAAGTGTATGTATGAGGAACAAATGACACACACTGGGCTGGTATATTTAAGATTTATCAGCATGCATTTAAGATGGCTACAGTCTAAGGTTACACACTAAAAGGAGAAGTAATCTGGCCATACCAACTGTATGCCAATAAACTTGTTACACAGCACTATCCTATACTCATTTATATGCCATATGGGTTATAGAAAAGCTATTTAAGAATCTTTTGGAGGGTTTTAAGTTTTATTGTAACTTCTTTTTTCAAGATTCTGCTCCTGCAAAGTGAGGAGGTATGCTTATTAAACAGAAAAGCACCTTTAGAAATGACCTAAGAACTTTTGTCTTGCAAGGGATGATGTTATAACCTTCAAGCTTTAACTGGTGGGCACACCGAATCTTTGGTGCTTGCTGATGGAACTGAAGGTAGTTGTTAAACTTTCACAGCAACAAAGAAGCTACATTCCCAAAGTTGTCCCTTTCTGCATAGGGCAGGGAGAAGATGGTCTCTTTCTGCACCCTTGTTGCTTTTTCTTCAATTACAATGCACAGCTGTAGAAAGGATCTTAACTGCATTGAAACTGAAAAGGACCCAAAGTTACCAGGCAAAAGGGAGGGAATTCATTTACTATATGATGCAGCAGCTTTCCACGTGGATATTACCACCCTGTTGTGTTTGCTTATACATACCATGTGTATGCATATTGAAGACCTGAATATAGAATGCTGTATCCTGTAGAATGACAGAAGGTATACAGTGTATTTTTTTGTATAGTTAGGAGATCTGCATTGGGTTACTTGTCTGCATTGTTTAGAACCTCTAAGATACTGGATATATCCTCACAGATTTAGAGACGCCAGGTCTAGAAGTGGTGTTCTCTTAGCTGGGGTGTCAGACCTTGTGTGACTCCGTGTGCTCTCAGCAGCTCTTCCAGATGTGGGTGTGCATGCACATGCACAGGGATGTTGTCTAGAATGTAATTTTAATAGTAGTATTTCTTCCTGAATTTTTCTCCTCCCTACTGACCTCTCCAGTCTAAAGGTATCCATTGGAGAGACACAAACTGAAATTTTTGTAAAAAACCGAAATCTGTTAGTAATCTGGGGTGAAATCCTTCCCTGTGGACATCAGTGACAAAACCCCCATTACTTCAGCGGGGACTGGATTTCAGTCTTTGTACTTTTTACGTTTATAAGATTCATGGAAAAGCCAAGTTCAACACTAAAAACACATGCAAGGTATAAAAACAAAATGCCGACATGCAGACTTTCAATAAAACAGGGTCTAATAAGTTGCTGTTCAATCTGGATGACAGATATTGTGTAATACTGTTTTAGCAGTCAAATCTGCCTTCATCATGGTTTGGAATTAAAGCAGGAGATGGCCAAAATATTGCCAGTAATTTTAATGTAAAAAATAAATAGCAGGAAGTTAAAGAAATGTGTCAAGAAGGAGGCCAGAGACAGGGGTCAGCAGCAGAGTGTTATGGATTTGATCGCTCCTGCTTTCCTTAGGAGGAGTCATTGTGTAAAGTATTTGGAGATAATCTGAGCAGAAGGGCCACAGCCAAAGCCCTGTATTTCTTTTTCCAAGTCTCTGATGCAGAACATTCTTAGTTCCTTCACTGCCCCTTGAATTCAAATCCTGGCTTTGTTAGTCCAAATAAAATATAAATCCAGGATATATTTCAGTCCCATCTGTATGTGCTGGGTGAAGTACAACAGGTGGAATCCATTTACTGAATAATTACTAGGATGCAAACAACGGAGAGCTTTACAAGGAAGTCATCTCTCTTCATCACAGCTCTGGTGTTAGAGCCGTATTTGTTCCTGATAATCAGCAAAATTTCAAAAGAGCAGTAATGAAATAACTCATAGCCCTCTCCCCAAAAGCCACATGTTCAAACAGCGAAAGACTTGCTGTTCTTTCAGCAAAAATTAAAACAAATCCTTTGAAGATTACCACAAATATCCTTCCCCTCCCCCTTTTAACCATAAGCAAGCTTTTGCAGCTTTCTGCTCTGACAGGGGGTTAGAAAGGGAAGTTCACTTGTGGAGAGGCTGAATTCTGGTGCCTGACGTCAGACCTCCTCTTGCCCATGCCTCTGTCCTGCCCTCTTGAACTTGGTGGCAAAGCTCCTTTTCATTAACTTCAGCTGTACAAGGTCAGACCAACCTTGACCCCCAAGGTATTTGCCTCTGAAGAGACATCTGTATTGGCCTTAGCAAGAGATAACCATTTATTCTCTTACACCTTTTAATGCCATCTATGACTCTCATCTCTGTGTGTTGATAGGCATTGGATTGAGCTGCCTTTGCACTTGGACGTTACTCCACATACATTCATCTCATGCTGTGCTGCTGCCTTCCCAGCTATTGGTGGCTCAAAATATTTGGTGCCCCCCAAACATCATCTTTGTTCTGCAGGAACTGAAATCAGGCCTCTTTGGGAGCAACTTCATGCAGTAACTCAAAAAAAAAGGTGGTTTTGGTATTTTTCATTGGTGATGAGTGCAGTTTGATTCTGTTTGTGTGAGCCTGGTGAACATGATGGGTTTTCTGCAGGGTAGACAAGAAAAACTGGTGGGAGATGCTGGTGAAAGAGCATGGGCTGTGAATAGACAGATCCTAGTCAGATGGATGTCCAGGGTCTGTCCCTCAGGGGAACTGTGGGATTGGCTCTTCCAAAGTACCCCCATCACCACTTACTACTTCTGCAAAATGATGGGGAGCCATAATGCTTTAATTTCTCATTTTACTTGGCCCCCTCCATTTCTGTAAAACTTTTAATAGTATGGTGGTAGTAATGTAGAAGATACTGATAAGTAAAGCAGCTTTGAGGCACTGCCTTCTTCAAAATTCGTTACTCTTATTAAATGACTTCACTGGTTTATGAAATACAGATTCCTTTTTGATAAGGTAGACCAATGGAAATTCCTTGTTGAATCAAAGAGTCACATAGACATAATTGTTGTACAGATTTTTTTCTCCTGTTAAATACAATAAGAATCATATTTCTGTTTTTTAATTTCTTTTTAAAAATATTTTTTCTGTTCTGTATATTTGATATTGTATCTGTCAATGCCAAGATCCAGCTAAGTAAAGACTGGCATCTTGGATGTTCATTTGATTTGGGTTTGCTTGGTTTTGCCTTGAAGCATATATTGCCATGCAGATCTGCAATTTTTCCTCTCAGAGTGTTGTCTGGAGCATTACATAGGTTGCTAATTGTGCTGCCTTTTCCTCTTCCAGGACTTCCAGGATGTAGCTACCTTTTGTCAGGGTTTAGGCAGACCTAGTCTTAAAGTCCAGGTCTTGAATTGCCTGTGACCTACTGACACACAAAAGTATTTCATGTGACTCCAATATGACATGTTGTTCATGACAAGAGGATTATTATTATTATTGTTACTATCATTTTAGTTGACACCTCTCTGCACACATTAGCATCAGTTATTTTTGCTGAGCAAAGGTTCTTTCTTGTGAATGTGTTGTATGTTTTGCAAAAAAAACCCAAAAAACAAATAAATGACAACCCTGTGATGTACTGGAATCCTGTTCACCAGTTTGCATTCCATTGCAGAAAAAAATTACCTGCTGAATAAGAAGTCGATCAGTGACAAAACCCAACAGAGCTGAAGCAGCTTGCTGTGATAAGATTTTTCAGGGTGTAAAAATGTTTGTGGGCAAAGATTGTGTAATAACTCTACCATATTCCTGATAAATTCTTGAAAAGCCTTAAGTCTGATCTTTAAGTTTGACAGATGTGGTATATTTGTGTGGTGGTTTTTACCTACTACAGCTCTGTGTCCTCTGAGTACAGCTAAGAAAAACCTGTGAGATTGTTAAATGGGAGCTTCACCTGCCAGTCTGTACTGCAAGATCTCTATAGCAACCAAACATAAATCAAGAAAATGGCCCCTTTTGTAAGTTGGTTAATAGGCACAACATGCTTCTTTAGAAAATCCAACTATTCTTTCAATAGACTTTGATTGAAAGTCAGCCTTTTCTACAGACACATTCACATTCACATCTAGTAGCAGCTTGTATGGCTGTCCAAAGTCTAATTTATTACCCTTTAAAGATTGGGCAAAGAAAAAATGGTTCTCGGAACAATGTTTACATTCAGAGGCATAAGCACAGTGCCACAAAAGAGCATCCTTTTGTTCTGAACCCAGAATATTAATCTTTAACCTACTACTTATTTCAACTCCTCCTGCTTTTATTTGGTTAGCCACATTCTTCCCTTGTAATTGAAATCTTAACGATTTAATACCTTATTTATTAGTGGTGCTGGGAGAACAGATCTCTCTGCTGTTGTTTTTCCTAAATCTTGATGTGTATTGATACATTCCTTAGGCTCTTCCTCTAGTACTGCGAGCTGACTCTTCTCCTGAAGAGATTTCCGATGGCAAAGGCAGGCATTTTGGCTACTGGTGTTTGACATAAAATTCTGGTGTGCTAACCAGGGTGTTCTAGCAATCTTCTTCCTACTTCATTTAGGGAGTTATGTGCTGGGAATATTTCTAACAGATACATTGTGTTCAAGCCCCCATAAATGCCAAAGGAAAACATGCAAGTGCGATACAGTAGAGGAGGAATTGGGTGCCAAGGTGTTTTTATGTGAGATTGGGAGCTGTTTCAATAACCAAAATGTAGATTTTCCTTCAAAGGAGAGGAAAAACTTTGCAATTCCCCCTTTCTTTCTGACTGTGAGGGAAAAATAAAAGTACATCTGGTTCAAATATATTGCAACAGGAATTAACCCAGTTACTTTCAACTAAGACAGGAAGCATGGGAGAAGTGGTTTTCAGGGAGCGGAAAAATTAAATGCATTTAGCTTGGTGTGGGCAATTGCAGCAGGGAGGTGCATGTCCCCGAGCATGGAGGGCATCTTCCTTGGAAGGAGGCAGATAAGGGAGTAGAGGACTTCAGGCACTTCATCCCTGGCCAAAGTGGGAGAGATCAGATGGCGCCTCCTTATTCTGAAAGCAAACTGAAGAGAGTTTGGTACGTGGTGGTGGGGGAAGAGGTACTCTGCGAGAGCTAACTAGGAACTGTCTTCAGCAAAATCCTGAACACACCCCTTATGGTTCTGAGAAACAAAAAGATGTAAAAATGTTTTTTTCCTCAGAAGTGTTCTAGTGATCCACGTATGGATGCCAGGAGAGCTGTGTACATGCATATATATATATATATACACACAGATGTGTATGCACACACACAGCACACATGCCTAAAGCAGGCTCATGCTTGCGTGCCTAGAGTAGGCTCACTGCTGCCTTCTTTAGAGGGAGGCACTACACGTAATTTGATCCTCCTTTTACTTTTCTGTTAAAAAGTTGCTGAAGTGCGCAAGGTTGTGTGTGAAGCTGTTAGCTCATCTGTGCTTTCTTCTGTGCAACTTTCCCTTTTGGAGTTAGTGTGGAATGTTATTTGGGGGGCATTCTGTGGCAAATGGTGCCAGCAAGCATGGCATCATCACCGTGCTAAGTGCCAGAACAGTTTTCACCTCTCTTGTTAATGTGCAGAAGGCTGTGATATGTTTACTCCATTGCAATAAAAAAACCTGCAGAATCACGGAATGGGCCAGGTTGGAAGGGACCACAGTGAGTCATCTGGTCCAACCTTCCTGTTCAAGCAGGACCATCCTAGAGCACATTGAATGGGGTTGTGCCCAGGTGGTTCTTGAATATCTCCAGTGAGGGAGACTCCACAACCTCTCTGGACAGTCTGTTCCAGTGCACAGTTACTCACACAGTAAAGAAGTTCTTCCTCATATTCAGGTGGAACTTGCTGTGCATCAGTTGCTGCCCATTGCCTCTTGTCCTGTTGCTTGGCACCACCAAGAAGAGCCTGGCTCCATCCTCTTGACACCTTCCTTTCAGATACTTCTGGAAATTGATACGGTTCTCTCTCAGCTATCTCTTCTTGAGATTGAATAGGTCCAACTTTCTCAGCCTTTTCTCGTAAGAGAGATGCTCCAGTCCCTTAATCATCTTGGTTGCCTTCTGCTGGACCGCTCCTGGAGCTTCATGTCTCCTTTGTACTGGGGAGCCCAGAACTGGACACAGCACTCCAGATGTGGCTTCATCAGGGCAGAGTAGAGGGGCAAGATCACCTCACTTGCTCTGCTGGCAATGCTCTTCCTAATGTGCCCCAGGACACCTTGCCATTGTTGAATTTCAGACCATTCTCTGCCTATCTCTCTGGTGCTGTGCAGTATTTGTCCTGAATGTCCTGATGTTATTAACTGCATCAGTAGTGTTGCAGCAGACATTTGTCAGACATCTGTCACCCCTCAGATTGCAGCTGGTGAAACGCTGCAACCTGCAGTCCCTTCTTCTTCCAAAAGCCTATAGAAATAGATTAGCACTACTCACATTGTATCATGTTCAAAATGGGAAGATAGGTAGACCACTTCAGAGTAGTAGGCATGTGGAGGATGTTTCCTGGCACCTTGAGGGGGCTTTCAGTTCAGCTCTGCTTTTCTTTAAGCTCTGGTAGCCTGCCTGATACACACTGTGGTGGAGGAGGTGTCTGCTTTATACTTTAACTCCCCCACCCCCCCCAGAAAACTAATAAAGACCAAAAAACCAAACCCAACAAACAAACAAAAGAACAAAAAAATCCCCAAACATCTTTCAGAAGTGGCCACAATTTTCAGAACCTGGGCAGGTGTGTCTGTCTGCATACTCAGAATCAGAACTACCTTTCAAAAACTCCAGGGTTTACATATTAAACCCACCACGTCGCTGTACCTATGCAGTCTCCTGTGAGGACAGATATCACACACCCAAGCGCATTAGGGCAACAAGCTCCTGGCATGAAACTCCATTAAATCAGCAGTTGACACATTCTGCATTTGTTTCTGCATTTTGTTTTGCCCTGTGGAGAGTGTGTTACAGCAGTCCAATTCCAAGTTGACAAAAATACGGATAAACTGTGACAAGGTTTGCGTGGAAGGGAATAGGTCATGCCCTTTTCACCGGTCTTGAGCAGAGGGAAGTGCTCTTGGGCATGACCGCTCCGTGGGTGCCCAGGAATAGTCTGCAATCTAATACATAGGTTTTAAATCTATTAGGAACTGACAAGTTGTTTTATTAGTGGCAATGACATAATTTTCCCCAGCTTTTCCAACTGCTTTCTTCTGTGCTGTTAACACTATCTTAGACTCATCTAGGCACAGGGGTAGAGTGCCACATTAGGAAGATGATATGAAAAAGGGGGTTTGAAAGCAGAGCGTGACCATAAAGCATTTCTGTTTCTTTTGTACTTCTGAAGCTTCCACTGAAAGTAATATTTTGTACCTAATTTTTTTTAATGTTCCAGCCTAGTCCCACATGTGGGATTAATTAGACAAGACAAATGGCTATGAAGGAGCCCATCTCTTTCTGGGAGGTTGTTTTCTGATGTTGTCGTCCCATTATTTCCACTTTTCAGGTGCTTGTTTGAATGACTGATGGACTCAATCGCTTCTTATGTTTGATAGGCAAATACAGCGCTCCGCTTTGCTAGTGTGTGTGTGTGTATGTGTGCGCCTACGATAAACATTCATTTTTAATTTACTCTGTTTACCTTGAGGGACTGCCAAGAAGTGATTCAGATATTCCACTGCAAAGGGTTTTTCTATTGTGATGCAGGACAAAGGAATGTTGAGCATAGGCTCTTTCTTCAAAGAAAAAAGAATATTATTTATTTGTGCAGCTACAAGAGGGCTGGTTTTCCTATGTAAACAGTCGCTTGATTTTGTTTGTCACACAGTCTACTGAATCTTTTATTCCTGTGTTTAAAAGGAAAAGTTTGCTGTGCAGTGACAAAGAATTTCAGCACACAGTTCAATGTTGCCGCCCTCCATGTGCTGTTGCATGGTGAATATTACAGGTTTCACCCATCTCATGTTTCCAGCAGTTTGCTTTGGGGTAAACACTTTCCTAAGGGACTAATTCATGAAAAAAGCTCCTTTTGCAGCGCTGTTTGGTCCTGTGGACAGCTGTGTGTTTTACACATTGCTGTTGCTTCAGAAAGCAGTGCTGGCCCGATGGCTGCTGCTTGCATTTGGCAACAGGCTGTATGTCTACCTGGTAAGGTGGCTTGCTGGACCTGAAGTGGCACTTGAGAAAGAGATAGAGATTTAGGAATAATTCCATAGCAAAATTAGTCTGAATCCATCTAGGTGGATGAATGGGCAGAGAGCTTAGAGAGAGCAGTCACCTGTCCTGCTGGCAACAGTAGTCCTGTATTAGTTTAATGTGGAGTCTCTTTGGTGCCTCAGACCCAAGTTCTTTCTGTCTGGGGCTGGTTTTGAACCTTTTTCTTCAAAATTTGTTTTGGAGTTTGATGATTTGGGGTTCATTTTTTTGAGTGACAGGGATTCGAGGGACGTGAGTTTGTGTGTCAAAAGAGCATTTTCAGGGTGTTGCATTAAGCCCTGGGATGCAGAGAGATGTTGTGCCGTCCAGTCATTGGTGTCGCTGGTGTCTGATGCCAGCATTTACTGGAAAGACAGCAGGTTGGCTGATGTTACATCTACTGCTTGTAGGCAGAGAGTGGCAAAGGCATCACATTGACGGAAAGGCTGCTCAAGATCTAACGGAGCAGCAAAACTTCATAGGAAAATCATCTGATTAAAGACCTTCCTGATGAAAGGACTTATTATCATACAGTGGCAATAAAAGTGACACATAAACTGGAAAACAAAGTCAGCACTGCTACCTGTCCCATCAAAGTTCCTGGGATTGTGGTGTCCATGGACGTTATTCTGAAGTTTGAATATGGGTTGATGATGGTTTATGCTTATCTGGTACAGCACTGACTTCACACTTCAGCCTGCTTTTTCTCCTTTTCCTATGATTTATCATCCCAGGAGGTGATATAACAGATTAGGGATGTTTAGTCAAGACTGCAAAAGGGTTATCTTGGTGTACAGGATAATAGTTTTTTGAAAATAGATTAATTTCACCTTATCTGGTTAAGTTCTATATAACCTTTTTTTTGAATGGTGCATAGAGTTTTTATGAATAGTCCCTGAGCGTCTATTAAAAAACATCATTACAATTTGTTCAGCACAATTAAAGAAGAAGCTTTCTCAGAAAATTTAAAAAATGTCCTGTAAGGCCACAGCAGTTACAGTTTAACGTGTAACAAACAATGTGGTAGACAGAGAGGGATGATGACATGTCTTTAGATTTATTGAAGAAAATTGCTATATGAAGTCTCCATGCCGGTAGGCATTGAAACAGAAGCTGAAAAGTATAGATAATTTCGAAGGGAAGATTCTAGAATGTATGTAAGTTGAAGACACAGTAGTTATGTCCCAGCGTGAGAGAATGAGACTGAACTGCAAAAATCCAGCAGTCCAGTTTTGGTCTCTTTTTGTCATATGCTGAGATTTTGTGAAGCTGCAGTTCACAACTGTGATTTTGTTTGGAGACAGACTGCAATTTAGTCATGTTTAGTAAATATTCCTTGGAACATTGTCTTGATAACAGTTGTCCTGAAGCTGAGAGTGAGATACCAGACAAATACAACAAGGTGCAATTTTGATTTCTTCGTATAAACTAGGAGTAAGTAAAATAAAAATCCATGACTAAATTAACAATGGAGCGATGACTTATGCATTATGGTCCTAAGATTCCTATAGGTTATTCATTCAGCCAAATATCAGCATATCCATAACACAGACTTCAAGTCTGTTCTGTACTCAACAGGCTGCTAATCCATTGCCATTGCTATTATTGTTTGCTGGAGTTCAGTTAATCCCCTTTATCTTTTAATGTAGTAAATTATTGTAGATACAGGTAAAATAGAATCCTTTTTGTAAATGCTCTATCTTGGAATATACTTTGCAAGATTATTTTTTGAAGGTTGTGTATCCATCTTGTTCATCCTCCTATTTTAATGTTTCTAGTATCAAGAATTATTTCTATAATCTATGTTACTCTAATCCTGGCTTAAAAAATACGTGGGTATTTCTAGTGGTTGCATTGTTAGAGCCATAGTCATCTAAGGTAGAAACTGAGGTCAGATTTGTACAGTTTTTTAATTGTTCATGTGAGACACCATTTGCTTGATGATGGATGCAGAAAAGTTTAAAACTTGCAATCGTGTGTGAGAAATTCCCCACTGCAGTGTGTTTTCTGCTGAAAGATATCAAGCACAGTTCTTTGGGCAAGTCTAACTCTGCTGCTTGGAAGGAAAATGTTTACGTTTTTATTTGTTTATACTTGTGTAGGAAATCACTTTTTGTTCCAGTTCTAGGAGATACCAAGTAAAAAGCCCTTAATTCGCTGTGTTGAAAAGTAAGCTGACAAAACCACAGATAGCTCAAAATATTTGCCATTTAAAAGGCTTGTGACAACAAATAGACCACAGTGATGAGCTGAATGAAACAGCCATGTGTGGGGAATGGAAAATCAGACAAAATAATAAAACTGAGAACTAGGCAGTGACTATTTGCAGCAGGGACGTTCCCAGCACATCTCTGCGTGTAGTTGCAGACTTGTCTGTGTGTTTCTGCATGCCTGTGGTGCGAGATGGTTTCAGCGTCAGCTGCTTCAGAGACCTGGTATTGGGACACCAATTCTGAAGTATGGCTTTGTGGGCTCCACGCACCCATGCCTTTGTCCAGGGGAACAGAATACTAAGGCCTTAAAGAAGAATTAAATATGTGTGCGTGGCCTGTGTGGCAGTGGCTTATCAGAGGTCTGTGCCATGAGCTGACTTGGCCAAGCCTCGCACCTTCAGCAAGAATTTGCTCCCCTGACCCTATGCCACAGCTCTCCCTTCCTTCACCCACTGCTCTGGAATCTCCAGGGTTTTCAAAATCTGTATCTTCCTTCTTCTCCCTCTCAAGTTCCTGTTGGGAGGAGGAGTGGCCTCAGTGCATTAGGCAGAGGTGGGAGGAACACACATAATCCTTCCTTTGATCCCACAGGCCTTGGTAAGAAAACTGAACCAGCCAGGGAGCAGGAGATCCCAGTGGTCCTACAGCTGGTGGGTGGTTGGGGCTGCTCGGAGGCAGAGCTGGGCAGGAGCTTTGTACGCAGTGCTGCAAGTCTTGCTGCATGTGCAGCAGACACAGGTAGAAGCTGAGTTCTGCTTGACTTTAAAATAATAAAAAATAATACGAAAAATGTGCGGATAACTCGTGTCATTAGATGTTAATTAGAGAAATGTGGGTAATATTACACCCACAGCTCCGAATGTGAAGTGGTACTAAAGCAGCTGTTTCACTCAGGGGACACGCAGAAGAGGACTAAGAACTGATTAGTTAGGGAGAAATAACAGTAAGTTCAATATAAATTGCTACCAAAAAAATAATTTATTGCAAATGTTTATTTTGCTTGATTGCCTTTGATATGTGCGCACTTGTTAGGGAAGGGAGAAGGAGTTGTCTGCAAGCAATTAGGCAAGTGACATGGTGAGGGAATTAGCCTCTGTTAGATCCCAGCCCTTACGGCTCCAGCTCTCTTTTGGTAGAAGCCCTCGCCCCACATCTGGCTGCCAACTCCGTCTCCTGCTTTTCATTAGTGCTCCAGCCTAAGTTGCTAGAAAGAGTGACTGCATAATGCATCCTCTGCCCTTCCTCAGGATGGAGCAGGGTTTAGTCCAAACGTGAAAAACACTTATGGCCTGAAACTGCTTTTTTTTCCTCTTTCTTTTTTTTTTTTTTTTTGAGCAATCTGTCTTTCGAGAGGTGTGTCGTGCAAAGGGAAAACCGAAAGGTGGGCAGCTTACAAGCGTGCAGGGGAAGTCGGAGCAAGTAGAGACGCGACGTATGAGGCGCTGCATTCATTTACCCCTGTTTTTGCAGCGCCTGGCTGGGCCTGCCCTGGGTGAGAGACGGATTTGTTGACTCTGCAGCATGGGAAAGAGCTGACAACAGATTTACTACAGAGATGACTTAGCAGCCCCCTCTAAGTGTTATGAAAAGAGTTTAAAATGTTTATATTGGCCCCTCCGATGTACAATAAATTGTTATCCGAAACAATTGAGAATAAAGAAGGGAAAAGTCATAATTGCCTCTCAGGAAATGCAGGGGCTGTTTCGGCGTGCAGGAGCGAGAGGGCGTTGGGTTTCATTGACTTGGTCTGGCTGGAAAGCAGCCTGCCCCACAGGAAGGCCGCGCATTCCTGTCCTCTCGGTGAACCTGCCTGAAAGGAATACAGGAGTTATTGGGTAATCAAGGCTTGTCAGCACCTTGGTTATGCAGCGTGGTTCAATCCGATAATGTGAATGGAACCTGTAATAGCGCTGATGAAAAGCACGCCAGTTTGAAAGGGGCCTTGAATGATTTTTTTGTTCATTTTCTGTTTACATGTAACGCGTTATTGATGTCGTTGCCTTCTAATGTGCCTGCTTGTTTCATAGAAAAACTGGGAATTATTCATTATTTTTAAAGAAGAGGGAGAGCGAAAGAGAGAGGGAGAGGAAGGAGGAGTGAAAGAAAGAACCCTGTTACGTGAAGAAAATTGCATTCGAATGCTGCGACTGAAACATATTGATTTTCTGGCACAGACTTTTTAGATTAAAAATGCCAATACTAAATCCTTTCATGACCTATAGTTCATATGAAGTTCACGTGTCATTTACTATTATTCTGGAAAAAGCAGAATCTTTAATGAAAACATAGTTTGAAGGAATGTCCTGCCATCCCGGCATTTGCATGCGATTGTAATAAGACTTGATTAAGAGCTAAACATGCTACTGAGGCAGAGGTTTAGGGTGTTTTTTGTAAATTGAAGTCCATAGATCTTTTTTAATTGCTTGCTTGTCTTTGCCCTCATCTCGAGCTTTATATCTCATTTCTTTTCCTTTGTTTTTCTTTATTTTGCTCATTCGTTATGTTACGATAGGAGGCCAGAGAAACTCATTTTTCCCACTGCTAAGCACTAGGATCTTGCTTCAGATTTTATGGCATTCAGGGGATCAATGAGTCAAAATGCTATTTTGATCTGCAGTACAGCAAACATTTCTCGTATAAATTCCCAGAGATGACCCTGCCTTCTCCAACTGTTTTTACCCCCTTCTTAATAGAGACTTTAAAGGTACTGATGCCATGCTAGTGTCAGATTGGAAAATTTAAGGCCAAATCCCTGGCTCAGATGATTGCAAACTGCTGGCTATTTCCTGCTGCTAACAGGGCTAAATTTCACTTGCAGTTTCTTTCAAGAGGCCTTCATATTTGTGAGGGGAAGGCATTGCAATGGGAAGCTGCTGTGTATCTGCTGGCTTCCGCAAGACTGTGTGAGGGACACGTTCATCTCACTGTGCTGCCCCGGCATTTTGGCTCGCACAGGCTGGTCCACTTTATACCTAAGGCTGGCTTTTGGTTGGGAATGTTCATTCACAGAGGGGCTCTTCTGCATTTTATCCTGAAACCACACAACCCTGTGTCACCCGTGGCTGAAGTCACTGGAATGTGCAGCATGGGAGCACATATTTATCGATGATAGGGGTTCAGCGTGGTATGGGTCTGACTCAGGAAAGCAATCGAGCCCTTCCTTATTTAAAAAGGGGCAGAGGAAATCTGCGTGATAAACGTATTTACTTTTCCACAGGTTTGTTTGCCAGCGGCGCTGGCAGGAAGCGGCTGTTGGAATTCAGGCGGCCAGCTGCTTTGCTGGGGACGCGGCGGGAAGGGCCTCGGCGCCCCGGGCGCTGGCAGGGGTGTCCTCCGGGACAGCCGCCTCGCCCCAGCGGCCAGCACAGCCTGGCACGCTGGCGACAGTCCCTCTGCACGGAAGGCCCTGCTGGGGACGGGAAAACTGGCCTGTTGGCCGTGCCTCATTCGCTCTAGCAGGGACACCTTCTCCCTGTGCAGGGAAGGGGCAGCACCCGGTGCCCTGGGAGTGGGCAGGGCTGTTTGGGCATGGCAACTTCCAGGGCTGACTTTTGAGAGAACTTAATAAGTTCCTTGAGGGCTTCTGTCTCTGTCTTAAAATACACAACATCTTATGCATAGGCAAGATCAGTAGTTGGGCGTTCATGAGCACTCTGTCTCACTAAGCAAGTATAAATGTCTTAAGGCAGTTGAAACTTCGAGCTCTTTCCTGGTACCACCTGCGCCGTCCTACCTCAGGGAGAGCATGGCTGCCTTCGCAGGCCTCGCTCTGGGCCGGCTCCTCTCCTGTTTGAGATCCATGCGGGATCCTCTCCTGCTGGAGATCCATGGCAGGTGTGGGACAGTGCCTGCATAGCATGAGGTGCGGCTGGCAGGATGTGGGTGTGGCTTTTACTGGGTGGCACGCTCAGATCTAGTGTGCTGTGGTGGCCACCAGGTTGCTGAGCGGTCCTGGCCTCAGTCAGCATGGGCAACCCTCACCCCTGAGTACAGCCTGCACCTTGTCTGCCTTCAGTCAGAGCATGCCATGCTATGCCACCTGGTTTTGTCACTGTTGCTTTCATCTCCCTCTTCCATTTGTTCTCTCAGGGAGGACCAAGAAGGAAGGAGAGCCCCACTTGATCAGTTTATTCTCTGTAAATATACCCAGCAACAGAGCACACTTTTTCTTGGTAGAACTCCAGTGGCTGCCATGACTCCTGAGCAATCAGAGGTCCTCGCTGCCCACTGCTTTCCATTTTGGCATTGTACTTTCAAAAAAAGTTTCCTCTTTGGAGATGTCAGATAGAGGTGGCTTACTGGTTGTAGCTGGTGGAGGGGTAGAGCACAGCCCAGGACATAAAGCAAGCAGGAATTGAGGTCCATCTGCAGTTTGCCCCTGAGGTTTTGTCCTGCTTCAGACAAAAATGTACAGTGGCTTGGTTAGATACACAGCTCTTGTGTCTCTTTTCTGTTCCTGTATCGCATGTGTGGGTGAATGTGAGAGTTGTAGGGAGCAATGCAAGGCCACAGCAGGCTGGGTGAGTGGCTGGCTTTCTCAGCTGCTTGTTGCACAGCTCTGCCGGACGCCTGTGGTATAAGGTTATCACACAAGTTTGAATTCTTCTCATGATATATACAGATTTTTGGTGCTTGTTTAGCAAAAAGAAAGTAATTTGTTCAACAATGGATGTTACACAAAATATTTACTTTCTCTCCCAAAACACACAGAGCTGGCTGCATTGTTCCATTCTTGGTGGCACCATAGCAGCTCTCCTCAGTCAGAAACTCCGGAATAAAAACAAGCAGGTCAGTTCACAGTCGATAGGAATTAGGAAGAACATTTAAGCCAGAGCTGAGGTTTCTTGCATTCAGCACAACCTTCACTAGTATGGCTCTTGTGCTATAAAGTAATTTATGAACACATTGTTGGAAAAGCAAGCTTCTGCCTTACCTTGGTCCAGATGTCCTTATTTGCCTGAATATATTTAATGTTTTAGAGTCAAACCAAAATTTAATTTTGAATTTGTAGTGAATAATTTGGACATTTTCTCTTGCTTGGGTAAACTCTCATGACAGGTGCTGGCATGGCAGCTGGAGACTGAAGTTCGTGTAGGTGCAGGACAGGCAGCAGAAGTGCATCTAGGGCAGCAGTGGTTTGTCTGTTGGCCGCCAGCTGGATCTGCATGATTACTTCTAGAAACTGCACAAGGAGCTACACTCAATATCCAGTCTTAATATTTGGCCTCCATGCGGGAGAAATAAAAGGAAGTAAAGAAAGTGATGTAACTACACCTCTAGAAAAAGCTCTAGAACAACTGGAAAAGGGAATTTCCATGTACATATCTGCAGAGCTAGCTAATAAGCCCCTTAGGAAATGATTTAACAAATGCAAGTTAATAGTAGTTATTTTGGAAAAATCACAGAAAATAATGGAGAACTAATAGTAATAGGTAAGAGCAGCTATTCTGGTAGCAGAGAGCATTTAGTTCTTAAGTGTAATTTCTCTTCTTGGGAAGAAAAAACTCCAGGCAATAAACACAGAAAAATACCTCAAGGATAATGGCATTTATGCAGAAAGCAACACTGTTTTATAAATACAAAGCAGCACATGTGAGGTTTGGGCATGACATACATCAGTTCTTCGCGCAGACGATGCTTGAGAGCTCTCAATCCTCTTTCTCTTCTGCACCAGGCTGGCAGCAGACATCTTCAGGAATCCCAGTGGTCTGAAGTGTGGGACCTCCCTGTAAAAAAAAAATCACTTTCTTCAGAATGTAGTTGTTTTTAGTACTTGGCAGAGCACTAATTCTAAAAAATGCCAAACTGTGTTCACAAGCGTTTGAGACTGCTTCTTGTTCGGCAGCCAGAAAGTTTCCAATGGCCCCTTTTGTAGGACTGTGCAGAGACATTGCGTCTGGAGGAGACAAACAGACTTTGCCCTTTGTTGTCGCTCAGTCTGACTCTGAAAGAGCACCAGTAAGGTCTGGACGCGCTATGGAAAATTTACCAAAATCGTTAAAAATGGTTGGAGGGAGTCTGAAGAACATATAAAGGATCCAAACAGGTTAACCAGACAGCTAGCAAGGAAGAGCACTATTTAAAAAACATAAGTGGAATGTAATACACCAGGGAAATATAGGAAATTTTCACATGATGGGAAGATAACATAATCAGTAATAATGGAATAATAATATTTTAGTTGACACTGGTTTATAAGCATAACATCCCCTCCTCCATAGATAGGGCATGTTAAACTATCTGAAATACAGAAAGGAGGTTCTGATTTTCCTCTGTTACTTGTTTATTCCAGGACAGTTATCATCCTCCCTAAATTTTATTTAAAGTTCACAGCAGTCTATGCAGCTAGTGCAGTTTTAGGTTAAGCATATTTTATCCATAATTGCTATATTTGGTTCTCAAGTTATTATTGTAGTTCCTTGGGGTACATTTAAATCCACCTTATTGTAATAGATTATGGAATATAGTGGCTAATGTGTCTAATGTAAAATAAATGACTATAATGATTTATGATCCAGCACTTCAGTTTTATTGAACATAAGGATCATTGTACTAAAATGGATGGTGTATTGCTGGTTTAGCATAAAATACTGAATAACATATTCAAGGAAATGAATGGATTGGCCAGTTCATAATATTCTGCCCCTTCAGCTGAGAGGTCTTTAATAAGCAAGAGTGTCATTACACTTGAAAATCTATGTGTAGGTAATCCATTATCCAGAACAATGACAGTGATCGGATGAAGCTCTTATTAAAGAAGGGCCCTCCTTGCAGGGAAATACAGAGCACTTCCCTGCCTGCGGGAAGCTGTGTCCTGTGTCTGTGCGTTTCTGGTTTTGTTAAAGTGGTTAAAGCAGTCTTTAGTGTTGTTGAATTTAAAAGAATCAGTTTTGGGGTGGGGGCTGTAAGGTGGTTTTAAAGGTGGGGAGCAATGACAGTAGGCTCTGGTTTGCATGGGCTCACGCTGAGGTGCATCTTTGCTGGTTGTACCTTTAAGTTACATATTTCAGCTTTTCATTTTTATCTCGTTTGAAGGCCAATACAGAATACACCTTTGCAGGCACCTTCTGTTTACATCGAGGTTTAGTAGTATTGTCTCCTACTAAATGTCAAGAAGACTGATGAATATCACAAGGGGCGATACCAGTGGGAGTATTGCTGGGAGTGGGTGTTCGGCTTTCCTCAGAGCCACCAGCAATGCTTGCTTTTGGACAATCACAGCCAGCAATGTCCTGACTTAAACCCTTGACTTCCTGGGCTTTAGCCTCAACTCTTTAACTCTTTGACCTCAAAAAGGAAAAAGTTTTTATTAGTAAGAAGGAAAATTAATAGGAGTCATAACATGGACAGAATACTTGAAATTTTATCTGTCTATTAAAACATGTCTCTAAAAATAAGGAAGCAAAGCTAAGATTGTGAAAAAAATACGAAGAACAGAGATGGTATTTTAAAATACATATTCTAAGGTAACTGTTAAAGGAATGTAGATGATTGTGTACCTTAGTATTTTCACATTTTCCTACAATCAAAATAGGACAGGAGGTTGTAAAAGACTAGCTTCCAGAAGTGTGCTTATAATAATTTGTAGTAAAAAATCACATTTTGTTATGTGTTGGAGGGAGAAAAAAAATAATGCGTTTTGGGGATGTTATCCTGGAATAACTCCATACTCATTTTCTTAATAGTGTTTGGATAAAGCTGAAAGACACAAACTATTAAAAAGGCATATTTGCATTCATTATACCCATTGTAAAAATGAATTAAGAACTCCTCTTGATATAATTACAGCTTAAAGTATTAAAATACACATGATCAAAGTACAGTAGTTCTGTTACAGCACTTGCAGACAAGTCATCTCCCCATTTAAACAAGACCTCACCAGCATCTTGAGTGGGAAGCAGTTTGTTGCTATTTTATCATCTATTACTAGCTTTTCCTGTCAGTGAGCACATCCTTTGGCAGACATGCAGGGAGAGTTTTAAAACAATTCAAAATTATTTTGGCAAAAACCAAAGCACCTACAGTTGCAAAAACACATCTTCAAAATTTTAATGTATCCAGAAATGTTCGGGCTGGCTTTGACGTGTAATTGGATCCTGTTTTATAGTTGAGCCATTTCAAGTTTTTAATTTCTTACATCTTAGTCAATATTTTAAGTAGGTAAGTCATACCAGCACACTCAGAAAATCCTAAACTAGCTGCAGCTGTGCTTCTAATGGAAGCACAAATTGTATCAATAGCTGTGGCGGCCTGATCTCGTTTTGGTGCAGGATGATTCCAAGGACCTGGCTTCTAGTCTTAACTATTCTTAACAGTTTTGGTGGTATGAAACTTAAGTGATACTGCTTTACTGAAGCCTGTCATCAAAGTTTCCTTGCTGCCTTAAACTTCCAGATGGTAAGGTGTATGTTTTGAAAAAGAAAAGCAGTCAAAGAGCTGACTCCTTGTTGACTGCAACCTTAAATATCTTCTCAGTATCATTGCAGTACGATAGCATGTGAGGCTCTCTTTTAGTGGCCTAGGTAAGCTTGAGCAGAGGTGCCCAAAGAGCTCCTAAGGTGAAGCATGTTGGATCAGCATTCTGTTACCTGCTCGTGCGTGGTTGTGTTGTAGCTCTGATCCCTGCTGGGGTGATGAAGCACCCTCTTGCTTGCCTCGTGTTCTGCTATAGCTGCTGTCACCACATGGGGACATCTACAATGTTGTGGCTAAGGCCACATAAGCTGATGCAGGATGATGCCCAGAGCTGCTGCCATGTTGGCTGTGCCCCTGTCATTCCTGGGATGAGTCTGGTGAGCATGAGCGAGGCGGCTGGGATGTGGCTGACTGCAGGGACAGTGGGGCCCCAGCTCAACCCATATTCTCCTGTGTTTGAGCACAGGCCCATCCCATGGCGAGAGTGCAGATGTGCTTTATCACATATCCCTACATGCAACCCCTCCCGTCGCCGAGATCCATCATGGAGAAGAATAACTCAGTCTCTGAAGCCGAATTGTGACTCTCCCTGTTTCTGAAAGCCCTTTGAGTCTTTCCTCTGCCATGGACATCTGGTTTTCACATCATGGTTACTTCAGCCCAAAAGCTTCCACAAGAATTTTAAATAAAATATCACTACTAACCAGATCCACGGGGGAAAGCAGTGGCTTTGCTCACAAATAGGAACATTGTTGAGGCTGGAGAAAAAGGGGGTTCTTTCATTCACGCTGGGTTACATCACTGAGCACCAGCCAAATGGCGGAAAATAGCAAGAGCTGTTATAGGAACAAGTTTATGTGCTGCAAATGCAGGAAACATCATTGCCAATGGTGCACATCTGATGTGTATTCAGGCCTTGGCTATAGCATTGCAGGAGGAGGAGATGGGCCAAGTGATGGCCTGGGAGCTGTGGGCATCACGTCACAGGGAGGTGCAGCAGCCCTTGGGCATGGCATGCAGGTCTTGTGGGTTAAAAAGAGCCTTTTCTGCACCTCTGCAAAGGCATATGTGGATGTCTGGATTTATCTCACACAGTTCTAGACATCTCTAAAACTTATACACTAACTTATTACTGTAAGCCCCCTTTGACAGGCAGCGAACAAGCACTTCCAGAGTGACTAGACAGGATGATACTGAGGTATGCTTAGAAATACCTACTTAATGCAGAAAGAGCATTGATTGACTAACTGAGAACTAGATATCTAACTTCTACATCCTGAAATTAGGCCAGATACCATCTCTTCTTTCAGCTCTCTTTGTGCTCCTTTGTATCTTATGAATCCTGGTAAGTGCATGCAGAATAAATTAAAGGGTCTGTAACCGCCTCTGCACATATTTATGATTTTAAAATAGTAACAAGATCCTGCCATAGGAAAATTTTGTTAAATCCTTGCTTAGTGAAGATCAGTGATAGCCTAAGCACATATATATCTCCAGATACGTATGCATGCATATCTACCTATCTGTAAAAACCCCATGTCTTTGCATTTTTGTAATAAAATTTTCCTGTTAGCATTATTTGTTGAATGCTTTCTACATTCATTCTTCTGAATGAATACAATGAAAAAAATAGACTTAAAGAAATAGAATGGATGTTTTCTGATGCAAGAGAGATTTTAGCTCCCCAAGATTTGTGAAAGGATGAGGAACATCCTCCTGTAACTGCAGGTGGATACAGTACTTAGATGTAGAATTCCTCATAACAGAAAAACTTATACAGTGTGGAATCAGTGTAAAACAATGAAAATAAATTTAGTGACTAATTGTTTGCATTAAATATGAGATAATTTCCGTTGTATGTACATCCAGGCTTTCTGAAATCAAGTAAGATTTATCCACATATTTCCATGGTGTTTTACAGAAACTTTTTTGTTAGAAAACATGCGTTTGACTGCCTGTGGTGGTATAGAATATTCCAGCCAAGTGCTCATTTTTTCTTGACATACTTGCATGGTTTACGTATGTACACTGATGTGCCAGTTACGCACTCTTTATTATTTAGAACCATGTATATGTATGTATACATACACGTACACAGCTATCTGTGTGTGCACAACATATAGAAAGGTGAAGATTATTGTCTTATTTTCAGATTGGTTTTGTTCTTGTCAACATGTAGAAACCATATTTTTTTGCAAAATGAAATATTGTCACTGAGTGGGGACTGCACTGGCCATGTGCCGCCAAGAACTACCTTCCCTCTCTAATTTCTATGGAAAGGAATCACACCTCTTCCAGTACCTTGTCCTGGTAGCCCTCCTGCTCCAGCATGTGTTGGCCACAGAAGGACAGACTGACAGGGAGCGTTGTTGGTCTGAGCTCAGCTTGCACACCCTGCTTTCTGCTATCAGTAGAGGCACTTGCTGATACTTTGTTGACGTGACAGCTTCACAATATCAACAAGATTTTGTGAAGTTACTCACAGCAATTTCCCAGATTCTCCCACTCAGCATTTGCTGCACTTTTTGCCTTTGTCTTTGTGGAGTTTTCTTTGCAGACCAGGCAAGTAAAACCTGTGTAATGCAGCATGCATGGTTAAAAAATGCTTCAGAGGTTCAGAGAGCAAAGGAGAGCTTCATCTCTCCATAGCGCTTCTCTTTTCTCTGTGGCCTTTTTTGAGGCTGGTGGGACGTTCAGCTTGGCTTGCAAATATAAGAGCCAGCCGGGTCTTTTCCAGGCTGTGGAGCTCAGTGTGTAGATGGAGTTAAACAGTTTTGCATTCCTGAAGAGAACAGGAATGTTTTCACAGTGGAATTCACTCTGTGTGAATTACAGGAGTTTATTTTTTCAGGATGAACTCTTTTGACAGTATTTTTTTTTTTGTTTGCTTGTTTTTTTAAAGAGGAGATGATATGCTATGAAAATATCTACTGTAGTAACTATGTTGTTATTAAGGCTTGATTGGGAAAATTTGGGTTACAGAGTCCATGTGCTATTGAGGAAGGACAGGAAGAAACATTGCAGTGTTTTGTCCTTCTCATTTCTGTGTGCAGGGTTAGCTATGGTAAGCTCACACAGTTGTGCTGTGCATTGGTTGCTGCCAGGTATTTGCCATTGGTATTTCCTGGGGAGCAGGGAACGATGATGCTGCACGGGCGAGCAGCAGCGGCAGTTCAGGCAGGCCAGGCAGCGCGCTGCTTTCCTTTTCAGGGGTAGCACAGGCATGTGTCAGCTTGTGTGCTGCAGCCAGTAGATGAGACAGAATATTACAACTGTGGTTAATCATTTTTGCCTGTATTAGCATTGCTTTTGGGTTCTCATTAAAGTGTACGTGTTTTGAGGACAAAACGTGTTGAGACTGCCTGCCAGAAGAGGAGCCCAGGGCACGTCTCTGACCAAACATGCTTGTAACTGAGGGTCGGCCAGTGAATAGATTCTGTGGTTCCTGAAACTGAGGTTCCTGAAATGCTTTTTCCTGGTAGGGTTTATTTCGGATTTAAAAATAGGACAAAAAGCACTACATGAAGCTAAATATTAATTTTGTTGCTTTCCTGGCAAGAAGGCCAAGGAAATGGAGGGAGCTGTACTATTCCATCATGCAACATTAGCTGCATGTCATGTGACCATGTGTGGAGGGGATTTTTATTATCTTTAATTTGAGCTATAAGGGTAGGATTGAGTTTTGCCCTCAGACAAGTTCTCCAGACTCCCTGTGGGT
This sequence comes from Atrichornis clamosus, assembly GCA_013400975.1. Classification (NCBI taxonomy): domain Eukaryota; kingdom Metazoa; phylum Chordata; class Aves; order Passeriformes; family Menuridae; genus Atrichornis; species Atrichornis clamosus. Next base: position 241,050 of record WBMZ01003468.1, on the reverse strand, counting down.
CTCAGCGGGAGGTTGGTGTGTTCATCCATGGGCAGAAATCACTTACAGCTTTGGAGCTTCCACACACAGAGCTGCTCCTGTGAGGTCCCTCACTCAAGCCATGGGGACTGGCCTTATCTCCCAGCATCTTTTGCAGAAGAGTTAATCAGCCTCATCTCTACCACAGGGTACACAGAGACAGATACCGAAGAGCAGCTGATACAAAATAACACTGTGTCACATTGAGGTTCTGTTTGGGTTGACACATGCTCAGAGGTGGTATTAAACTGATGCATTCCGCTGATGTCTTGGGGATGAGTAGTCACTTGAAAAGAACTCAAGTCTCTTGGTGAAGGAAGTTGGAAACATGTCAGTGGCACCAGCTCCAGTTCAGGTGCCTTGGATCACCCACAGGAGCACTTTCTCCTTTCAGACAGGATTGCCAGACAACTGGGAGATGAGTAGAACAGGAAAAAGAAACAGCAGCATACATGTAAGCCAGGGACTACTCTGAACTTGAGTAAGAAATAGTATGCTGTCCTCTGCCAGGGGTGGCAAAGATGGCAACAGCTCTGGGCCACAGAACCAGTTTTTGAGTTCATCTAAGCAATACAGGCGCTTTGTAGATGTTCCATCTCCTTTGCTGCTCAGGGAGATGTATAGGAGAGCTGTCTTGACCTTCTTCTGAAAGAAGAAAAATCTTTGAAGGAAATAAGCTTAAATAAACTTTAAAAGGAATGCAGAAAGTCTTTCTTTAGGGATTTGTGTATCACATGTGGCATTATCCTGTGTATTTCACAGCTGTGCTGGAGCAAAGGACTTCCTATGCTGTCTTTTTAACCAGACCAATATACTACTTACACTGACAGAAAAAGTGAGTTATATTCTGTATCATCATCCCTTGCACATTAAACCTAATATGCATTTCAAGGCAATGGCAGAAAAAGTGGAGTTGTAAGCTATGCCCTTGGTCTTTTTTAGTTTTTTACTTCTAGACAGTGACATGACATATTCTAGATACACAAAAATAAAATCAATGAATTGCACAGCTTGTGTGAGACAAGCTTTGGTGTACAGACGCAACACAATATGAACACTGGATTTTGCTGTATTAGACATTAAAACACAGTCTTAATCAGAAATCTTAATCAAAAAGCTTATGGTGAATATTAGCTTCTATTCCAAAGTAGCAAATGCTTTACATTTCATCATAGAATCAAATGATCCATAGAAGCTATTTTTTAGGTTAGGTTATTTTATATGCATAACTTGATAACAGCCTGTTTCATAAATGCACTGTCTAGAGGTAGTGATTTTTTTTTTAAACAAAACCAAGAAACTATGAGTGCTCAGCACTTCCCACACGTTAAAACTGGAGCAATTGAAATTTTCTGCTGTACAGGACTGGAAGTGTGTTGTGCAACAGGAGAAGGAGTGTCAGCTCGAAGCAGACATGGAGAGAGGAGACTGAAAGAGCCCTGTGTGTTTAGTCTAGCAAAGCGCAGCTGAGCAGTGACACGGTGTACGCTGAGTACCCCAGAGGGGAAGGCTGCTGCAGGGAAAAGTGATTAGTTAAACCTAGAGGACAGTGTTAGCACACGAGCATTCTGGGAATGCAGCAGAGGAAAGGAGGCTTTGGTGGCCAGTGGAGGAGGAAGGTTCCAGAGCAGCCTTCCAAAATCAGCTGCAGGGACATAAGATGATGTCCCTTGTATTTTGTGAGTGGACTTCAATAACACAATTTTCTCACAAAGATGCTGGTTGGAGTCTATAATCTGGCATGTCCTCTATCTGGAAATCCACAAATCCTTTGAAGATTCACTGGATTATGGCACATGCAAATATGTAAGTTTTCTCCACTTTAGACTTAAAGTTCACTGAAAGAAGCAAAGTCATTGATATGTACTATTTGTGAGGAATATGCTCGTCTTTCTTTCACAGGTAGGAGAAGGAGGCACAGATGGTGGGGGAAGATGCCTTCTGCTCATTGGCAGTAAGGGAGCAGTGTAGGTGAGGGCATCTATGTGTTATATCCACGTTTGTGTGCCAGTGATGGACATTTCCTGTTGCTACCACATTTCTGCTGAGAGATTGTGCCCCTTCATGGCTTTGGATCGATTTTTTGTTGGGTTACACACAACACAGAAACACTCTTAGACTGGTAAGAGTGAGGATGTTCCTAACCGTCTGTGTAGCACAAGCGCCATTGATGAAGGTGTGACGGATCCACCACAGCATGCCCATGTTTACCAGTGACGTGTAGATACATCAGGCCTACTCATTAGTATCCTTCTCTTCATGTCTCCATGTGATTTTTCTGAACTGAACTGAATGGCCTGAATTATGGTACTCATTACCTAAAGGTTAATGTTTGTACTGTGATGATGAAAGTATTTTGTTTTTTCCCTTCTGTACCACAGGCTGTTCAGGGAGAGAGGAAAAAAACCACTCAGGCCTTATTAAATCAATCATGGACCTGGTGTTAGTGTGTCTCGTCCCTTTGTTCCCAGGTACGGTAGGTAGAAGAAAGCTCCATAAAGTACCATCCAAATGATCTGGCTCAAACTGCGAATGCAGGGATGCCTAGGAAGGTAAAGATGCATTTTGACAGATGTGGTAGCACCAGGGGTTCTCAGTTTTTAGGTATAAAAATCTCACTTTAAAAAATAAAAACTATGCTCATTAATATTGGTTAGGGAACCAGGCCACTCATACAAATAGAAATATGGTCTTTGGTTTTACTACAAGAAGCCATGCAAGAATCCTTCTGCGTTGCAATGTGGTGTACAGTTCAGGCTATGCAGTAAATTCTGCTTTTGGTGCATGATTCTTCCAACACAAAGTGCTGCACAGCATTTGGTTTTGTCACTGTGGGCTAAGAAGTGTCGCAGTTCCCTTGATGGGACAAATAAGGCTGACTTTTTAAAGGGAATTGAAGCTACATGATACAAACTGAAGGTAGACATCTAGAGATGGGCTACAAAGAGCACAGTCAGAAAGAAAGGAAGTGTGAAATCCTGCAGAATGAAAATGGTACAAAATGCCAGGTACCACTACACTTGCAGTTCAGTGTTTTATGGTGGGGGCTGCATTTACGGCATATGGGATGAGAATATGGGAATTAGGGAACATTGTGATGGATTGATTTCTATTGCATATGCCACAAATACGGGATAAAGAATTGAAACTGTGTCATTTCTACCCAAATGTTTCATGTCTTCCAGGTACTTGCATCATTTCCTAAAAAGCAGGGGAAATAAATAGCTTCTCAAATGCACGATAATGCTGAGGTAATCTGAATGACATAAAAATAATAAGCAAGGACGTGTAGGGGTAAAACACTAACCATATTTGTTCTCAGCCATATCTGCAGAGAGTGTATGGCAATTTTCAAAGCAGGCAGGCAGCTACCAACATTTTTCTTCAAAAGGGCAGAATTTGACTTTTACCCTTTACAAGAGCATTGAGTCGCCTGTCTGAGGAATCTTCATTTTGCCTGCAATCAGAAGGGGCACTGTGTGGACTAATGTTGATGTCATTTCTCAGCTGAAGCTTGTTCTATCTAAAATATCAGGGCCCAGACAACTTCATAGCAGCAGAGCAGATGAAAATACCTGGCTCTGTTTATAACTTCTCAACTGTGTTCACACCTCGGATGCCAGTTTTTACAAATAATTTCTAGATACTGCAAGAAAAACATTCTCTTTAAAGGTCAAACACTGGACGAAGCTTGTTTGGCATCATATGCGTGATTCCATATGTTCACATGTACAGTGACCCAAATTTAACCTTGGCCAAAGATAGTGAAGCACTGTCAGAGTCAGTACTTGCACAAGGATTGCCTTTGACATCGTATTTCCTAGATCATTGCAACCTATGGGAGCTGCTAATTATCTGTGGATAACCAGAAAGGTAACACCTGTAATTTCCTCATCACCCCAGGCTGTCTACTCACGGTTGCAGTGTGTTAGTATGGGGTGCCAGTATTGTGCAATGTGGGTAAACTCTACAGTGACAAATGACTTACGAGCCATTTTCAAGGTGACATTTTGATCAGGGAGCTTGTGCCAAGTGTTTTCTATTAAGCATTTCATTTCACTGCATGGTTAATCAGCAAAAGATTCTTCCAAAAATCCATTATGTCATATGTCATATGTAATATGTCAGGACCATTTCTCCTTGCTCAAAATGAAGGAGGGACCACAAATGCTTGAAAAACAGCAAATCTTATTTCTGCTTAAAAGTTAAAAAAAAAAGCAAAATAAACATATAGCTTTGCTTCTGACTTTGTTTAAAAGCTATCTAGATGAGAAACCAAAAATTTAAAGGTTTACACAGCTTGACGTTATTCATTATGCAAATACTTTCAAAAGCAATGCTATGCTGTGTAGTATTATGATATTTGATAAAATCAGTATTAACTATGTGTGTCTTTTGAAGTTGCAATACGTCTGGGTCATTTTATATGACTGCAAAGACCTTGTGGAATATAGATCAAATCCCCAGCATGTTTTCCTTTCTTAGCAAACCCTTTCCTACATCTAGAAGGCTCAAGTGCTAAGATGACCTGCAAGCTTCAGAATTGATCTTTGTTTTTTCGTTCTGTAAATGAGAAATGAATTTCATACACGCTTACCAACAATATACTGCTCTTTCAAGTCAGGTTCAGTATAGATTCAGTTTTAAATGTGCTTGAAACTTGTTCTTGACTAGTTGATTCTGACAGGGCTACACATGTATCTTGTTTACTTAAGGCAGGAGGTAGGCTGAAACTTGGTTTCCTCTTACTGACCATCACAGTAAGATGTCTGAATGGTTTCCAACTTGCCAGCTTTTAGCTCAGGCTAAACTCCTTTGAAATATTCAAGAACTACACAATATGGAGGCTCATTACAGTCCTCACTTCTGGTTTGAATGCCAATAACTGTGAAAGAACAAACGACTGGGCAGAATGGCAAAGAGTCCTTGTGAAACGGGCACTCAAAATGCTCTGTCTCTCAGCCTCACCCATCCTGCTGTGCAGGAACTGCCCCAAAAGGGCAAAAAGCAGCTTTTCTGCTTCAGGAAATCTCAGTTAAATACTCTGCAGTTTTCTGGGACTATCAATTAAAAGTACCAAAATGGGAATAATTTCTTACTAAGTTTTGGTGCCCAAAGGAAAGAAATAGGCACTTGGCTCCTGTAACAATCTTAGTCACAAAATTCGTCTTCTTATAAAGGCTCTGGTGAGGCTCAGGCATACGTTAAGAAAGCGACTGGATAGTTTCCATGTGTCAGTGACAAAGACCTGCACATAGACAGTGGCACAGTCTTCTTGCTTAAACACTGTGTCTTCCAGCGACGATTGATGTTGGTGCTGGCCTTTAGAGAATAGACCTGGACAGAACCAGGTGCTTCCCAACTGTAGTCCAGCATCACTGCTGAAAGTGCATTATGCTTTAAACCCATTGCTGGGAATTGTCTACTCTCATTTATATTCCTCAAATACCACCTTTTCCCGGTTGTTTCCTGACAGTCATTGCGTCTGAGATCTGTGAATGATGCAAGCGAGGAACCCTTGAAATTCCACAGAGTTTAGTTTTGAGTGCCAAGCTTTGTCAGGTTGACTGAGCAACACAGGAGCCACCCACAGTGGATGTTTTTGTGATCCTGCCTCCAGAGGTGGGGACCTATATTCACCATAAAAACTTCCCCTATCCACCCAGTTCTTCACTTGGACAACTGAAAGTGGAAAAATCAAGAAGAATGCAAATCCTTTGTAGAAAGGGTATGATGCTAAAGATTTCTTTTGATTCTCTTTGAACTAAGAATTATTTTCAGCAGGAGAACCCCCAGTGAATGAATTGAAACACTTTTACCATTCAAGACCAGGCTTAACAGAGCTCTGGTCCAATGAAAGATTTCCTGCCCACGACAGTTCGGTTGGAATGAGATGATCTTTGCGGTCCCTCCCAACCCAAACCATTCTGTGAGTCTGTTATTCTGTGCCATGTGAACTCCATGAGACTTCGATTCAGTAGGGAGGAGCTATTGCAGAATTACTTTCTTCCTCCTGTGGGTTGGGGTTACTTTGACATCAAAAGTAATGAGTGGGCAATCACCACGGTCAGTCTGTCCATTTACATTATAACCACCCCTTTTCCTGAGCTCTTGTCAGAAATTTCTTTCAGCGAAGACTTTAGTTACCAGACCTCACTTTTGAGTGAAGCTGATGCTCCTCAGTGTTTTTTCATTCTCAAGAGGCTCAGCTAGTGGGATCTCTCTTCCTGCAGTATCCTATCTCCCTCTGAAACCAGTCTGTACTATTCCCTGGAAATAGCCTGTAACACAGTGCCTATGTCTTTGCTTTATGTAGACATAGACCCTGTCAAACAGTATCCTAAGCTAGAAATTCATAGTCAGATTTTGCTCCCTTTGCTTTGCAGTTGGAGAGAACAGCATTGCTGTCTTAAAGTCTCCGGTAATGAAGAGTAAAGATAGAAGTCTCAGGGGCTGGTTGGTCTAGAACCTCTGGAAAAGTAGAAACAGGTGGAAAACTTCAAAAACCCATTACAAAAGTATGTAACTTGTTATTTCTCTATCAGCAGGAAAAAGCAGAGTGAACAGGTGTATTTGTGCAGGTTATATTGTCCTGACTCTGGCTTTAAGCTGGGAGGATCATGGGCAAAACTGCACCACAGCAGAGAGAGATACTTAGAGAAAGGACTGCTCTTACCATGAAAATCCTTGTTGCAGTTGTGCTTATTTGAGAGGCTTTATAGACAGTCTTTGTGGAGCTGGTTTGAAGTGATTCAAAGGGCAAGCTGGGAGAACCCAGACTGAGGTCGTAGTTGCTATAGTGGACCTTATACAAACCCTCGAGATTCATAGAAATAGTGTCCAGATTTTCATTGGGGGGAAAAAAAAAGGTATCAGTTAAATGTCAAATAAGAAAAGGGAAGGAGGACAATGGCCAGGAGGGAAGAAATTCAGTGGGGCTTTTTTTTTTTCTCTCTTGTGACTATTTTTCACCTACCAACAAAAGTGCCTACAGCACATGTCCTCTTGTTTTGCAAATTACCCTAAACGATGTATTCATACTCCAATCATTTGTGTCCTCCTCATAAATGAGGGCACATTTATGTTTTCATGCTTTGATAAAGCCATTACTGTAATTTTTTTTGCAAAACCCCTTGCTAGGGTACCTTAATTTATGCAGGTGATAATACTGTCTGAGCCTGGCAGGGTGAATCGGAAATCTTACTGCAGTCTGTGAAAGTAAGTAGCAATTCACCTTCCTCCCTACTGGGCAGTAAGTAGGAAAACATACACTCACATACACCAAAATGTTCTTTCCTTAATATCCTTGTCTCTGGTCCCAAGGATAAGATTTGTTTGTTTCCAAATATGTTCCTGTGCTACTCATAAAAACACTGTCAGAGCAATATTTGTATGATATATTTGACAGGAACAAATATTTGGCATACTTTATTCATCAAATCTGTGCAAGAGGCTGACTTGGGAAGTGCTGTGCCCTCAAAAGCCCTGATCGCTTTAGGAGATGCCAGAAAAAAAATGTTGGCAGTATAGGCAGTTGTGTTTGAAGTTCAGGGTGCCATTTCAGCAAGAGGAATGAGAGACAGGTTTCTCTAAGAAGGGAAACTGAGTGGTTGCTGAGAAGGTAAAGTAGAAGAAAACAGGGAATTGAGAAGCTGCTCTGTGTATATGATGATGGATTATTACTGCTTTTTCTGGCTACGAGCAAGACTTTTCCCAAGTGTGGGGGAGAGTGGGGAGTGAGCAGTTTGACAGGGCAGTAAGATCACTTAACAGTAGAGAAGAGATTCTCAGTTAGCTTTGCCAGACTGGGATGAAATAAGTGGGATGGCTAAGTACAAAACTCTTTTTACTAGATCAGATGTCAGTGAACTACTCTCTTATTTTTTATAAGTCAACATAAAAGTGCAAGGACATTTACTGCATTGACCAATGCTTCTCACAAAATAGTATGAGCTGAAGTGTGTGAGGAGTGTGCTACCAGGACAAGACTCTAGGTATGAAGAGAGCAGATGGATATATCCGTGCTAGTGTCCTTCCTTAGGGGAAGATATGATGTCCTCATTAAGTTATTGCTATCTATATTTCTTAATTACCGTGTACTCATTATATAATCTGTTATTATTGACCATTTATACAAGCATATCCTTGAGACAGTGTTAATCATTCAGACATGTACGTTTTAAATTCAGTAAACTAATTTTGACTTCTTTTAGTAATTATTTTTAAATGGTACTCAAATTGTTGAAAACATCTTCTTCTGGGATTCATGTGATTATTTTTTTACTCCATCATAGTTTTTTCTTTCTCTTGGAAAACTAATGCTGGTATTACTGTTTTTGCTAGCAATTGTTGGTTCTTTCCCACATGTCTGGAACTGATTTTGTTCTCCGTGTTTTTAATGGAGCTGGAGTGAATGAAGCTCTTTGTTTAGCTTTCTTTCTGTGTCTCAATATCGTTAGGTGTCTGAAAAATGTAGAGGTTCCATGGCACTTCACAAACATTAACTCACGGACCATGCCCAGCTTTGCAGGAATTTTAGTGTTAGGTTTTGCCTTCACCTGGCACTTAACTCATGCTTGACCCAGCTGTGTTTCAGGACCTCTGGATATCTAATAGAGCCATGTGGCCCTCTTGCACACTCCTGCGTAACCAGCATCCCCACTAACATCATCAGTCATAATTCTGGTGCCTGCTCCGTATCTGCTGCTCTCTTAGTGCTGCCTTCCCAATAGCTTTGTCTCAGTGAGCAAGACTCAGAGGGCCTCTATTCCCCCTCTCTGCCTTTCCATCCCTCCACCCTGCAATGTACCTCTTGGATGACACAGTTTCTAAAAATCAGATTTAAAAATAGCAGTGTGCTAATAAATATGTTTTATTAGGGGAAACACATTCAATCATGTGGAATTTGAAGGCTCAGTGCTTGCCAAACAACTGTGTTGCACTCAGCTCCTTGGCACCAAAATGCTAAGATGAAGGCTGCCTTCTGCAGGTTGCTGGGTGTTGTGCTGGGAGGGGGCTGGTGTTACTGGTTGGGTGACATTTGCTGTGGCAGTTGTTGAGTTCTAGACCTTTTTCAGTGACACGTGCTGATGTGCCTCTTCCCGCATCATCCTTCTCTTTTCTCTTCCATCTCTTCTCCTGTCATGCTTTCCACTACCCTCCCCCCCTCTTCCTTATGTTTCTCTGCTCTGTGATCCTTTACCCATTCAAGCCTTTCTGTTGCCTGATCTTTCCTATGGCACTGCCTTCAGTAGCCTTATTCACTTTTTCCAAGGCCTCTTGTCTTCCAGTGACAGCTCCACTGGCACTGGTGGTTGGCTCTGTCCACCTTAGGTCACTGTAGCTGCACAACTGCCTTTGCAGCAGCTCTTGGCTGCGTTTGGCAAGTGCCAGAAAAATTCCTTCTACTTCTGTAGTAACAGTTGGAATTACAGAGGACAAGCAGTGTCTTCTAATGTTCTAGTTCTTCATGGTCCTGGTGGGGCTGCAACTGTGTGAGAGCTTCTGATCTGAATGGTTGTCTCCTGTAAATAAACCCCTTTTGAAACCTTGCTGGTGGTTATCTCAAGGGCTGTGGCATATGAGTTCTATCCTGAGATGGCTGTTAGGGCACTTGTCTGTCCTTCCAGCCTCAGCTGTTCTGGACCATCTATCTGGAGTGCTGAGAAGGGCATGCTGGTGATTGTCTTCTCCCTGTGCCGGAGATAGCTGTACTTCTTTGTGTTTATTCTGCCACTTTCTTTTCTCTTGTCATACTTTTCTGCAAATACTCTCCTGAGCATTTATCAACCGCAGAAGAATACATAAAATTTTCTGAATTAGTTCATTTACCTATGTCTTCCTGAATGACAGTCTGCATTCTTGCTGGATTTGGTGTTGATGCAGTTAGTTGCTCGTTCCTGTTATGTTGGGTGAAGTGGTGTGGTTGTGTTTGTTTTTTCTGGCTTCTTCATGTTAATTTGAATTACATATTATGACTGAAACCTGAACTTTTACTTCAGATCTTTGGCTTTGATCGGGTGATTCTGTCCACTGAAGATATGAGTCTTCACATTTTAGAGTATTGTTTGAAAACTGTTCTTGGTCATTTCCTTTCCTTGATATGCTGATCTTTCTCCATGTTGCCGTGTCCAGCCATGAAACAGTTCCTGGGAGGATCTCACACAGCTCTGACTCCAACCACCCCAGCCTGGCTATACCTGCAGGTATTTGTTGCTCATGGCAAAGCCATGATCATGCCCCTAGGAATGGTCACTGGTATCCATGGGGCCATGGGCAACATTTTTTTTCTCTCTGCAATCATAAATTGTGCTGGGTGGTACTGCTCCGAAGCCGTGTCTCCACTGCAGAATCCTTGCTGCAGTTGCCTGACATTAGCCTTTGCGCTCTGTTGTGCTTCATTTCTGCACTTTCTTCCATGTGTGTATATTCTAGAGTTTTCTTAATGGACTTTTTCCCCACAAACACTTGAGAAGACTGGCGGCTGAAGGGCTGTTTGGACTTTTTGAGTAATGTTGTTATGAGCTTGGCTATACTCTCCCGTAGTAAAAACTGCTGTCCACTGTGTTTAAAGGCTTGGGGCTGCTGGGGAACATCTGATTTATTAATGGCCTCTTTTCAGCTTCCTCCTCATCTTAAGAAGATATAAGCAGGTAATTAGCTAGTTGCCAAGAAAATAGTGGAAATAAACCTTAGAATTCCTCCTTGTAAAATGATTTAACAGTTTTATTCTGACATGTGTGTTTTATGTTTTAATCATCTGTCTATGGCTGTGAAACAGGCGAGGTCTCTTCATCTTCTGGTGTTAAATTTTAGAGGACTATTACTACATGGTTTTGTTTTCTCTTTTGTTGCTGAATGTGAGTGTTTATGTTGGCTTTCTGGTAGATGCTTAATTGGATTGTAACTGATTTTACACTAAAGACTGATGTTCCGTTTTCTTTTAGTCCTATCTGGATTGCTCTGGTTTCTGGAAGGAATCAATATTCAGAAATGTATTGAACTCTTTTGCTGTGGCTTTCCTTCAGGGACATTACTTACATTTGATTATCAGTTGCCCAGGGTGATGGAGGTGTTCAGGTTCCTTGAGTAATGGCTCTGTTCCTGTTATGGTTGCTGTTTGGAACTGAGTTCTGGTATCTGCAGATATTTCCACCTGAAAGCTGATAAAAAGGAAGAAGACTAGCAGCTGTTTTCAGGGTTCTTCCATGTGCCTTCCATTCCCTTTCATCCTTCCTGATCATTTCCTTTGATGGTAATTCTGTTTTTCTAGTTTCTTTTCTTAAAGTCCTTTTTGAGTCTGAGCCTTCTTCAGAAGCTGGTGTTAATCAGATTATTTGTGAAACAGCCTTAGTATCACTCCAATAATCTTTAGAGGTATTGAATGACCTGTACCCTTTGTCAGGAACTTACACTGGCTATGCAACTCTCTTGAATTATCCTCTGTTACCTGCAGGCAGTCGTACTTCTGCTTCACTCAAGCATTTTCCCTTTGTGTAGGTCTCATTTGTCTTTCAGATCATAAGAGTCTCTAAGCATCATTCTCCTCTGCTGAAACGGACACAATAATGTTTGAAGAAAAAGATTGATGTCTGTAACTCATCACTTGCCTCTTTTACTCACCGTTAGAGCAAGAACATGAATTGACCAAAAAGAAAAATCTCTTCCTTACAACTGGAACCTGAAAAGACCCTTGTTTGAGGTGCTGAAGACTCATATTTAGAATCATACCCCCCAGGGAAAGCCAGAGGGATTTACAGTAAATATCAGGGTTTGCATCCAGAACTGCTGACAAACCACTTCCTTTTGATAGATGGATTCATTATCACTTTCTAATTACAAGCAGATTTCCAGGTGTGTTCACCATGTTATAAATGAAACCTGTCCATTGTTATACAGTGATGGCCTCTGGGTCAGCCGTAAGGGATCTATAGCTCCTCTTCTGTCATTGGACCAAATTAATCAGATGTATTTTTAACAGATAACCTTTGCAAAAGTGACTGATTAATCACTTGGTAATGCAGACTGCTATCAAGTTCATCATCTCCAAATAAAGGAAGGAACTCGGCAAGACTACAATATGTCAAATGCATCAGTCTCAGTGTGTTAAAATACTTTCAGGTCCAGATGCTACTCTTCTAAAAGGATAGAAATCTGCTACATCAAACATAGATGTTTTCCTGCATCTGTGGGTCAGGTTCTGTGCTCAGATGAAGGCTTTCTGGTTATGCAGGCTTGCTGTCAAATTGAAGCCCCATGCTTGTACATCTAAGGACAGAATGTGATCACCACAAAATAATACAATTTCTACCAAATTCTGTCATTTGATTTTTTTAGAACTGTGATTTTCAAGAGGATATTGAAAGCTGTACAAATCAGTGAAACACAGCCAGTCTTTGTCTAATCCTGTATCCAGGGATATATTTAAGAGTGATTTTCTATATTCCAGTTACTTCTTTTGAAGATAAAACAGCCTGTCTTTTAATTTCGTATTGAAGAATATGCTTGACATCTCTCAAACTGAGATTAGGTTAGCGAAGGCATACCCTCCCTTATGCTGCGAAATGAAACAAGTTCCTAATTGTCAAAAGATTAATCCTTGGCAGTCATCCAGGGCAATATTTGCTGTAGCAACTTGGTATCCATCACGGTTAGGGACTAAAGGTCTTGTCATAGATGTATTCCTGGCAGCAGCCCTGTAGCAGGGCAGCACAGCCTCACTACCCTGGGCTGTTAGTCTCTGGGAAACTCTATCCATGCCTCAATTACCGCCCTCGTGGGGGTCACAGTCTTTGATGACTGAGCTATTTCTAAAGACTGAAATATAAAGCTCAGTAATACAAGAAAAGAAGAAAAAAAATCAGTGTGGGTGTGGGGGTTGCTTTTCGTGCATTGCAGTGTTTCATGTTAAAAGTTTTAGCATTTACTAGAAGTTTGGTCCATCAATACTGATAACAATAATATTCGTGAAATGTGAGGCTTTTTTGTTGTTGTGAAAATCACCATTACCTGTAGGTTGATGCTGCTTAAACTAGATAATTTTAAATTTTATTTTTATTTAACTCACTTGGTATTGAACTGCAAAGGTGCTATAGCAACATCTTCATCTGCCAGCATGGCCAGTCCTGGTTTTGAATACTGTCTTTTCCCTTTCGAAATTCATGGAAGGAGCAGAAACAGGGGCAAGCCTTTGTTGTCCCGCAAATGTAACAGAAGAATAGGTCAGTATTAGAAATGCCTTGTATAAATTACCAAAAGTATCTGTCCTAAGCCTTGTTCTCCTAGTGCAGCTAAAAACCACAGAACACTGCCTCCATATCCCTCCTTCTGTGTGAGCCACCTCTGCTGTGTTTTTGGTGATTACAGTGTAAGTTTAGAAAATTTTTCAAAGGGAGTTTTATCTCCCTTATTCATCAAAGAAGTGATGATTCAGAAAATGGTCTAATTCAGTTCCATGTTCATTGTTGCTGATGCTGTGTACCTTTGACTTTCCACATTGTTCACGGGCAGGAAACTGCTGCACATTTGCATGGCAGGGGAAAAAGTGAAAAAAAATTTCAGTCTGCTCTAGATTGATATTTGGGGCAGGGGGTTGGGGGAGATACTTTAAAAATTGGGTGCAGCTTTGTTTTCTTTGACTCCCATTTTGCACTGCTGAGGTTGACAGGATTATGGGGTGTGGGTAGGATCAGGACTTGAGCCCTCACTGATGAATCTGACCATTTAGTGCTTTATAGGCCCAAGAGAAAGGGACAAATTGACAGTGTTCTGTCGTGCTGCAGTCTATATTTGGAACCCTGATTTAAAGCTGACAGATGTATAAAATCATATGTAGCCAAAAAACTCCCTAGCGAGGACACAGCTGCATATATTGATGAGTCAAAGTTACTCTTGTTAAGGCTGGCATTAATTTATATGGGGCAAGTTCCCTCCAGATCTCCGTTCCTTGTCGTGTATTATCACTGAGAGTAGTTTTGGGCTTGTTCCACCACACAAACCCTGTGCTTTTTGGATATGAATGGAGAAGACTTGTAAATCCGAAGCGCTGCTCTTCTCAGTTGCTGGATGAATGCCATCATACCCTCATTTAGATGTGGCAGCTGTTGTCAGTTACTTAATCTCATAAATAAAATAAAGCCAAATTTCCACAAACGGAATCCGCCTCTATCACATGGCCTCCTGCAATGCCTTAAATGAAGTGCGTATTTTTGTTTCTCAGGAATCTCCCTTTATAACCCACTATACTGCTTGATTATTTCCTCTATGTCGTTCAGGAAACGGTAAGTGATTAATAACCTGCCTCAGTTTTACTTTCCCCTCTTGCTACAGCCCTGTTGTGAAATAATGTGACCCACAGATGTCTGAGCAAAACAATCCATTGCGTTAGTGACAGATGCTGTTGGGGCTTGCTCAGTGAAAGTGAGCTATCACAGGCAGAGAAGATCAGGTATTCCTGCTACTTTGATCATCTCTTTTCTTCTTTTGCATAAATTTTGAGCGTGCTGAAAACTCCCAACAAAGCATGACATAACCCACTCTGGAAAACAGCCTGGGGTGTGTCCAGAGGCTCAGGAGGGAGCTATGAAACAGGTTTCCTGAAGAAAGGCAGAGTTAGCATTAAAAATTGGAATTCTCTGGTGGTAGAAATGTTGGGAGAGATGTGAGGTGCACCATATATGTCAGAGCTTGCTTGCTTCTTCCTCTACTAAAACTGAGATAATGGAAAATAAGGCCTTTGCATGTAAACAAATGAAAACTCTCAGTCATAGTTAATTATATTGCGTATGTCACCCTTCGCAATGTTTAACATTGTCTGGAATGAATGAGTGATAGAAATTAAAATCTCAGAACTAGTTTTACTAGGATTTAGTTAGGAGGCTGTTGTATGGGGATAGCTGGCAGAGAAATTTCCCAGTAGTAGCACTCACAGAGTGGGGAAGATTCAGACTGACAGTCATTTTCATAGAGCACAAGTGCACACTGAACCAAATTACAGGCTGATCGAATCTCTTTAAGTATTGCTAATCGTTTCTTTAGTCAGTGTGATACACTCTTCAGCCATCAGCTAATGCACTGGAGTCAGCTGGGCTGTAGCTGGGGAGTGCCGGCAGCCCGGGTGTGCCGCTTGTGTCAGGCTGGCTAATTGAGGGGTGTCACCCAGCGCTCCGCCAGATCTTTGTTTTCCTGAGTGGCTTTTACTAAAGGCATGTTTGAGTAGTAGGGAAGAGCGAAGTTATGTTATGTATGGTAGCAGCAGAAACATGAAACTGTATTACGTAAAGAAATATGACTAAGTGGTGATACTGGCCACTCCTTTTTATAGCAAATCAGAAAAGGAAGCAGAACACACATGCACACAGATTGCTCATAGTAGCTGGGTTAATGCAAGATAGGGAATCCTCCATTTGAATTCACCGTATCGGGAGAGAGATGGTTATTGAAAATTTAGGTAGCAACTGGAGAGACGTAGAAGATGGTCTGGAGGCTCAAGAATTTATCTGTTTAGCAAAGAGTTAACCAGGGCCTCAACTGCTGGAGGATCTGCAGGGATTTCTGCTGTTGCAGAGGAGTGTAGTGCGTGTGTGTACCTTTTCCACCATTACTATTTCAGAAACTTTTCACTGCTGCTCAGAATATCAGTGCATATCAGCATGTCATTCAAAAGCATTTTGTTTCTCATCAATTTTTTAAAATAGCAAGAAGAAAAAAATGAAAGCTGTGTAAAGGAGAAACTGAGATATAATTCGACAATGGGTAGAAAGAATTACAGTGCTTTGCAGACCTACAGTTCATACAATCCAGTGGTTAATATAAGTAGCAAAGGTCTTACTCTCTTGTTTCCAAAAAGCTGAGCGTTTGTTTAAAAGTCCTTAGCTCAAGGGGATGGAGGATGTCCCACTTCTCTGTGTTCCCTCCTTTCACCCTTACCTTGAGGTGTGCCCTTATCTTGCAGTAATGAAACCTGAAAACAATGGCAGAGTTAACATCAAGGACTTAGCAAAACCACCGACAAAATACCCCGCAATCCAGCTCTAAAGAGGTTTCTATAGAACATCTGAGTTAAGCATGGCAATTACAAAGAAGCTCAAGTGGTCTTTGCTTGAAATTGCAAATGTACCACATTGCATTATCACAAGAATTCGCATGCAAGAACAGTTTGCAGATGGTTTGCATTGGCATACTTTATGTAAACGCTCTAGGGAACAGATGGCATCATGGGTTCTTGTGGCAAATGTGAATTTATAGCACTCACAACATGCTAAATTCTTTTGCCTGTAGCTGAAAAGCAACAAAAATGAAGTGAAAACTCAGCCCTGTAAATCAGTTTGCCAGTGTCTTTGCCATTGTAGCTATGGATAACATTTAGTTTATTCTTTATTGTGAAATTTGGGTTCTTTTATTTGCCATCTACTTGCAATTGGGTGTGAGCACATGTGGCATGTGTGTATGTTTATTTGAGTATGCATATGCAGCTTTTAAATTAATAGGCTGATACTGTGTAAAGAACAGGAAGTTGAGATCTCAGCTATCATTTCATCCAAATCTTTGGAATTTTTGATCCAAAATTGAATTCTGATAATTCTAATTTTCTGTTAATGAATAGATTGCTCTGGGTAGATCGTATGAGTTTAAACCAATATTGGCAAATACTGTTAGAAGGGTTAAAATAACAACATAGGTTAGAATTGTGAATTACTGACCTCTCAGTCATTTTGGCACATATATATGAAGTGGGATGAGTCTCGGGGTACATTAGTATAAAAAGTAACAGTTCTTTCTCATTTGGACAGAAGCTGGAATTTGAACATCTTCTCTAAGGAGGAGTAGTTATTTAAGAAGCCAGACCTGGGAAGGGATTGGGGAGGAATTGTGTAAACAAGCAAGATATTTGCTGAATTTGTTTGAAACTATTATATTGAACTTGGAATATAATTATTATTGCAGTATATTCCCTAATTATTTAGATGCTTGTAAAAATTGATTTTATGTAAACACAGTTTGTCTGAAACAGCCAGGTCTTTGCAGTGAACATAAGTTGTTTAAAATTTATTGACCTGTCGTTCACATGTGTTACTTTACTAGCACTTAATGGTCTGTTTAGATAGTCTTGGTGTGTATGAACTCCCAGTGCGCTACTCCAAGCACCACACGTTGACAGGTAGCTGCCATGTAGATAAAATAAGGGGCCCTACTCCAAAGCATACAGGGACACACAATCATTAGTTATTTTCTAATCTAAAGCAGGGATTTCCTTGGCAGCCAGAGGAAAAGAATCGTTCTGATTTTGCATTATCTCTGCAGCTGAGTTCGCCCTAAGTCCTGAACCAATATGCAGGAAGGCCGAAAGCAAACAAGCAGGAAACCCAGCCTTGCACCAAATGGAGTTGATTTAAGGAGCCTGAGCTTTGAGGGTTTCTTTTTGAATGGGTCCTGTAGACAGTGGCAGAGATTAGAAACTTACTTTGGTCTGCAGACTCTCAGGAAAGATTTAAGACTGATAATGGAAATGTATTACTTTTGTAGTAGATAGAGATCACCTTAAAAAACCATTTGTGTTAAAACTTACTGCAGTGTTTTTTCATCCTGTGTATAAATAAAGCTGTCCAAAACAACAAAAAACATTACTTCTTATGGTACTTATTCTCCTCTGGCTCAAATGTGATTTCTGCCCTTCCTCTTAATTTCTAAGGCTGCCCTGTATTTCGTGAGTTGATACTGCTTTTTTGTATTGTTAAGATCTCATGAAAAAAATTATGCTAATAATAGGATCCGTCTAGCCCAAGTTACTAGCCAAACCTTGCTACTCTGTTTCCACTTTTATAAGAGTGAGTATTTCTGGAGACCCTCAGCTTTTCTTGTTGTGATTGTGGATCAGCAGCATAGTTACCTTGATCTGACGCAAGCAGGGGTTGCATCCCTGAAATCCACTGCTGGAGTGGATCTGTCCTGCCTGACTCAGTCATTATCAGCGTGTCTGTGAACCATGAATACTTGGCACATGAAAAGATATTTATCTTAGCTTTAATGTTTGGCCCAAATTCATATTGATACTACATCACACTACCTGAAA
This sequence comes from Atrichornis clamosus, assembly GCA_013400975.1. Classification (NCBI taxonomy): domain Eukaryota; kingdom Metazoa; phylum Chordata; class Aves; order Passeriformes; family Menuridae; genus Atrichornis; species Atrichornis clamosus. The sequence continues at coordinate 222,962 of WBMZ01003468.1, read as the reverse complement.
GCCTACTCTCAGAATGTTTGTGGTCCTGGAAATTCTGCAACAAACTTTTCATAGGAAAACTAGTTTATGTGAGTATTTAAATATTTCATAGGGTTCTTAAGCAAAGAATATATTATGTTACTATTTTCTTTCATATATGCAATTGCAGAGTTGTTCTTTTGCCTTTATGTCAGGCCAAATTCTGCTGTATTTGACCAGCAATAATTCAGAGTAACTATTATTTCCAGTGGATTTACATCTGTGTAGCTTGACATGACATCTACAGTATGGATAAGAAAAATCAGTATCAGGTTTTGTTTGCTGTGGCAGTAAAGATGTTTATCCATCCACTTTTCAAACAATACTGACTTCTCTATAGACTGAGCAATCTCAGTAGCCCTAACTCTTAAAAATAACTGCAGAAAACCCACAACTGCTAAATCTTTCACTCCTGTGGCATTCACTTGGCTTTGAAAGCATGAATTTAAAACATAAATAGCTATGGAAAATGTTTTTAAAAGTATATCTATTTTGCTCATATAATTCTGTCTATGTTCTTTTTCCCTAACACAGGATTGCCAATTTTATTACTAGCCATCCATTAAAATTGACAATTAGGACTGTAAACAAGCAGGTCATCCTCTACCTGATATATTTGAACATAGTTTATCAGCAATGGAAATGTCATGTAGACCTGACAGATTATATATTTTGAGATCAGAATTGAGTTCACAGAAATGCTTATAAAAAGCTCAATATCTCAATCTTATTCCTTAGCAAAATATGTCAATGTTGTGCTTAAGTGTCATATTTCTTTCATAGTTTTTGCCCTAGGAGCAGCATGATTAGCTCAGGAGGGTATTCAAGCCTAGATTGTCAACCTCCAGAACTGTCTGATTTTAAATGATTCTCTTTAGTGATAAAGTATTTGCCATCAGTCTTGTTCACTAACAGGTGGTCTCATTTTAATGTGCTGAGCATGAGCAAACCCTGCTGAAGATAAGGAAGCTGCAGTAGCACTGTGCCTCTGACAGGTTAAGCTCTAGAGATTTTGCTGTTAAAAGTCATCCTTAAAGCTACACACTCATATCTCGTTGTGCCAGCTTCTTCCTCTCTGAACATCAGGTTTGTGCTGAAGTTGGCTTTCCAGTGGTTCCTACTTATGAGTGAGATCGCTGAAAGGATTCCTTGCCCTTGGGCATAGTGCCCAGTTCTACAGAAGTCCGTGGTGCTGCACTATGCTCTGCCTTGTCCCTGAGGGATAAAAGGCAAGGACTGGCTGGCCTTGGCTCCTTGGCTGCGAGGTTGGCCTTCATGGCACCTGATAAGGAGTGTGTCCCTTCCCTTCTGGCAGCTTGGCTAAGTGGCCTTATCCTGGAAGTGGTCCTGTCTCCATCTTGACAGTGGTCATCTGGTAAGGAGCACATACTAGACACACTAAAAAGGTTGCCTTTCTGACTAAAGTTCTTCTAGCTAGACGGGGGCAAGGGTAATGCTGGCTATGACTAGCTAATGATTAGAGAGAATTGGGACCAAACTAATGAGAGAAGATAGGGTAGGGCCTTCCCAGAAGGGAATTTGTTGTTCATGTTATAAGCTTGGGCATCTGGGTTGTCTCAACACCAAATTTTACACTTAGGGGAAGCACAGCAATTTTTACAAATGAGGATGATGCTTCTTCTTCTCGCTAATAAGAAACCTGTAAAAGCTTCTTTGTACTCATGGAATGTATGTGATCAGTAAGCTCACCTCCAGTTTCACGTGACAGTGGGGGCATTAAGAGACATGCTGAGGTTGCACTTAAATTCCAAATAGGTGACCAGAATTCCCATGTGAGAAACTATCCTCCTGGTGTGTTCAAGGGTTATTTTCTTAATTTTTTACGCTTTCAGAATGTCTTCAAAAGAGGCATTGCATGACTCCTACCTAAGCCGAGCCCATTTGGGTGATGCATGCAGGCGAGAAAAATAAAGAGATCTCTTTCATCAGATCTGTCTCGATATCTCAGCTCAAGAGGAGGATGACGTCACTGAAGGCACTGACTTACTGTATTTATGCTTAAATATTAGGCAGTACAAAACCCATAAAAATGCTGTGTTTTTAGTCAGAGGATGTTACATAAGGTATGTGAGTACCCAAGGTGGGCAAGCAGGTGAGGCAACTGGAAGTTTCCAGAGTTTTTGGATGGGTGCTGAAGGTAATTTATCAGATTTCTTGTGTGGGTCCAGTGAGAGTATAAAAATGCTGCATAAGTAGTGCCAGCCAGGTGGAGGCAGTTCTTCCTCAAACCAGGCAGCTCCAGAGACAGCAAAGAGCACTCATGGAAGGACTCCAGCCCTCTGCTAGCAATGATCCTTGAAAAGACAGTGCCTGTTGCATTCCTGCTTTCAGGAACGTGAGCTTGAAGTCTCACACCTACTCACATGTCTCCGCTACAGTGTATTGAACTGCCCTGAGAGTCAGCAAAAGCCGTAGGAAGCTCTTAGACGTGCTTGGTTCCTCCCGGCATTGCTGGTTAGAGTGGACTGCAGAGGCTCAAAGGCTATCAGAAAAACAAGCGGGGTCAGGGCATGGGCCGAGGTCGTGTCCTGTGAGTTGTCCGTACTGACAGTTGGCACGCAGGCCGCTGCTCCCAGGCAGTGCCAGGCGTGGATCAGGGGTCAGCTTAGCGAAGAACCATCTCCATAGTTATCCCCAAGCCTATGCTGCAAGGCAGTGGGAGATGCTTTGAATGCAAGCTGAGCCTCAGGGCTCCAACTGAGCTCTGGCCTGTTGTATTTATGAGTGTAGGTACAGTCAAGAGGAATTGCCAGTCCTGTGCGTAGACCCTCCGGAATTAACGCAGGAGAGTTTGTGCTAAAATGTTGTTTTGATACAGATTCCCAAAATGTTCAGAGGGTCAGTTGTGATGCAGGGTGGTGCATGCGGCATCTTGACTAAGACCAAGGCTGATAGACAAAGCGGGTGTACTTTGCTTTGCTTTGCAGACTTAAATATCCATGTATTTTCCTCGGTTCGTGACAGCATGAAATACCTAACAGAAAAAAAAAAGATTTTTTTTTTCCTATGTTTAACTGGCTGTTGCCATATGGTCACTAATAGTGGAGAGCTAGGTCTGGTATCTTCACATAAGCTTTGAACATGCTCATGTTCGTGACTACAGATATAGAAGGGGGGGGCAGGCAGGACAGGCTTGCCACCTTTAATAATATTCATGTTTTCCTATGTATTTAGACATACTTATGTCTATTGTTAGATTCAGGTCCCACATCTATTAAGTTTTTATTAAACATTTTCTGGAAAATTGTCTCTTCCCACACTGAAGGCCTTTTTTTATGAAGATATTCTTCTGGTTCCACTGGCAGAACCTTATTAGCAGCATTCAGAAAGCCTCCCAACAGGAAAGTCATGAGCCCTGAAGCTGTAGCTTTACTTATATAGTCATTCCCTGCTCCCTCTCCACCATTTGAAGGCCTGTAAGATCTTCCTCTGTGTTGTTCTTAGGATTATGTTTGTTAAAGCTAGTAAACTGAGGGATAAATCAGAGGGATTTTGTGATCATAAAGATTTACAATCATCACTATATTACATACTTGAGTAGGGTTAAAATAACAACTCAATTTTAATTTAAAGGGGGGATGGGAGGAGTATATAAAGAATACAAGTTTTTATGTAGTTGTCTAGTAAACAACAATGTACAAGATTGCACAACTCGGACAACGGTTAGTAAGGGATACAAAGCTGATCTCAGACTTTTCAGGTTTTCACAGTACCTTTTCAGCACCTTTTTTGCCTCTTTTGCAGGTCCTGAATTCAGTTCAGCATACCTGGATTACTCAGTGTTACCAACCACAAACGTAAAATAAATCATAATACTGACATACAAAATAAAAGACTTAGTGATAGTAATTTAGAGTACTTTTTCGCTATGCTTCAGCTTCCCAGCCTTTCAGCATGCCGGTCTGGTCGTGTTTGTAGGCCATTCTTCTGAGTCCTTAGAGCTGAAAACTTCTCAAATGAAAACTGAGTTGCTTGCTTGAATGGTGAAACTTAGATGAAGAGAATAAAAAGGTTTCTTTAAATCTCACTGTGAATTTTATACGTTGGACAATTGTTTTAAGATTCTTCCCATACTTTAATACCTTTCTTTAAGAGTAAGGGATAAGATGTGGAGTCTTACCAAACTCCCGTTTATTTAAAATCATCAGAGCATCCACTGTGACTCGGCTTTGCAACAGCCATCACACATCCTCCCCTTTGCCATATGGTTGCCCAGTGTAGCGCACATCACACAACTTCTCTTCCTACAGCCAACAACTCTAATAGGCAGGAGGTTTTCAGCCACCAAAAATACCTTCTGTAATGAGGCAAGAGCATGTGAGCTTGCACTTGGCATTTGTGTGCACCCTCCCTGTCACTGTGCGGTAAGTGGTCCATGCAGCCAAGGGTACTTACGAGAGGTGTGTTGTTCTGTGAAGCACAGTGAAGGCTCTGTCCAAATCTGCAAACAGCTGAGCAGAAACCCAAGCAGTGGGCGTGCGTAAGGTCATGTTGGGATGAGGTGGGTGTGCGTTCAAGGGTAATTAAAAAAAAAAATTAAATAAGCCTCCTTTGAATTCTAAAGTGTCATGTTATTTGAAAAGTATTAATGTTAAACCAGTGACCGCTGAGAGGCTTTGTGAGGGTTCTTTTGGTCTTGTACAATAGAACTGATACATTTAAAAAGGAAAATCAAGGAGTAATTCCATAAAGGTGTGTCTATATATTGTAAAGGTGCTACAAGTATTCCCAGCATGGGCTCTATCACTTCCCAGTGAGTGATGCATCCAAGTCCCAAGACTTCATAAAGGCAGAGCATGGGACATTTGGATCCTGGTTTCGACAGACTAGCAGAAATCTTATGTGCAGGTGCAGCTCCCAGTTCTGAACTTGTATTTCATGCTTTGTTGAGTCCATTTCTAGAGCTTTGGAGAAAGTGAGGCACACTGAGTATGTTAAAATAGTCTAAAATCAGAGGCTGACTCTACATGTCTGTGAAGGACATCACAAAGTATTTTTGTTCTGGACCTCCTATGATCTCCTACTAAAGCTGCTAGCGTCTAGTGTCTAATATCCTAAAGAGGCCTATTAATTATTTAAAAAATTCTGCTTTATCAGTTGACTTCTGTGGTTCTTGTCACTCTACTGTCTGTTTTCCTACTTGTCATCTTTTCTTCCTCCTTTAGTTGGGTACGTGTTTGAAGTTAGTTTTAAAGGAATAAAATCACACCCATTTATTTACATAGCAGCTGTCAAAGCACTGTATTCTGTTCTCCAGAAGTAAGCACACACACAAAAAGGTTCATCCACTGATTTGCTGTCTTGAAATTGCAGGAACTTGAGTTTTCTAAACCCTCTTCCTTTTTATGAGAAATGATTAAAAGGAAGAAATTTCTGCCAGGAGCATGAAACCTCTAAGTTACTGTCACACTGGTGTCACTTGCTAAAGCCGTGTAATAGGTTTGTTGGAGAGACTTGCAGAAGAAAGAACCATCTCTGTATCTTTCAGTGGGAACTCGAAATAAAAAAGCAGTGACTTAATTCCTTATGGTGTTTTCTTGGCATCAGCTCTATCTCCCCAGCTCTTATTCAGGCTGAAAGAAAGGGCTGTTTTGTTTTGTTGTGTTTTTGCAAGAGAGTAAAATAAAATAGTAACCGTGTTTTTCTTTTTAATATTGGGAGCATAATAAGGTCGCTTAAGAAAAAGAAAGCCAACCAGTAAGCCTGGAATGTCTCTCATTTCTTTAACAGCTACATAGTGTGTGCAGCTGAGAGCTGCCAGTTGGATCCTAGCAGGGGAGAAACCACTTTAGTTTGTTTGGTTTGTATATGGAATAACATTTTTCTTGCCGTGGAATACTTGTTTGTCATCACTCCCCCTTTGTGTTTATGTTCTGCTTGGAAATAGTCTCCGTGCTGTATATGCATTTGCCAGGATGTGCACATAAACAATGTTCCATTATGGCCCGCTCTGCATACTCCTTATTTACACCATATACATTCAACAGTAAACATGGTGGGGAATGACAGAGAGCAAACTCTTCTAGGCCCCTTTTTTTCAGTTAGTCCAGACTTTCTGCCATATGCTTGCTGAGGTCCCACTTCTATTCATGTTTTTATTAGGTAGAAAAAGTGTCCAGACTTCACACAAAGCAGCTTTTGTGTTCTCTGTCAAAAAAAATCTTCTCCTATGAAATGTTGATAGAAGTACCCAGAGCCCTTGTGGGGGTGCAGAGTTTGAATAGGCCCGTGGTGAAAGCACAGGAGGGGAGAGCAGGGAAGCTGGGGTACAATTTTTGCTTCTTGTGTGCCGTGAACGAATATCACTTAACTTTCTTTTTCTCTAGTTTTCTGTTTGGCAGCCAGGGTCGTACCCCTCATCTTGCTGCTTCTTACAAAAGGTGATGCTTTTAAAGTTTTAAACTTTAAACTCTTTCAGGATTTTAGCTGGAAGGGTTGAGGGAGGCGAAATACTGTTTAGCGTAGCATAAAATGGAAGTTTGACTTAGAATATATACTGTTTAGTAAAACTATAGGACCCTGGAAAAAAAGTGTTACAATGGCATAAATCATTTTTAGTGACTCTGTGCTTGAAAACGATCAGATTAGATCTCTTTCTCATTGATTTTGTATTTGGTTAATGATTCCAGTTCTGAGATCATAAAGCTATATAAGATGTAAAAGATACGGGAACATATCTTTAACCTCTACATTTAAACTATGTGTTTCTTTTGACATTGAAATACTGCAATGACCTGGTAATGTTTTCCAATGTTTTAATTTTTGCTGATGTACAAAAATATCACAGAAGAGCTGATTCGTAATTATTACACATGGTATTGCATAAATTTCTTCCTAATTAAAAAGCTTCTAAATTCTGAATAATCAATTTATGAAGACATGTGGTTTTGACAAATTATACATTTAATTTCTAAAGATTTATTAGAAATTTGACCTGCAGCTAGTTAATTATGGTTATAGTACTGATGCAGTAATACTGGAGATTGATATAATGATATGGTTGCAAATTTATTTTGATATCACCTACCTCAATAGGAGGACATGGGAACACACCTATATTTCGTACCATCTTGTTTATGGTGCAGGAAGGCATTAGTTTAATGAAGAATACAAATATTTGATAGGTGTGTGTTGGCATCTATATGAAAAGGTACTTCCAACAAAACATGAGCATATTGAACTTAGTCCTTGAGGTTTTACCCTTTTAGAGTCTACATTTCCAGTGGTGTCAGTGATCGTTTTAGGTGAATAATGATAGCAAAATATGATTTTTTTTTTAAAGTCCATAATAAGAAAATTAATTGATTCTTGCTAATTAATTTTCAGATCACAAAATACTTCTGAAGTACGTCTTGTTGGACTAATCTTCATAGATCTTCATAGGAGTATATTGTTACTCCTAGTTTTATGAAAGTCAGCAGCTAAGTTATTCAAGATGAGTTTTCACGATATCATTCAAGAAGCCAAATTAAATAATAAGTATAATTTTAAATGATATCTTTCTATCCCATCTGGATTCGCAAGCGATCTATGAGAACCATAGAAAGAAAATGCAGATAAACTTTTAGTGTGAAATGTTTACAAAAGCAAGGTGTATCTTAAACATGTAGGTAGTTCTTTTAGTAACACACAAAGGTTATCTGTTTTTTTCAAAGCAACGAAGAAAAAGAGAAACTTTAACAAGATTGTAGTTTCTTCTGACTGGTCGTAATGGGAACTCAGGAGCTGCTGTTGAGCAGCAGTTTTGCTTCATGAAGAGATGCTGGTGGGAGGTGTGTGTTACAGGACCTGCTGTGTCCACGTGTGAGAATGGTGAGTGAGGGAAGAGGAGCAGAAGATGACCTGGTTCAAGGCTTTTCTCCTCTGAACCTTCAGCTGGGAGTATCCTTGGGTCTTACGGAGAAAAGGAAAGGTATAGTCTTACCCTGCTCGTCTGAAATGGGGCAGCCTTGCTTACTACCTATGCTACTGTGAGCCCAACTTTGCCTGTAAAAAGAAGGAAAAGAGGAAATAGACAGACCTCACTTACTGTGACCAGAAGATGGTCAGAAGTAAGTGTACATCACGTAGGCCTGATCTCTTATTTTCTCCTCTGGAAACCTAGTAGCTCCTTTATCCTAACAGTGTGCAGCTGTGGCTCACAGCAGGGGAGTATGACCACTCCAGGGATGCCCTAAGTGAGGACGTGTGCCCTTCCTGGTCCCCAGGGACCATCTTGCTTCTTTACAAGGGGGAAAGCTAATGTAGCTAAACTGTAATATTTAAAAAATAGAGAGCTTTAGGTGTCTTTGTCTTAGATTTTGACATTTTTAGATTTGAATTTTGTTATTTCTAATAACCCCGAGAACATGAAGAGTACTAATACGCTAATTGTATATAGTATTTGTGCTTACATTTGATGTGGGTGGATACACGGAAGTGTAATGCAGTTCTAAAAACAAAATAGGGAAATTGCTGTGATGAAATAAATAGAGAGTCCTGTGTAATCACTTGATGCCACTAATTAGAAAGGACTATTAGAAAAAAACCCAACCAGTATTTATAAGATTTGCAGGAGTTATTTAAGAATTTACCATAATGAGCCTGTACAATTTTGAATTAAAGCAGCACACCTCTGATGGTGAAAAATTCTCTTTTAGATTAATTAAGTACTGTCTGTGCCAGCTGAGGGCTCTTTAATGCCTCAGTAATTATCTAGACAGAAGTCAGTGAATGGGCAGAATTTGGGTAAAAGAGACCATTGGTACTTGATAAATGCAGTCCAGATAGGATCCCCAGAGACCAAGCATGAACTATTTTATGAGAAATACATTTTATGTTTTACATATGTCACAACACCTGATGATACAAAATGTAATTTAGACCAATGTGAATTCCCTGCATTCTCTGTTCATTGTACCATCAGTATCCTGTGGTGAGTCAGATAGCATTGCTTTTACCCTGGTAGCATTCGACTCTTTTTTTCTGAATAATTTTTGAAAACCTATGAAATTATTCTGTAGCAGGAGAAGGAAAAGGGTTCTTAAATCATTCCAGATATGTTAACTGGGAAAGGGTTAATCTGCCCTCAGAAGTTGCTATGTAACTGAGCCCTGCTGGGAGAGTCAGGGTTTCCAGCCAATGGGACTCACCCTTACAATACAATGCATCTATCTTGTGTTTCTTACTTGTTGTCAGTTATTGGAGTTTTTCCTGAACTGGAATTACACTCCTGCTCCTTTCATACTCTCCCACTGAGTCTTAAATAATTGTATTCCACACCAAAGTCAGAAAATAGCAGTACAATGGTGTGCATTTATCCCTGAATACGTTACTTTGGACAACTTTGAGTGGTGTGTAGAAAGAACTCTCATGCACCAAAACTAGGAAACTTCTAAAAGAAAGGATTTCCCAAAGAACTTCAGGGTATAACACATGCCTTGGGTAGCTTTTAGTCCTCCAAAAAGCCTTCTCCTACCTTTCTGTCCTCACCTGTGCACCCAGCTTTCAGCACATTTTGTTGTGCAGAAAGAGCAGCAAAATGTCTCAACCGTAAACTGTTCCTTACTGCCTAAGGCATTTCAAGAAGCCAGTATTGATTTTTCCTATGTCCTGATTAGACTCTCTCCTAAGCTATTCCTCTTCTCTAAGGCCACTCAAGGCTTGAGGGCTGAAGCATGAATTCTTTAATTTCTCCTTTAGAAGGGCCAGGTGTGTTTTCTCAGCTCAAGCAAAGCCTCTGTGGTTGTGCCAATATATTTATATGGAAGAGGTGGCGCTTCTGAGGGGTTTTTTTGTTGGTTTGTTTTTTTTTCTTTTTTTCCTGGAGGAGATCCACCCACAGTCCCTTTGAAGGCTGCTGATAAGATGAGGGAGAGACTAAGCTTAGCCTGTAAAAACACTGCTTAGGAATCTCTGCTTTGGCTGTTGGGTTCTGATAGGAAGCAAGAGAGTGGAGTGGTATCTGTCAACATGTCGTTCAAGTCTCAGTAAGTTTTACACTTCACTTAGATCTTTGTGCCTCATTTTTTCCAGTGAGGTTCTGTCTGATAGTTTGTGTTGGCAAAGCTCTTAGCCTTTCTTGCGTGCTTGTGAAGTCCTACCTCTGAGTGACATAATGTTCCTGCAATGTTCAGCTAGCAGAATAGGCTTTAGTATCAGTAGTGTGCACTTCTACTCTTAGTAAGTCTGTTTTAAAAAAGAAAAAACCCTAACAATTTTTAAACAAATCTTAGAATCCAGCAAGTGGACCTTTGACTTTCTAAAGTCTTTAATTAATATATATTCACCAACTTATCATTTAAGACCTGATTGTGGATAAGAACTGGCTCTACTTTTTAAGGAGTATTACAACATATTTATTAGAATTGGGAATGTGTACATGCCTCATTCTTGTTACTGAAACTCCTATAGATTCAGACTTACTTTACCTATCCATCAATCTTGATAATTCCTTGAAAGAGCTCAGCTGCAACCCTGTCTTCTGGCACATCCTTTGAGATATTTCACACCAAAGACAGAATGCATGGATGCAGCAAGGGTGAGATCTTGATACCATTTGGAAAAGGATAGAGTATCCTTCCATACATTCTTCTTCACGTCTCCATATGAAGTTGAGTAAATCTGGTTTTTTTGATAGTCTGATAACAATACATGGAAGATTAGTGTCCTGTGAATGAGAAGCTTGTTCTTGAGGATGCTTGCCCAAAACTGTGAATGGATTGAAGGAAATAGGTTTTTTTCAGTGTGACGACAAGGTCTGTGCAGAGTTGTTCAGTGAGAAGAAGGCTCAAGATAACCAAATGAAGAGTTTTGGTCTGGTTTATGCAAAACCAATTTGATAGTTTTATAGATCTGCCAAGCATGATATGCTGAGGGACCACCTTGCATGTCCTTCACTACATTTGGCACTATAGTCCCCAAAGGGCAAAAGATTCATGATACTGCAGAAAGCCTGGGGCAGTATGCTGTTCACCACCACAATCTGTAACTGTACCCCAGCTCTGTAAGTCCTCTTGGATTAAAGCATGTGTGTCAGTTGTGATTCCGTGAATATGGACATAATATTTGTGGACATTCAGTCCCTTCTGTGGCTCAATATGGGAGTCTTGCAGTCCAGGGGTATGGGAATTTGCAGATCTATTTAATCATGTGGGACTAGCTTAGTGAAGCAGCTTGAGACCATGCAGATTTTTCTTTGTTGGCTTCAATTGCAGAAGTCAAGTAGAATTTGAGGAATGCACCAAAGAACAATTTGACTGGTGCATTCTAGTAGAGTTTGAAAACCAGGAAACATCTTGTGAGCATTTCAGACTGGACGTCATTGATGGTGCCACTGCTTGTTCTGAATGCAAGTGAGGTCCAGCCCAGCCTGATTTTTCACGAGATCTCGTCTATGTTTGAATATTATATTGGTATAACAATGTAGGGTGAGAAAATAGTTGTTTCTTACTGAAAGAGTTTTACCTGTAACAGCCCAGTTGTGGACAGTTACTGTAGTATAAAAGGAATATACAGCGTCCCTTACCTGCTCAACAGTAGTTACACTAGGATAACCTGTATGCTTGTAAAACCAACCCCGTTACTAAAGTTTACTTTTCAGGCTACATCTATAAAATTACAGTGATAACAATTTTCCTCAGAGGACATGTGCGCTCCGTTAATTCACACATTATTGATGGCACATGTTCTACAAAAGAAAAGGGACTCCAATTTGCTAAATATATACCTCAGTTTCTGGGTAATTCTACCTCATTTACAGAAAAAATTTATGCAGTGTGTTCCCAAACAGAGAGCACATCTGCATGACAGAAACAAAGGTGTGAATGTACAGTTCGTTAGGGCATCAGGCAGAGTGGAGGTGTTGGCATGATAACCATCATAACCAGCAGATTTCAGGCAATGTCACCACATTGTCACTGCTGTCGTTACCTCTGCTAGCCAGGTAGCTATGCCAACACATTTTCCACACTCCTTCGTTTTGCTTTTTAAGATGCCCACAGATAGGATACTGGACTGTTCTTTCAGTGTGTGATTTAGGCTTGGGAACCGGCTAGCGGGAGCTGGATTGTCACGAAATACACTTGTCAAACTGCCAAGCGTGGATCTATTGCCGTTTACATTCATGGCATAATCCAGTCCAATCTGCACTGGACTTTATGCAATCAGAGCTGGGCTCAAGTGTGTTTCAGCTGTCTGAGGCCTCTGGGATCCCTCTGTATAGGTTGTCCTTGCCAACAGTGCAGGAGCACGAGCCTTAAATGCTGCTGTCTTAAATTAAATAGGGCTTAGGTAAGGTTTAGTCTTTGTTAGGATATATGTGTGTAGTGAGCTGAAGTTCCAGTTTACTGCTTGGTAACTTTGGTCTTTTGCTGGAAGAAAGCCATCAGGGCTAACTTTTCAGCAGGAGTTTAAGCTGTCATTAGTGAACCTGTAGAAGTACAGTTGTCCCAGTTTATATTCCTTTTCTGATTACAACTAGGGCTGTAAGTTGCCTGTGTTTGGAACGCCCATTTATTCTTTATTTTCTAACATTATTTATTTATACATGCTGCCACACCTTTCAGGATATCAGAACATCAGGAAATAGTATCCTTTTGTTAGGTAACTTTCTTTTTTTTTTTCCTCCTTGAAAAAGGCAGAAACAAAGTAGGTACTCAGCCAGCCTTTTGGAATCTGAGTTTTAATGGAGCTCTGTGCTCTTTCACCTTCAGACAACCATAAGCATATTCAGCATATAGGAAACTTTATTGTTAGAAGTAGTATCCTCTGCAGTTTAATATTCAACATTTCTACTTGCTCTTCTGCTCTTTCATACATCTTGATTCTACTTAGGTTTTATAGATCTCCCAGCTTTCATTCTCCCTGGATTATATAATGCAGTGTGTCAGTGCCATGCATGGCACTCCAGTTACCTCAGCATTTCCATTATAATTCTATGTTTTGAGGGATTTATAAGCTAGCAGTAAAAATCTCTTTCTTGGCTAAACCTTGAAACAGCAGTTTCTGGTCATTTAAAAAGAAAACAAAATGAAACAAACCCTTTTTTCCTCACTTCTGTTTTTTTTTGGCAACCATTTAGCAATGGCGTTTGCTCTGCAGGGTGCTCATAAAGAGCAAGTATAGATTCAGTATGTAGCCAGTTCTTAATCTAATAATAATTTTTTTAATATATCCTTCAAAAATGCATGTCATCCCCTCTTCATGCATATGATGTCATTGCCTCTTTGCCAACCTTTTAGGAGCCTACAGTCATCAGCCTTTGGGGCCTCAAAGAGGTGCAGTTTGGTTTCTCTCTTTATTTGCAACATGGATGAGTTCTACAGTGGGAGGTTTTTTGGTTTTTTTTTAAACAGTTATCCTTCTTCGTCTCAAAGCCCAATAACTTACTATCTGCTGCTCTGTCACAGAGCTACAAATTTATCACAATCCAAAAAGACATTGGCTATATATGAATATCTAGAATATCAGGGCTATTACCAAAAACAAATTTGGAAGGGATATTAAATCTCATGCTTTAATGCTTAAGTGATTTGCTGTTGGAGAGTAGGCTATTAGAGGACCTATGGGTGAGTTATACTTTGCCAATCATTAGGGATTCCTGTATTTTCCTTAGAAAGATCTAGTAGCAGTCACTCTTAGGAGTGCTTTGCTGAGCCAGATACACTTCCAGTTTTATCACATAGGGTAGTTCTCTTCCCCTGGCTCCAGGCCAAAGGACTGTATGGGTTCTAAGAAACATAGTCACATGCTCAAGTTTGTGGGGATGAATTATTTTGATAGCCTTTAAGTTAAGCAGTCAGCTTTAAAGGCATCTTTTCAAATACATACCCACTGATTAAAACAGACGAAAGGCCTTTATCAGTAAGTGATTCGCAGACTGGTTGCATGCCCGAGTTCTGGGTCTGGACATGACTAACTCTGCTTTTCCCATCTAAAATAAAATACTGCTTTGCACTGAAGAGTCTTTCACCAGTTGCTGTTATCCTTCAGGCCTGAAGTAATTCTTCCTCTTAGTGCAAATTCCTGTTTCGGTCATTGCAAGCTACGCATGGTGGTGTATAGTAGACAGAAGAAACCCCTTTTCTACTTAATTTCGGTGTATTTCGTGTTTTTCCATGTCATTTGTGCCATTTCATGCTGGTCTGTTTTATTTTCTTCAGGGCAATTCTTGCTCAGGATTGATACCTATTTGCTAGGACTACCTTAGAGTTTTAAATATTCAGCCATTCTCTTGTGACCTAGTGATTTTCTTCCACATAATCTTTTGACATCATTTAGGTGCTTGAGACATGAGGAAAACATCCTTCAACACTAAAAACTACATGTAGTGAAGGGGGAATTCAGGTTTTCAGATTTTTCAGATTTGTATCACCAGTTGGGGCGAGGGAAAATTGGAAAAAAAAAAACCTGCCAAGGCAGGCAAGTACTGTTTCATATTAACGTCTGTCGTCAATGAAGAGGTAAAAATCAAAGCCCCTGTGTGTGAGGCAGGGTTAGTGAACTGCCAATGATTCTCCCAGCAACTGACACAAAGGAATCTGTGAGTATCAAAGCTGAGGCAGCAAGCTTAGTGTCAGCTCTTGCCTAGGGAGTAGAAGAAAACATCACTTTGTCTCTGCTTTCACTGCTTAAACACACACATCATTCACTAGTAACCATTTACTCTGCTGTCAAAACTGTTTCAAGAGAGTGCTACATTTGATTAATAGTAAAATGCATGCAAAAGAAAAAAAAAGTCTGCTTCCCCTGAGGTACTTCGTTTGGGAGAATTTTTGCATGTACTTCTTAATTTTTCCATGCTATAAACATGCCTGTAATGTTCCAGAAGTACTCTGTTGCTTCTAGTAAAGTCATTTTTATTACAGAGCCTGGTGCACTCATCCTAATTCTAGTTAATGCTCTCTCTCTCTCGGTGAAGCACATTATGGCATCCTCAGCCTCTTGTACTAACGAAAAAGTGACCAGCACAACCATGTGTGCAGTACATGATTCATAGTGCTGCTTTCTGAATTGTCCAGTGGGTAATTGCAGTACAAAAACCAGAGAAACAGATGTAGACCCTAAACCTTGGCTGTAAATTTTTGTTTTATGATTATGGGTTTCAAATGTGCTATGTCACACTGACAAATATACAGTAACACCAGAGGAAATAGATTTCTGACTTGAACTTATGCTTTTTATTTCACTTATAGCTAAGAATATGTTTATTGTAAAGTTTCTGCTATCACAGTCTGAGAGAAAACAGATCAAAGCAGTGATGTGAAATCACAATTTCTTTGCATGGATAAAGTTGAAGATATTGGAGAGTTGTTGCCTCCTTGCACCTCTGTGGGAGCTGGGTAGGCATTTAAAATACGTGGCAATACTTAAGTTACATTTGAATTAGAGAACTATTAGTTAGCACAATAGTTATGGTTAGTCTTGATCTAAATTAGAGAATACCCCCCGTCTTATGAAGGTAGCTTTTCCTGATACTCTGTTTAAGGAAAACAAGTGTCATGCTATTTCGAAGTGAAATAAGAGATGCATAGATTACTGTATTGTAGAAATAGTATGGAGCAAATCATTGGGCTCTTTGAAGAATTTTTAAATTACATGTGGGTTTAGTAGTAAGTATAAGCATTAGTGCAATTATTATCTATAGTAGAGCATAATGAGCTACCTGGCTCATTCTGATATAGTAAGAAAAAGCAGTCTTTTGCCAATTCCTACACACTTAAGCGTCACTTCCCGACACTTACTTTCAGAAGTTGCCAATTTACATTTTGAGGTACTACTGACAGGTATTATTTTTGAATATGGTATTATAAGAGAATAAACATAACTGTGTTTCTGTTTGTTTGATTTTGTTTACTTTAACTCACATGGGCAACATATTTTTGTTGGCATAAGCCTAAACTGTTCCAAGAGCCTTGGTCCCCACAAAAATTTTCTCCCTAAATTGGAGACTGAAAAAAACATACTGTGTTTTGTGTCATTCTTTCCACTTATTTCTTTGGTGACACATTATGTATTCGAAACTTTTAGGGCATCCTGTGTCACCTGGTTAGAAAATAACTCTTTTAATTTAGCTTTGCTATTCAAAACAAAATCGTAGCAACGTAGCCAGCCAAGATTGAAAAAAAAAAAGTTTAGCCACTTTTCCACTTGCCTTTTAATACAGCAAACACTGTTTTCTGTGCTGAAATAGTTTAAACAAGCCTTCCCTGAAGGATGGCTTTTTCAGTAAGCGTATGCTGTGCATAAATTTTGGATTAGAGAGTGTCAGGGGCTTCTTCAGCTGGAGGAGTTCAGGCTGGGGGAGGACACCCCAAAGGGCTGAGATAGTCCTTAAAAAGTCCTTTAAAAAGACGCTGTTAAAACTCTAGCATTTGTAACTCTTCTGCCTGAAGAGGTAAAGAGAGGCTGCCTGCTGGAGGGACAACCACAGCTGTCCTGTTATGGGGAAGAAGGCTAAGAAAAGCTTTTGTTTTAATCTCTTCAAAAGGATTTGCTTCCAGATTGCAGCAGGTCTTTTTGCTGGCTGCTGGTTTTCAATGTGGGTATATCAGTTTCAGGGAGCAAGTGCGTGTGCTGTGTGGGGGATTTGTTTTGTGGTTTGTTGGGGGTTTTTTTAGAGTTCTTGAATCTGTGTGAAAAGTTTTGTTAATACAATCTGCAGGCATTGTCAGAGAGCTTTCGGTTCATCAAAGGACTTTTTGTGGAGAGGGGACACCACATCCATTAAAGTGGCTGCGCAGGTCCCACGGTGAGTCTCTCTCCAGCATTTCTTTATGATCGCCAGTGGTGTGCCATGCCTGCTCAGTGTGCCCTTCTCTGTCCAACTCTCATCTTGGGCTTTGCAAGAAATGGGCAATAATCAAGGGTTTAGTTTTGTCGTTTCTGAACTGGAGCTTGCTTTGGAGTGGGAAGCAAGGCTCCTCTGTGCCTTGCTCATGGATGATGCTCTCTCTGCTGGGGCTGAGGTGGCTTGGCTCATTCATTTAAAATGAAAGCATGCATGTGGTTATTGAGCTCATGTCCTTTCCATTAGGGTGGAGGGAGAGTTTCCAGGCTATTGTTTTTCATTTTTAAATTGTCTGTAGGAATAAAGACTGGTGGAAAACTTTGCAGAAGGTAGTTATCTACCTCAAAAGAACCAAGCTCTCTGCTGCTTGATGCAAATGGTGGGCCCGCACAGAGCTGGCTGTGGCATCCTGGCCACAGACTTGGGAAGGCTTTGACACCTTCTCTGGCCATGAGGGAGGGCTGCCGGCAGTGTGGTTCCGCAGGGACCATAGTGGGTGGGAGCAGCCCCTTGCTTTCAGAGTGGCTGTGAGGGCTTGGCCGGGGCTGCCTGCCCGAGGGAGGTCTCCCCGCTCGGCACTACGGGCTAGGTCCTGTTCCCCATGGATTAGCTCGTGGCCTTTCTCCCCTCCCGGGGAGCTGGGGCTCATTAGCCCTCTGAAAGCTGATACAGCCCCTCCGGGGCCACACGAGCGGCCCCAGCCCCTCTCTGCTAATCAGAGACATGCCGGACCCGGCGGCGGCGGGGCTGCGGAGGGAGAAGAGGGGATGCGTGGCAGCTTCCTGCCCTGGGCCGAGTGGCGGGGACAGGCCCTCCCGGGCAATGCCAAATCTGACCCATCGGGGAAGCCAGGGAGCGCCGGGTGACTTAGGAGCCAGGGTGAGGGATGGATGGTGAGGAAAGATGGGGCCTGACCGCCCCCCCGCTCCCCAGCCCAGGAGGGACGGGCCCCTGAGATTCCCCGCTGGGAGTGGGGCTGGCACCGGCCATCGTCTGCGAGTGGTATTGAGCGGCGTCCCCGCGGGTGGCTTTGCGCCGGGTCCCTGCTGGCGTGCGCCGGGGCAGCGCCAGGATGAGGCAGCTCCAGGATGAGGCAGCTCCGAGCCCAGCCCCAGCGGCTGGGGCGAAGCCCGCGTCCCTGGCTGTGGAACAGCGGCAGCGCCTGCGCCTCGCTCGTGGCCTCTCCGGGGAGGAAAGGAATGTGTGTGTGTGAGGGAGGGGGGCACAGAACTTTTAGCAAATGGAGCTGGAATTTTAAAACCCTCCGTTCCCTAAAACCGCAGCAAACATCGCTGTTTGACTTCCCACCCCCTTCCCTTCCTCCTCATTGTTGTTTTGGTTTGGTTTTTTTTTTATTTATTACTTTATTATTTTGACTCTTTTTGGGAGTTGCGCTCCCCGGCCGCACCCGCCCGCTCGGCGGCCGCGGGGCGACTCCGGCGGGGCTGGGGCTCGCCTTTGCCTGCCCGCCCGCCTGCCTGCTTTTTTGCAGGGCTGCTGGGAGTTGTGAAGGCGTGTGAGAATCCTGGGAGCTGGTGATGTCAGACCGCTTGGGTCATTTGAAGGTTAGCAGCCTGGGAAGGGTTCACGGAAAGTTCACTCGCATATATTAGGCAATTCAATCTTTCATTCCCTGTGACACAAGTAGTAGGAAGTGAGCTGTTCAGAGGCAGAAGCATCTATTCACGGCCGAGGGGGATCCCGAGCCTCCACCGGAGCTGTTTTATCCCGGGGAGGTGGGCGATTGGCACGGCGTGGGACGCGGCACACACCCGGCGAGCGCCCCAGGAGCTGGACTGACTCTCAAGAAATTTTGGGGGAAATTGATGGTAGCTAAAACTTGGAATGCGGCTCGCATCCCCCCATCTTGCTGGATTGGCTGGGCAGCCTGGAAAATGGTAAATGATCATTTGGATCAATTACAGGCTTTTAGCTGTGTTGTCTGTCATAATTCATGATTCTGGTCTGGGAAAAAGACCAACAGCCTACGTGCCAAAAAAGGGGCAGAGTTTGATGGAGTTGGGTGTACTTTTATGTGCCATTTTCCTCCACACCTAGAGGAAAGCACTTTTGCAGGCATTCTGAGCAGGGGGAATCATGTTTGACTGTATGGACGTTCTAGCAGTGAGCCCTGCTCAGATGCTGGATTTCTACACTGCGAGTCCGTCTTCCTGCATGCTCCAGGAGAAGGCTCTCAAAGCATGCTTCAGTGGATTGGCACAAACAGAGTGGCAACACCGGCACAGTGCTCAATGTAGGTCCCAACTGTTATTTTTCCACTTTAAAGCAATTACTATTATTATAATTATTATTGTTGTTGTTGTTGTTATTTCATTTATTTATTTATTTGCATGTATTTAAAAAGAAAGACTTGTAATGAAGCACAGAGGTAATGAGGGGTGGGGTGAGTTTTTCTGCAAAATGTGGTTTGCAGGCTTTTTTTTTTTTCCTCCTTTTGGCAAGAAAGGAAAAAGGAAAGAAGCACAGGACTTCTTTCTGTTTATCCCTTCTCATGTGGCATATTGATCCTAACAACAGTTGTGAAGCCAAACAGGAACATATAAAATTGTAATGTAATACAGCAAATACTTGCAAAACTCCAACCAGTGAAGGACGAATTTACATAACATCTCTGTGATAGCTTTTTTCCCCCCCTCCTTAATCTAATTTTGTAGCACATTTGATAATCAGGATGCATGTTATCTTGAAGTGCATTTTAGCAGTCAAGCAATTAAAATGTTGATCTCTACAGTTCTTGAAAAGATGTGGAATCGGAGTGGGTAGGTGCCATTCCAAAAATCAGACAGTAGTTGCAAGTTTCCGAAGAAAAGGCAATATTTCTTTGTACTGACCTTGCTGCCACCTTTCTTCTTCACTTTGTTGCTCTAAGAAGTTGCTGTTTTGCTAGAAAACTACTTACTGTGAACACCCTTTGAGTTTAACCATCAATTATTTCTATACCTTGAGATTCAGGCAGCGTTGCACTGTTAACAGAGAAATGAGAGTTAGTGGTAGGACACTTCTGAAAATGTATTATTATGTTACAGGGTCTTGATTTGTTGCTGAAATATATAGATGATAAACAATAGCAGTATTTTAACACGCCAGTTTCAAGTTTGAGAAATGACAAAAAGTTCCAGGAAACATCACCTTATACTACGCATAAAAGCTTGCAGGATGCTTCAGTGCTCTGCTGGTGATTTAGATAAATGACTTGGCTATCTATCAAAATGTTTTTAGCACGCTCTCGGGCACTTCAGTACACCATTAACCGTATAATTCTGTTTGAAATTTCTGGTTTGCGGTATGTTAAAAAGTTAACTAGGAATTAGAAGAGTTCTCCCTTCAGTGTTTCAAAGGGGTGGAGTGGATAATTGAAAAATAAATTTAACAGTGTTTGGTGAAATAGGGTGTTTCATTCGGCTCAAAAGTTTTCAGACACCATATGACATTTGTGTGGGTTGAGTAATGAAAACAGAATTGTAAAAATCAGTGACTACCAGCCTACAACACTGCAAATGTTTTGATCTCTTTACAATTAAAAGGAGACTGTGAAGTTCAGCATGGGATATTTATTTTCTTCGTGCTGGTTTCAAAATGCTTCAAACAAAATACGCAACAAAGCTTTTACTTCAAATTAATGTTACTAGCTATGGGAGAGCTTCAGTTAACAAAAACCAAAATCCAAACCAGATGTTTTACTAAAAATGTGCTTTCCTCCTTTCATGGTTTAAACTTTAGTGTAACTTCAGTGGTGATATAGCGGAAACTTGGAATTAAATAAACTTTCCTGGTGTAGGAGGCATATACTATCGTTGAAAGCTTACACTTGCAAAATATTCTTTAAATAACTTCTGGTTTTAAAATGTGCTGCTCATTCTCTTGTATATTGTTAGTACCTAGAAGCAGGATTCTTAAAAACAAAATATATGGTGTTTGTTCTTGGGCAAGTTAAACACAGGATTACCCTTATCAGAATGGAATGAGTGGTAAATATGTCATTTGCCTAGGGCCTGTGATAAGAGACAAGTGTTGATAACAGCAAAGTTTAACTAATCAAAGAAACTCATATTAACAAGAGTAAATAAAAATACAGGAAAATGTGTTCAGGAATCCAGTCTTGTAATTTTGTAAGCAGTAGGATTAATCTTCACTGCATGGGAATGTAAAATTGGGCCGAAACCTGAATCATAATACGTTGGCTCTAATTTGAACTGTGAAAGTTAATGGTATAGAAATGTGGAAAAAACAATTTAGCTAGGGTCCAAATTAAGATTTCTGTTTGATTACTAGTGCAAATTTTATTTTCAGTTTCGGAGAAAATGTACGCCGTTTATGCATGTGAGTAAATATATAAAAGGATTATAAAATACTAAAATTCTCTCAAAGTATAAGATTTTCATCTCGCATCTCATGAAAATAATGACAAAACTAGAATTTTTGTGGTCCAGAAAACTTTTAATCGTTTCAGGGTTGCTCCAGTGCTTATAAATAAAAATATAACAATGTTTAATTCTAACTCAACCATTTCCTGATTCTCCATTTTTGAGGAGACCTCTGTGACTTCATGGAATATAATAATGTCAAATTTTGTAATTGTTAGAAGTGTGATAAATTGGGGTGGTTTTTTTGGTCTAATTTGTTGTTTTATTTTTAGCTCTGCAAAAAAAAGCAGTACACCTGCAGCCATAGCCTTAGGCCTTAGAAATATTGCTTTGATAGAGATGTGATTGTAGAGTAAAAGGTAAATGGTTGTTGAGGGAATAGTACATGGATAGTGCAAACTCAGAGCAGGCCAGTAACAATCCCAGACAGCACCAGGGTTTCAACTGAAATGCTGGCAAAATTGGCCATTGCAGAGTTTAGGGCAGAATGCTGTAGGTCTCCAACTTCAGCACATCTTCCGTACATTAATCCCGTTACAACTTACTAAACTAGTGCACTCCTGCAGCATTATGAATTTTCTAACCCATGAGGGTCTGCAAAGTAAAAATAGAGGATAAGACGCAACCCAAACATGACCTTAACTTGTGTGGTATTTTTTTTCTCTCCCCTGTGGGAGGAAAACCCTGCCATGGGTTTGCAACACAACTGTTAGCCACTGCGTATTGCACGTCGTGTTACAAGTATGCAAAAAAACCCCCTAATTTTGCACACATACATGTTTATGTTCTATGTGATACTAGTTATAGTGGTGTAGATTTAAAATGAAATGGTTTGTGAAGAAAATTGTGGACTCAGAAATGAGAGTAGAACCAACTGCTCTTGTAATCTTAATTTATTCTCGCTCCTTTCGTCATAAGATAAAAATCAGGTCAGTATAATCAAATTAGACAAGGATAGTTCTTAAGAGGACAAAGGAGTTAAGATTGCAAGAATGAGTAATTTATAATTTCTTAAGTAAGACGGAATTTTCTGCTCTCTCATAGTGCAGCGGCAACAAATACTGAGAGAAAACCAGTAACTTTTGGTGAAACGTGAGCTAACTAAATACTGTGGACGTGGGAAAAGGACAGGTCCTGAGAGAGGAGCTGCAAAGAATGGAGATTTGACCTTGGAAAAGCTTGTTAAAAAAGTCTTCATTAGTCTTCATTAATTAAACAGGCAAAAAACCCAAATGAGCAGGCGCAAAACAGGAGTAAGTTTGTTTGGCATTATGTAGTGTTTCAGCTAATTATGTCAAGTAGAAGGCTACTGCTTACTGCATTTCCTTAGTGTTAGAAGCATAAAAATTTTGATGAAGGCAAGAGTTGTGGATATGGCAGCAGAACACACTGGGATGTTGAGTCTTGTGTAGTATGCAGTTCTTATTTCAGTTTGGTAGGAAGTGTTTGCCTAGAGAGAAGCTAGCAGGTATTAACTTTCAGAAAGTTCATGAAGATGGCAAGCATGCATTTTCCTTCAGAATTCTGGATTATTGCAATGTTTGGGTCAGGTTCCCATTCCCTGCAAGCACTGGAAACATCTGTGTTCAACAAAAAAAAAGCTCACTCCTTTATTTTCTTTCATCTTTCTGAATTTAAAAACAAACATTTTTGAAGTGAAGGACTTGTAATCTGCATTCCCAAGTATCAAATTGCTGCAGGTGTGTTTGCTAGTGCCCAGAAGGCAAGATCTGCTTGAACCAGGTTATTTTCTTTAAAGTTCATCTATAAACTTTACCGCTAAATTGCTGTGAGTGATTTGCTTAGGGATACAGTCTTTGTTTAAATTTTTATACTTCTAGCTTATGCCCTGAAATACATGATGAAGAAAAAGTTTGTTCCTGATCCACTTCATTAAAAAAAAATTGAGTGGGGATATTTTTCTTCCAAATTAATTGAAAGGAGAAAACTATTCTCTGCGTAGGCTGTGATGCAGTTAGTCTGATTCGGCTGCTGGCACAGGAAAACTCTAATGGACATGCACCACTGTCAAAAACTCCTGCAGACAAAAATGATGAGAGGCGTTCGCTGGTGAAGTCAGGGTGGGATAAACTTGGAGGAAAAGCAATGTATCTTTGGGTGACTCCCTGCTTGCCTAATGAGTCTGTGCAGCAAAGGTGCAACTTGTCAGAACAAAGCCAGACTGCAGAGGCGATGCCTTGAAGAGGGTTACGGTGAAGTTAAGGAGTTGAAAGAGGGAGATAGTGTTTCAGACAGCGGAGTTAGTCATCCTCACATCCAGTTAAATCCCCACTTACTGCTGAGCCGTTTTTGTTAACCGTGTGTGCGTCACGCCAGCCCCGCAGCCCGGCCAAGCCGAGGGGCTTTGCTCGGGGGCGCACGGGGAGCGAGGCGCCCTGCGCGGCGGATTACGGATCCACCTCCCCGAAACGCGCCAAGTGACTGGTTTTGCTCAGGTCTAATTTATATACGGCCCTTTACGTGGCTGATGAAGTGCGGCTGTGTTACACAGCCAGCATTTAGATTTGGGAGCAGGGCTGTGAAAGGGACATTGTGCTCAGAAGGACTGCTGTCTGCCGCGGTCGGCCACGCTATGCCCCGTCCTATTGAGACCTCAAAAGCAGAGCACAGCTGTGATGAGTTTCCAGATCTGTTTGGCCGTGGGGACCGGCCCTGGTATGCGTGCGAGCCGGGGGGGAACATCCCTCTCCCCTCACAGTTTCTGCCTGGGGGGCTGGCAGCAGCCTCTGAGCAGTGAATTTACAGGGGCGGGCGGCTGGGGCCACATTAGTTGTGGTTTCAGAGGGCTTTCCAGAGCTTTGCTAGGCTGTAGCACGCAGCCCCATGAGGAAGGATATCAGTCGATGTATAAAATGGCCAAGGAACTTCGGTAAATAGACTTTACCCTTCAAATCCAGAGGTCCTGGCAGCGGCTGTGCGGGAGGGTGCGGTTGTACTTTTCCCCTTCCTGTACTTGGACACTTTTGATTATCCAGACTTTCTGGGGCTGAGCAGGGCTGCCTAATAACAAAGCCTGCATAATATAATTGCCTAAATAGGCCTATTGTCCTTTTCAAGTCACTGTGCTGTGAAATCTTTCAACTTTTTGCTGAAAATGTTGCATCTAACATTTAGTGGCTTAGTGGCTGCGGTGAGGAGGGGATCCTTTACCCTCATTTCTCATTGCCGAGTGGTTGAGAAGCTGATTATGCTCCTGCCCCCTATTGATGTTTACTTCTTTTGGGAGGCAAATATTTTAGCCCCTTCTGGCAGGGTAAACTGCCAAAAGTAATAGGCCTGGAAATACAAAGCTATGATTGATTTTGACCTTTGCTCATGTGCATGAAGTCTGTCCCCATGCACTGTGACCCATGCCACTTCTTGCTGAAATCCAAACCCTTTCAAACCAAATGGAACCACGAAAATACAAGCCACAAAATGCTCAAAACTATTCTAAAGTAACAGAATAATCATTTTCTCTGTGCTGCAAAAAAAGTATAGGCAGGAGGGTAACAAAGCTGGATTTTCTAGCAGGCAAACCAGGAGTAATGTCTTAGGTCTCCTGCTGCCGCCTTTTTATGAGAACCATATTCTAGGTATAAAATAAACAAACTGATATGTGGAAATGATTCTGTGCAGGTTTTTGGTCACAGTAATCTTAGCTGTTCCTTCTAATTGTAATCTGTAAATAACTTGCATCCAAAACCATGAATTTTAAACTGTCTTTTTAAAAATAATCTAAGGTATAGGATTTTATTAATTTATTGTGGCATGAGCAAATGTGTTTCAAAAGAATGTCAGAAACAGTAGCCTAAAGTTAGCATCCTAAATCCACATTTCATGGCTTCATTTCCAAATATGCTAAGCATCTACGAGCTCACTCAGCACTTTTTAAAACAGGCCATATATTTGAATGATCAAATACTATTTAGAACCTTCATTTAATATTAAAAATGTTTACAGGACTGTTCCACTTCCCCCAAACTATATGAAAAAGTAATTCAATGACAGTGTTCACAACATCAACAGTGAAAATAGAGACACTTGTATGACAGAGTAGGACTTGTTTATAAAAATATGTTACTCTCTTTCCATAAATTTGCAAGTCAACTGGGTTTTTTCCCCTGTATTTTGTCTGACTCACAGGTTTCTCTGATTCTCTCTTTGCTTCCTTGCATTAAAGTCTGCTCATCAGATATTAATTGTGGTATAGATTTTAATAGCTAGATTATCTTCTTCATATACTCATTTATCACTTGCAGCTGCTTGGGATTGCTTTCCCAGTGGCTGCGAATTAATATGTCTTTGGTCACTGTTCATTTTGCTTATTTTGGGGGGGAGGGAAGAGAGGAAATCTAGCTTTCTTCAGCTCATTTTAGTAATCTGAATAGGAGCGTAGAACTTGCATCATGTGACAGGGCAGCTCACCAGCATGGGGTCCCTGTGTGAGAACCTCCCTTGTACATGACAATCTGATAAGGATATCATGTGGTTTAGAAACACATTCCCACAATGTTCACTTCTTTGTCCCTTTATTTGGGAGTGGGTAGGAAAAAAACTTTTAACAAACTAATGCTAGCCCTTATATAACTGACCCCACTTTCTTTTAGTGTTCTGTTTGAGCCTTGCAGCTTCTTCAAATACTTTTGTTAAGAGGGATGGAAATATAATCCAGCAAGTCTGTGTTAAAGAATCCTAGACACAAAGTATATAATATACCTTCTGTTCCCCTTGGACAAGGTGATTTTTCTTTCCCCTGCTTATACCATATATAAACTGAATATTATAAAACTATGTAAGTTAAATATACACATGCAGGCGACACTTGTATAGGTTTAATAGGTTAAAGCTTGAATGAGTATTTATAAATTCACAGAGTGCTCTGGATCTTCACAGCTAAGGACATGATGTTAAAGTCCATCCATAGTTTGGAAGGATTTCCGTTTTATGCACTTTCAGTGACTTACATTTTACCCTCTAAGTGCATCCCCTAAGAAAAAAAGCAGAGAAATGTCTTGCAACAAAGAGGTTTTTTAGCACCGCTTAGTTTCTTTTAATGGTTTGGAGGATCTCTTTCCATTGAACCATAATATTTTTCTCTAGGCTCACATTGTATTTTTAGCAAGGATCTTTGAACAATAAAATGACAAATGAAGTATATCTTTGTCTTTTACAGCCTTATCTAGTGAAGCACTTAAATGCACTCAACCCTCCACCCTCGATTTTAATAAGAGTTTCAGACACAGAGTGATTGTTTGAGTGAGCCTTTAGTGTATTTACATACCAGTACTTTTATGAAACACCAGTAAAAGCTCATGCCACTGCACTGGATGTTCAGCACAATGAATATCCAATATTTCTTCTTAACAAGAAAGAAGGATCATTCTTCTTTTAAAGGGATGTAGCAGAGGTGTGGAACAATTAAACAGGTTGACCAGTGTTGCACCAACCAGAGACAACCTCCACAGTTTGATTTAACACAGATTTCCTTCAGTGGATGTTTTGATTATAGAAAGCCATTTGTGCCTGTAAGATACAAACAGTGGAAGAAATGGTTCAACTACCCCCTCCCCAAAACCAAAATAAAACCCCAAAACCCTACAACAAATTGAAAGAAAACCAAACAGAAAAAACCCTCAGCCCACTAAAACAGCTAAAAACCACAAAAAGTCTCTTGAATCCTGTGAGATGTATATATATATATATATATATATATATGTATTTTAATGCAGCTTGAGGTGTTCCTGAAATGGCCATTAAACCACTCTGGTGATCTTCTCTGCCATGCTGGCTGGTTACACAGCAGCACCTCGTATAGAGGTGTGTACCTCATTTCCTACAAGACTTCCGTGTCATCTTCTAGTCTTGTACCAGAACCTCTCCTCTGCCAACTGGTGACTAATACCAGGAGGATTTCTAGGTTCTTGCATGGTAAGTGAATGTAACAGCATCTGAGTTGATTTAAGTATTTCACTTGTTCACAAATACCAATCTGGGACAGAGGTGTTCAGGTGTGCCACAGCTGTACTCTGGCTTTTGGGGGTCTCAGAGCCTCCACTGCTGTTGCTCAGGGACTGGCCATGGGCAGAGCCCAGGGCAGGGAACAGGCTGCTCTGCCGCTTTAACTCCTCATCTTCTCAAAAACTCACAAGAAGACCAGGGTTGCCTGTCTTTCCAAGACTGAACATTCACTCGCACATGAAGAAAAAGGAGTTGGAAAACTGTGTCACAGTGCCATCTGGCGATACCTGACATCCAGACCTCCCCCTGGGCAAGGGCTGTGGATCTGCAGGCGGATGCATCTCCCAGGACCCTGGTTCAGGCTCAGGGAAACGCCTGTGCCCCCAAAGCTTGGCTCCCTGTGGGGATTTTGCACTCCTCTCTGGTTTGCTCTAATCTAAAGATCCTAACTTCTCGACTAACCTTCCCTCCTTCACAGAGATCTGTCCTCACTTACCCACTAGCCTGTGGTTTTTGGTTTAGAGCACTAGTCAAAGGACTGGCTAAGATGTCATGCATGGGTGAGCTTTTTTATTAAGATCAGGTCCTGAGGTTGGAGGCTTCCTTCTTTGGTTTTAAACCATTGTTCATACTTCTGCCTCTCAACTTTTGTTCTGAGGAGGTTTTTCTTTTTTCCTCTCATTTTGCAGAGTATTCCTTTGCATTGCTTTGTTGTTTGAGTTTCCTCTTTTCCTTCAGTTGAGGAAGAAATCTTACTAGTTACTGGATCCGGGTATATGTCAAATCCTCCTTGGAGGTTAGCTGGAAAGTCTTCGACAACTGTCTTTCTGAAGATCCTTCTGATTTCACTCCACACTTTGAACACTAAGGCATAAAATACAGAACAACTGGCAAATTACCTATGTCTTTTAGTGGCTTTGGTGAGGGGGGCTGACAGGGGAAGATTCTTTTCCCAAGTCTTCATTCCTTAGTGAACCTCTGCCTTGCTCTCTCCATTTGGAGAGCACATTCCAGTGTGTTGTTCTAGTTGCACGTACAGTCAATGTGCTGTGCAGGTTAGGTATGTGAACTGCTCATCTTTCTATGCTTTGCACATATTGCCACATTCACTTCTCTGAGACCACACCAAGAAGGACCCATTATCTCCCTGAAGTTTTGAAAAGAAGCCTTTGGCTGCCTGCAAGAAGCCAAAGCTGACTCATATCCTTCTGTGTTTATTTTTGGGGTTTTTTTTTATTTCCTTATCCAAATCCTTTCCTTTCTCTGTGTTTTGGAGAGGTCCTGCAAGACTTTTGTGGTTAAAGCACGAGCAATGTGTTAGGAAGCACTGCATATCTGGAGGCCCTTTGGGAAAGTAGCTGTTCCCTTCTCCCTGAAGTGGAGTCCATTATGAACCCTGCAGTTGTTCACAGGGGCTGTTTTCACCTTTACCAAAACATGAAAGCAGAGCTCAGTTACAGCATGGTACACTGGCACTGCCCAGTAGTACCGTGTTTGTTATGCTTTTGCTAATGAATTTCTGTGCAGAACAAGAAAATACTCTGACGAAAAGAGGTTAGGAAGGAATGACGCAATTAAATGAGATTAAATCAGAGTATTGGTTTCCTTGGAACACTTATTTGGCTTTTTATCAACAATCCTTTCCCCATTTTTCAAATAAACACATATTTTCACATGATAACTCTATTTGAAATATTAATCCTTCCAGGGCTGCATTACCTTTGTTTCTTCATCAAAGTCCATTACTATGAAAAGGTTGCTGTTCCTTAGGCTGTTTTAGGTTCAAAAGAATTTTAGGGCCTGGTGTATTGGAAAGCTTGGGGGTATAATTAGTGAAAATGGAAATAGATGCAAGAGAAATTTAGTTCCTGATGTTTCAATTTAGTGTGGTACTGCCATGTGTTGTTGAAGAGGATTCTTAAAGGCAAACATAATTATTTCATTATGGTCTTCAGAATGCTTTCATTGGTCTTAATGACAAGAAGCTGCATAAGGAGTCATACATTTTAATTAGACCTTCTTATATTTACATCAGATAAATAACAAATAATTGATGAAAAACAAGTCTTCTGAATGGATGATTTCACACAGAAGTTACTGGTTACAGTTTAATGATAAAATATTTCTCTTATTGTTTTGCATTTTAATTATCTAGAATTGCTACTCTAGCAGAGATCTCAAAATACTATTATTTCCATCCATTTCATTAGATTCACAACTAATTTATATAAATCTGAAGTAAAAGGTGTTTTTCAACATATATACCTTAAAATCGGTTTCCAACTTTATTAATTTCATTTTGAATTAACTTCTTACATTTAGATACCTTTTTTTTTTATGATAAACTCTATTAAAAGCTAGTAGGAAGAGGAGTCAGACCTTTTCCTGTGTCTTCAATTCTCTGCACAGGAGCAAGTCCCGCCATGTCAACAACCCAAAACTCCTGCAGAGGTCAAGAAATATGACATTGTAGGACTTGTAGTGGAATTTTCTAAGGAAAACTTGGGTGTGTTTTTCTCACCAGCCTAGTTGAAAGTTTTATTACTTTGAAAATCCTACCAACACCTTTTTATAATTGTTTGTATACTTGCGTGTACATTTAAAATACTTGGTTTTTCTTTTCTTTACCCCCTTTATTGGACCCTTTCTAATACCAGGAGAAATTATTTTAGAGTTTTGCTACTTGCAAGAGTCTTTCATGTTTACAAGCTCTCCAGTCTTTCATTTTTGCAACAAAACATATTTCACATGATTCATTCCTCAGAGTATAACAAACGCTAATTGTTGTTATTGATTTTAAATTTCACAACCATTACAAGTAACCCAGATGAGTGGCAGATAAAGAGTAATAATCCATGGAGTTCTGGAAGTGTTTCATGTTTGTCTGTAGTACTTTAAGTGATCAATAGTAACTGCCCCATTGAAACTAACTGCTGTATCAAATAACAGTAAATCAAATGAATGTGCTTACAGATTATTTATTGAAAGCTCTAATTGTTCACTGGGGCCCTGCTTATCTCAGGAAACAATAGAAGGCACTGATCAGGCAAACTGGTTTGCAAATGCCGGGGGTGCTGTGAAACAGCAGGGTCTCCCCTGTGCCTGGGTAGTGTGAGATCTTTACAAAACGTGCCCCTGTCCCTCTGGGATTGTCTGGTTTCAGGATAAATTGGTCAGAGGTGAGTTTTCTCAGAGAGCATCCCTTGATTTTACAGGTTACACTTTTTAAAAAGTGTTGTTTTTATAGGTTGTCATTTTCGAAGGACAAACTTCTATGTGTTGTGTAAAGTGTGGGAAAAGAACTAAGAAGATTTCCCAAAATTTCTGACAGGTTCACATGATGAAAGACAAAACAGGATCAGACCTTAGAAAGGGAAGTAAAGGAAAACATACTAAACTTACTCTATGGAAAGCTTGCCTAGTTTATATTACAGTTTGAGGCAACTCTATGCAGCTGTGCAGTTATCAGACTTGTGCGAGTACTAAGAGATTAAAAGCAATGATTTCTAACCAACAACCCTCCACTGCTGATTTAACTAATTCCTTAAAATAGCTGCTCTGCCCTGTCACAGTGACTGAGTGAAATACTGGTGCCACAGGTTGGAGGTTTTCTGGACCTTGAAGTGAAATGGGTAGTCTTACAGAGTGTTTCACAGCTATCTAATTTTTTTTTAATAGCCTTGGCACGTTGTCAGTAATACTTTGCTGTGACTTCAGAATCCTTTGAGTATTGGCAGCGGCACTAAAGCAGTCCTTCAGAAAGTTTGGGAAGATGGCAGGGAATGAAGTGTGACAACTGTAAAGCATTTGTAAATATTAACCTATTTTGTCAGAAAATAATGGCCCAAATCTCTCAAACATGGCAGGAAAAGGGTTTTCTTTCTCCCTAAAAAAAAGTATGTTTTATGAAACATATTTATATGCATCGTGTAATATTAGATATTCATAATATAGACATTTAAAAGTTATTAGAGCACTATAACCAGAGATCTTCTGGATTTTAATCTCACGGGGAAAAAGGTAACTTCTGTTTTTCAGAGCACAGGTTTTGCCTTAAGTTTCTTGGGACATCAGGTGTCAGGACTGAATGTTGCTTTTTCAGTTCTTTGGAAATAGAGTACTTTCTTTTTGTCATGCTCTATGTAAAGTATGATTGCCATTTTTCCTGTTTGCAAGGCTGGGATATTGTGGTCAATTGTGAGTAGGTTATCTGGGGAAAAAAAGTCACTGTTGAAGGTGGTTATTGACTAAGAAAGACCAGGTGACTGGGAAATACTGTTAGCACATCTGTGTTTGCCTGCAGTACAGTGGGTGCATTGTTTTTCTCTTCTGAGTGAGAATGGTAATAACAGACAACATACAGGTAAAATTATGAGCGTTCCTCACTCCAAGGGTTTAGTAGGAAAATCCACTGCAGGTAGAGAATAGGAAAAGAGAATATCTGAAAATTTGTCCTCCAGTCACAATACTCATCTTGTCTCCAGGCTCCTGTGAATGTCTTATTTTACTGATCTTAGATCTTCTAGGCAGAGTGTGGAAGTGTGCTCTGAGCCACAGTCAGAGCACTGCTACCTCTTGGCTCTGGGACGCTGCGCTCCTTCCCAGCTTTCAGATTCTTCTGGGCCTACTGTGAGAGGGGCAAAGGGATGTTTGCCTTGTTAACTGTGCTGATGGAAAGTTAAAAGAAAAAAACAGAACAAAATATTTCATAAACTCAATGTCAAGCTGCTGTGAATTAAAAGGAAAGGAACTTTGGTAGTGTCTTACCTTCCCCACTGTGTTACCATTTTTTGTCTGGCAGGTATTCAATTCAGGAATACTGAAATTCTGCTCAGGTGAGCACTGCAGCTTGGTTAACTCTGTATTTTGTTTGCCTCCTCAAAAGATAATGGCAATGTGCAGTTCTTAAATATTCCATAAACTGGAATTACTTACATTAGCATCAGAAATGTTGGGCTGAGCAGCTCTTAGTACTGCACTGTCCTGGTCTGACAAGGGGAGAACGTGAAGGAGGACAGAGTATGTCCCTGTTTTGGTCTCAGATGTTGCAAATATACATGTGCAGGAGGATATCAGAAAGGTTAAGTTTAGGTCTGACTGTCCTTCTGGTTGCAGATAAGCTCAAGTGATGAAAGCTATTTTTTCCTGTTACGGTGTCATGTGTAAATGGAAAGAATGGATTGTTTTAATTGTACCCCAACAGTAGCAGCACAGCAGCAACGTGGGTGCAATTAGGCTAGTGTAAGGAAGTTTTAACTCTAACTTGGAAGGTGAGCTGCATGGACGTAAAACACCTATATACAAGCAAAGATAGCCGAGGCTGATGCTGGGCCATGGGAGATGTGTACTGGGATATCTGCCTGGTTTGAGAAGCTGCCTTTGCTTCTCCCAGTCTGCACACTGCCCTGTCCTCTTGCAGCAGGCTGCTGCTGAACAGCAGGAGGAAACTCATGGCTCCATTTCCTGGCCTGAGCCCTTCCAGCTTCAGTGGATGGCCCAGTTTTGCAGGGGCATGGCTGGGAAGCTGGATGTGTGCCCTTCCCCTCCGCACTCTTCCAGAGTGTTGGTAACCTCTGGGAAGGGCCCGAAGGGTGGCTGCCTGGCGTGTGCTGGCTCAGCAGGTTTCATCCC
The DNA here is from genome assembly GCA_013400975.1 of Atrichornis clamosus. Taxonomy (NCBI): domain Eukaryota; kingdom Metazoa; phylum Chordata; class Aves; order Passeriformes; family Menuridae; genus Atrichornis; species Atrichornis clamosus. The sequence goes on along the minus strand of WBMZ01003468.1, from coordinate 190,178 downwards.
AGCTTCGCTGTGGAATGAAACCTTACTCAGTAAGGAATCATACCTCTGGATGGCATAGCGCCAAACAAAGGCCTGCAGTGAGGGCCCAGGAGTGAGATCTCGAGCAATGAGATATTAAAGCTTCACGGTTGTCCATTGCAGTGTAAAAAAGGAGACTGACTGTGTGACAGGGGGCTGTCAAGGAAAAATAAGGAGTTAGACATCCTTTTCTAGGGAAATCAAAACTTAGAATTAGCAGAGCAATAAAAGCCTTCTAAAGTGAAAGCTGGAAACAATACATTTTTAATAAAATGGGCAGTTACTCTAATTGCTGAACCCCTACTGTTCAATTTCTTTTAGTGCCCTTATTCATTAAATTCAGCATACTTATACTTATTATTTACAGATGTATGCGTTTTAACTTGTTTAGAGAGACCATGCCTTGCAGAAAGCTGTGGATGGTATAATACTAATTTGTGTTTATTGCTGCCTATAATATGCAATTTTAAAAACAATTAAAGATAGCGGTGGAGCTCATCATTGGAGCCAACCTCCAACTGCCCATGAAAAGTAAAATATTAGTACCATGTACTGCCTTAAAAGGTTATAGGCCATTTGTAGTGGGTTGATAACATACCCATTAATGAAGACTTTACCTGTTCTTAAGGATTTTAAGCTCAACAGTCTAGTTTCTAGATAATGTTCTAATGTAACCCATTTAAACATATGTGATGGAGTTCATAATTGCCCTTGTAAATGGGTATGGAAAGCAGGGTATATAAATCAATTAGTGATATCCAGCAGTGTGGCTGTAATACAAATTAATTGTAATGATAAGCATTTTAACTGCTGCTATAGTAACTTCAAGTAGTTTTGATCACGGAATTGGCTCTTGTTGAATCACTCTATTAATTTTAAGGTTTAAAAACGCTTAAAGATCAAAATGTTCTGAAGTAATGGTCCTAAAATTTGAGAAATGAAATGATATGTAAAATATTACACAGCAAGTCAGTTTTACTGCAATTTCCAAAGAAAGCACAACAGTTTTATTTTGTCCATGTGGGACTGAACAACTGTGTAATAGTATTACATGATTAAAGATATTGAAACACTCCTTGCTGGATTCAAGCCACAGCAAAAAGTCATGATGAATAGTGTCATAAGATATGTTGAATATATAGAAAGTAAAAAATTAATTTGGCAGACATAGTAATACCGAAAACTAATACCAACTTGGATAGGAGGTGAATTTTGAAGAATAAAATCATCCCTTTAAAATAATACTCTGAATTATTCTGATTCAATGTTTGAAAAGATTTAAAAATAAAAATCCTCAAAACACTATAAAACATTTAATAACTATAAAAGGAGACTTTATGACATAGTAAAACGTCTGGATGTGTGTAGAGATTATAGCAACTATTTAATTTCCCTTGCAATTTTCATTTCTTACTGAAGATACTGGATCTGAGTTTTTTCCCATTTATGTTTACAAGTCAAGAGTCTTTTTTGGAATCAGTGGAGAAGCAATGGGCCTTTTTTCTAATTTTTGATCCTTTAGGGAAAACACTGAATTTGTTACACCACATTTGTATCAATAGGCCACAGAAATAGATGAGCCTATTTTTCATAAATAAAAAATAAAGGGGTCAGAGTTCTCATCCTCTCTACATTTGCGTCTCTTCTTTGCCTATGCCACGTAACTCCACGAGAATCTAGCCATAGGAATTCACAAGTAAAGTAATCAGGGCCTGAATTGTAAGAAAAGTTCGTTTTCAAAAGAAAACTCAACTTCATGCAGCTGATAGCACAATTATGTTGGGATTTTTTTTAAAGAAGATCCTATTTTTCAGTTTTGCAATAATGCGGAATTTTCACTTGAGACTGATGTGGTTTTGCATGGTAGTGGACAGGCAGAAAATCACCGACCTGAAAAAACTACAGAGCTAGCATCTTTCGGATGTTTTTCTTCAGTTTTCCATACGATTTATTTTTTTCATTTAACATGTTTTCTTTTTCGTTTTGAAGGTAGGCTCCTAATACAAAGTGATGAGCTGCTGCCCTGTAAACTCTGCCTGCCAAACCCTGCGGCCATCCTGTCTCTACTCTTACTTTCACCCTGGCTCACTCATGGTGTCTGCCTGGCCATTTATTTAGCGAAAGACGCTCCTGTTCTCAGTTACTAGCACGTCATTAAGTCTCGCTGTCTTGAGAGTAACACAGGTATAACCAGACGCAGTTCTTGGCCCTGATATAATTAATCCTGACAAGCTTTCTGCTTTCCACGTTTGCTCAGGTGTAAATGCATCTCTCTGGCTGCATGGACTCACAAACCCAAATGTAGAACTGCTTTGCTGACATAACTGTTAAAAAAAAAAAAAAATCAGCCTGAAAAACGGTATCATTTTCTTTGAAAAGGTGATGTTAGTTGTACATACTACCCCAAGGTTTAGTGGAGCTGGTGCTTGAGAACCAGGCATTGCAAACCTAGAGAGCAGCTGCAGCCTCCTCGTTCTCCTTTACTGCTAGCTGTAGTAAATATGTCTGTAAAGTATGTAGTTGCCTAAAGTCCTTGCTTTCCTGGGAGAAACACCAAAAGTGGTTGCAGTGACTGCTCCCCCTGTGTACTTGTGGGACACAACAAAAAGTGCAGCAGCTTCAGAAAAAGGTTTTTTAGGGTGTTTTCATTCAGAAATACCTGATTGTGTATTGATGATTTTCAAGTCATGTGTACTCAGTATCTAAAACTAACCTGCTAGATTCAGACTTACATCTTGGCAGTATGTGAAGCTTGAACAGTGCAGTCAAGAGTAGAGGTTTTTGTGGCACTTTTTGTGGTACACAGCATCCACATGCACAGGCACTGCAGTGCTGCCTTTGGGAGAGGGTTCAGCATTTCTTTCAGGCAAGTCAGTTGCCTGCCAGGACATTCCTGTGTAATTGTATATATGATGGTAGTCTTACAGAAAGCTGATTCTCAGCTGGCTGTGGAGATCAGAAAATGAAGGCAAGGCTTTCATCATCTCTCCCAAGTTTACTGCCAGCAGCAGCAGTGGTTCTTGGAGGCAGGAGGCACCCAGCCCTGTCCTGCCTCACAGTGGGCAGGTGAGGGGTGCACATGCAGACTTGGGGGTGCTTCAGAGCCCCTGCAATAGAAGGACCGAGTGCAGACGTAACAGAATTCCCTGCTTTGTCATCTGTCCCAAGTGAAACCTGGGGCAAGACACATAATGCTGTATTCTGAAAACACTGCTTAGTGCTGTGTATACAACTGGGTTCTCAGTTGCTGTTGGAAATCCCAGTTGGGTACTGCTTGCAATTTTCTAGGAATTTAAGACACAGGCAAATAGAGCTCTTTCACTGTCAGTGCTTCTCTAAGAAGAATAGCTCTTCCCTTATCTCACTTAAGTGCTACAAAGGTAAAAATACGAGTGCTCATGGGTTATTCACGTACTGGACTGGCAAGGACCATGCTTGTAGATCAGATAGGTAGAAGAGAGCAGGATCTTTCATGCTGCTAAATAGGGCAGAACCAGAAGCAGAGCTGGCATTGCTACGTGGCAGGGACAGCAGGGCCTGGAGAGAGTCACTTGTGGGGTCTGGGATCTGTGTAGGAATGTCACTTGGGAAGATGTGCTGGCAGGTGCGGCTCCTGGAGTGCCTTATTAAATGTCAGTGTAAAGTCAGGTGACTGAATTGGCATGTTTAACTAATGAATTAATAAAGAGACTGGATTGTGTCATAACGGAAGAGTATCTTACAAAAGAATCCCCACTCTTCACTGGGCAACCAATAGAGATTATTTTTGGGAATACTAAAATATGTGAAGTATTCAGCTGCTAAGTAACAGAAATTATATTATGGGAGTAGAACAGAAAAATAATAAAAAGATAGATGCTGCTGTCTTCTAACTTACAGCAAAAAACCTGGATAGCTCTGCTATGCTGGTGGTAGGATGCTAAACTTTTTTTCTTGGCCCTGATCACCTGATATGAATACAGGTTTCAAAGGGCTATACTCCTGCTGTATGGCCAAGATCAGTATCCTCTGACTCCAGTGACTTAGGTTACATGACTCCGCTGGTTAACATTACAGATTTGCAATTGAAACTCGGCAATTTTGTTGATGAAAGGCATGAAGGAATATGATGCAGTTCACTCTCTCCCAGTTCCAGACTGGGCAAGACACAGCCAACAAGTGTAAACATTTCTTTTCTGCCATTCCAGTTGACAAATACAACTTGGTGTATACACAGCAAGGCATTTGTTCACTATGACAACAAATTTTTTTTCTAAATCATACTTCAAATTTAGTCTGTGTTTTAACATTGAAATGCTACAATAGTTAAAATGAAAGCTCTCCAAAGACCTGCTTTGCAAGTAATGGCTCCCCTCAAGGCTGTGGAGGCCTTTCAGGGTTCATTCTTTCAAATATCTTTCGACTTGGCAGGATCACGATCATTACCATTATTTGCATTGGAGTAGCACTGGAAGGTCCTGCAGCGCCAGTTACTGTACAGCATATTCTGAGGCCCTGCCCAAAATAGTGTACTGGCTAAATACGTGAGATGCAAAAGGGTGGGGGAAGAAAATACTGTCCTGTTGGTATGTCTGGCTGCAGTGGAGCAGTGGCCAAATTTGTACTTGGAACTTCATTAGGGTGAGGATATCAGAGCTGAGAGTGTGCTTCACTGCTGCTTGTACTCCGTGGTGGAGGGCAGAGTTCAGCAGGACCCCTCTTCTCCCAGATGCTTTGGGACAGAAGCCAGCTGTCCCTATCGCTCTTTAACTGACAAGAGTTGTAACAGCAAAAGTACTTCAGCCTCAGAGAACTCCTGCCAACTCGGCTGTGCCTATCGGGACTTGCACCTTGTCTGAGAAAGTTTTGGCAGCAGCAGCCTGTGCCCTTCACATGGCCCTTGAAGTGACCGGGGTCTGAGACTCCTTTTAAGTGACCTTGCAGGCAGTTTCGTCCATCAGTCCAGCCCTTGCAGATTGGGCTTCAGAGCTTCGTAACTTTTACCTCTTTCTAGTTTTGTTGTTATTTTAATCATATTGTACGAATCCTGAGCAGCACGCAGTGAAAACCTGTGGGGTTTTTTTATTTGTGGAACACAAATAAACAGGAAACACTCAAATATGGAAAATGAACTTTCTTAAGTACTTCTGAAAATCCTGATAATAATATCTCAATCTGAAGTTATTGTATGTTTTAATCCAGGTATGTTGTGTTAGCTTGTAATAAAAAGCATTCCTTCCTGAACTTCGTTGCATACCCAGCTCTATAAGGAAAGATTTTTGACTGTGGTAATTTGCTGTGCACTGATTAACATTTGCACATGGCTTCCCCTGAGCCTTTTGCTCTGCCCCTCTGCCCTGAGCCCACTCCACCTCCATGCGTCCACCCCCGGATAAAACAATGATCCAGCACAGCAAGTGCCGGTACTGAAGTAGTAGCACAACTTCTTTGCTTTGTGCTGTTTTCTTTGCAAGGGAGAAAATGGGAGTCTTCCCACAAGGGGAGACTTTGTTTTCCTCTTTCTGTTGTCTGTGATCCCCACCTGTTGTATATATGGTAAAAATATCTGGGAATTATAACCCAGCAACAGTACGCAGCTAGAGTCATGTGTGACCGGGTCAAACACACACTCGCTGGAGGGTCATGGCCAGGTTACTAAGTCAAGGCTGGCAAGTCTCCACGATAATGTTTTCTTTCTCTCTCACTCTTTTTTTTCCCTTCTCCCCTTGTCTGTCTTCCAAACAAGAGTTTAAAAAAACCCAAACCCTCATAACAATGCAAACTATTTAAGCATGACAAATTCAAAGAAGTTTTTTATTAAAAAAAAATTGGAGGGGGGGCAAAGTCAATGATACTTTGGATTTAATTTTATAGTATAGTTTTATGTGGCACATGAAAGAGAGAAATTTGTATTGAAACAATTGAGACCCACTTTCCCAGTTCCTGGCTCTTTCCTGGAAGATGATTAAAAGCAGACTTTTTTTTCCAGACGAGACATAAAAATTAAATGATCTACAGTATATAGTTATTTTTTCAAATGTTTGGAGGCTTATAAATAACTTCTACAATCAAATGCACACATACAAGCAGCAGAGAATCTGGTTCTAATTACTTGTACTTTAGTTGAACTTTGGCGTTTCCTTTGACTTTCTGCCTAATGTATGTGAGCTGAGTGCCTTGCACTCCTGCAGTGAATTCACAAAAAAAAAAAAAAAAAAAGGCAAAAAATCCAGACTCTCGTTGGTGCCAACAAAAATGAGGGTTAACAGAATGTTTTGACCAAATGCAACACTTTGCTATTCACCCTAATTAGCTGAAATTGCTGCTTCCCACCAGGGACCCTGAGCTCAGTATTCAAAATTCCCTTGAGGCTATCCAGGAAATGCCATTTGCTTTACAACTTCTTATTCTTTTAAAACTCAACTGTCCAAAGTGTGCATTAACATGCAAGCTTAATAATCTAACTTTCTAGCAGAACATGAGGCATTTTGCAGTGCCTGCCTGCTTCTAGTTGGTCTCAAAATAAAATACCTTCTCCATCTGTCAACACGGTTTAGCTGGCAGTAAATTAGCTCTCACAAAGCACGCTATGCTTTTAAAGATCTTATCTGCTACTTTATCTAACCTTTAGAAATATTTCAGACATCTTAGGAATTGTGAAGTGACCAATTGTTTGAGAGTCCCTGTGTGCTTAAGCGGCATTCAGGTGTTGGGTGACAGCACCGAGGCTCTGTTGTCTCAGGTGAGTGGGGGTCTTGAAGTGTCACATCCCACAGGACAAGACAGCAGGGCTGGAAAGAAGTTGCCTTTTTTTTTTTCTTTTCTTTTTCTTCCCTTGAATTCTTCCTAAAATTGAAAGGCTGCTTTAAAAATGCCTCTTCTAGAAAAGTCAACTGTCCGCCCCCCATCCGTTCCTTTTTTTCCACCTTGTGCGTGTAGACATGCATAGAAGAAAGCAGCTTCTGCACTTGTGCATCCATGAGCCATCAACATGTAACAAAAATAACACTTTATACCTGCTGAGCATGGATTGCTACAGACGCCTGCACTGGACTTCTGCACTGACAGTGCATACATTCTCAAATGAAGAGTTAAAAAAGCTAAATCCAAGGAAGAATAGTAAGTCAGAAGCTGGAGTAAAAGTCAAACATATAACCTGGGTTCACGCTTTCTCCAGAAAACTGCACATCTTGCCTGTGATCAAAAGTGAATGTGCCCAAACTAGATTTTCTTATACAAAAAATCCCCCCCAAAACCCCAAACAAACAAACAAAATTTTAAACCCAACCCATGACCTAAAAAACCAAACTCTTTAGACAGTTGTTCAGCTGATGCCAGTATTATATTTAGTAGATTAAGTCCTTTTAGTGGCACATGTATATGAGTCTTTTGGGGCGTATCTTCTGATGTCCATTGGCTCTTTTCTTGTCCTATACCTTTTCAAATTGTTGGGAAAAATATTCTTTAGCAGTGCCTTCAACTCTTCGGTTACTGACTATGTTGTGCATTTATGAACTGACTTGTTTGCATAATCTCTTCTGGGTATCACAAGCTCCTGGTGTTTCGATGGTGCTTGACAGACCTCTCTGGTGTACACACTGTTCATGGCTGGAACACTACTATTGGATGCTGGTGCTTGGTTAGGATGAAATTATGAATAAACTGAAGTGTATCAGTATTATTCCTCAAAGGCTGCTTTCCCCAAACTGAAATCACAGAAGGACTGCAGGAATGCAGTTGTTTTATTGAATGACACAACCTTGTTTTCTCAGGGGGAGCCTAAAAACTGCCTTTTAGATGGACTAGGAGAGCTCAATGAGCTAATACAAAACACATTGTCTGCTGGTATTGGAGTTTTAAAGCTAAAATTTTATCATTCCATAGACTCATTGGATGCCACCATAATTCATATACAAGCATGAAATAAGGCGAGGAATGTTTGAGACTTCTCAAGGGCATTTGATGAATCTAACTTTAATTTAGAAGTAGTAATAGATTATTGATTCAAGCAAGGTGGCTATGCAGAGATCAATAACAGAGCACTATGTCTCCTAAATACCAAAAATTACTGTTGAAAAGAAATGATCATTCTCGTATAAGTTTTCATTAAGAAAAACTTTATAATAAAGTTTTCTTGGTGCAGTTGGAGCATGTAGATTTTTGGTTTGCCAAGTTCAATTTATTGAATACTGAAGAAGATGAATATAGTCCTGCACGTTGTCTTAATGGCACAATGTATGGAGCCATGTTATTTTACTTTTCTTTTTTTTCTCAGCCTCCTTATTTTTATATATATAAGTAAATTGGTCCCATTGGTAAGGTGTTTCTTTGCTTAGTATCAGAGCCTTCAATGCTTCACTCCAGCATTTATTTTCTTCTCAAGAAGTGTCTGTCCTTGAAGTTGATACTAGCTTAACCCAAGGAAAAATGGCAGAAAGGGATGCTTCTCTCACCAGTAATCAGAGGTTGCCTCATGCACTCTGATGCCCTCAGTGAATTCTGCAGCACATGAGTTGACAATGAATCATGAGTTTAATACAAATGTATCATTTTTGTAATCTGAAAAATATCATGTACAGTAAATCTTGTCTAAGATTTTTCCATTGAGTAATATTCTTTAGGGCCTGCTGTTAGTACTCCTGAGATTTAGCTCTGCTGATAGTGCCTAATATTTCTGGATAGATCTGAGTTCACAGATCCTGTCATTCCTGTATATCTGTTGAAAAGTTAGAGGGATTTATCTGAGAAGCAGCAGACGGCTAGGTGAAACATGAAAATGTATTGCACATCCACAATAAATGTGAGGAATGATGACAGCATATCAGAGAAAACTAATGCAGATGTTTTGGAAAGATGTAGTTCACATGCCTTATCTTGCATCGTAGAGCTTTCACGTCCTTTCCCTGAAAGGGGTAACTGGCTTTTCAACAGGCTCAAAACAAATGACCATCTAGAAATATTAAGGCAATAAAGGGATATGGGGTCATAATATATAAGAAGCTTTTTCTTAGTGAGGTTTCCTGATGTTACAGATCCTAAGGCAGGTAAGAAGTGTTGCTGGGTTGTGCTAGTTCTACAGATTAAAAAAAAACCCCGCAACTTGTTTAGGTAATTTTCACTTCAGGTCTCACATATACTCTTTACATACATCCTGATACATGCTGCTATCCTGCCAGGTCAGAATTGCATATTGGAGGTGCTACCTTTTGTAGAAAAAGGCAAGAGGTACAAGAACTCTCTCAAGATTAGGTACTGGTTAGAAGGGTACATGGCACAGTTTCCCTTTAAAGGCTGATATCCAGCCTGCACACGTGGATGCCATGCAATTCAATAGGCTAAAACCAGAACATGAGCCCAAAGTTGTCCATTTTTGGAGCCTGTTAAGAGATTCGTGCCCTACATCTAAATTATTTGGTACTTTAAAATAAAATTTGGAGGCTGTAGGATGTAGTCCTGTCATGATTTGCTTTACTTAGTTCCCCTTAAATTTCACCAGAAAAGACAAATTAATGCTTATTATGCAAAGATAGATATGAGCCAGTTTGATACTTATAGTATGGTTATATATAATAATTTATTCAAAATTATTATGAATCATTCAATTATATTTTTTTTCTTTTGTAGCAGTTGAAACTCAGAGCACCAGTTCTGAGGAACTTGTTCCGAGCCCTCCTTCACCACTTCCACCCCCTCGTGTTTACAAGCCCTGTTTTGTTTGTCAAGACAAGTCATCTGGATATCACTATGGTGTCAGTGCTTGTGAGGGATGTAAGGTGAGTGCCATCATCTCCCTTTCCTTTTATAGGCCTGCATTTCATCTTAGAGAGGGATAAAGCAATGCAGTTTGGTGTGACTTGATTGTCTCCAAAGATAGCTGTACCTTTCTTGTGTGAATTATTTCTGATTCATGACTAAAGACCAGTAAATTTCCATCATTCTTGGAATTATTTCCCTTCATAACTTCTTCCAAATATGTCTTTCAGGAACTTCCTTAAGTATTGACTAGCATGAGAATGTGATCACAGATGTAGACATAATCAAAGAATAAAATGAAAACTCTTTGAGACTCTTCACTGTACATCTGTAGGTCACATATTCCCTGAGATCTCACACGGCCCTTGGCTGCTCTTGGCCTTTTTCTGTGTGCTGCTACCTCTCCGTATCGGGGCTGGAATTTGGGAATAGGATCTGATCATCTGGAAATTTTTGGGGTAGTCTGTAGCTATATAACTAATCTCAAATTAAAGTGGGAATTTGAGGATTATCAAGTCGGTATTTGCAAAATTTAATCTGTTGGACTACATTGCTGGCACATCTGCCAGCTGCCTTCCAGTGCTGTGATTGTCAGAGCATGAACTGATGAGTGTCTGTAGGATGTGGTAATAAAATACACCATTCAAAAGCAGAGAATATCTGAAGAGGAGATACCCAGCAGAGAAGCAATGTCAGCTACACCATATTTGTGTGGCCATAATTAGAGGTGTGCACACAGTGAAAAGTGTGCATGCAAGGAAGAAGGTAGAGTGAAAAATGCTAAAGAAAATACATCATAGGGCAGATGCTCTCACAGTTAAATTTGTTAGTATAATCTAGTGCAATGATCTTTCTTAACAATTGAAGACCTATGATTTTCATCTTTCAGCTTAAAATAGATGTGTAGTGTTTAGTACAATACTAATGCGTGCCAAAAAAGTGACAGGTGCTATATCCATATAAATATATTTCTTAGAATAAATTAACAAAAGGTAATTTGCTGGTTTATTTTTGTGAAATATTTTGTTTTTCAGATGCAGTTAGCCATTTTTACTTTATTCTTTAAACCTTTAACTTCTTCCGTGCTGGTGGCCTTTTGTACTTACATTAAATGTCATAGTCCTGGGTTTGTGTCATTAGACAAAAAACTAAAGGATTTACAACTGTAGATACTGAATTATTGAAAGTAACTACTTAATCTCACCTCAGTTTTAGAATCTCTTTCTGGTATTGAGGTTTGCCTTGGGTATCATGTCTGTATTTTTTTCTTTTCGATGCCATACAACTATCAAAATTTAAGTGTCTGTTAGTAAGAACTCTGGTAAGAGTATGCTGTAGCTGATTTCATTAACTAGGAAATCTCGTCGCACTCAGATGCTAGCATGTGAATGGTGGTGTCATTTGCTCACCCACGTTACCTCTAAGCACAGACGTAATACAGACTGGCAGAAAGGTCACATCTCCCTAAGAGTTCATGAGTTTTGAAAAATATGCAAAAATACACTGAACTTTCATTGGCATACTGCAAAGCATTCTCTTAAATAATTAAAGCAAGATCACACTTGTCAAAATACATGAAGAAATCCGTCTTGTAATGTGTTAGCCATTACTCAACTACTACAAAAAATTATCTTTGCTTATTTGCTCATTTGCAAGATGGAGTAATTCAGCATTTAATGATAGTTCCTGTTAAGAAGAAGAAGAAGAAAAAAAAAGATTAGTTACAATCAAAACCTGTCAGTCCATGAGAAATAACAAGATTCCAACGCAGTAAGTTGACTATTTGGGTTTGTTGATGCTAGTTCTTCAACAGGCTGGACTAGGCTTTTATGGAATGTCTTCCATGGATTGAATCAAATTCCTTAGTGAATGCCAGAAAATGGCAAGAACATGATGAGGCTGCTGAATCAACCAGTGGTCCCTTTGGTGGACAGTCAGGTGCTACATTTGCTGCTGAAAGTTGTCTGAGCTTTCAGGTCTGCAGAAGTGGTGAGCTGGATGTCAGCAGACAGCAGACAGGTGACTGCAGCACCAGAGGCCACCTCAGAAACCTGTGTTGCCAGTTTCTACTCTTTCTCTGAAGAATGTTTCTCCTGAGCCCTTTTTGACTGTTTGGTTTATTTTTCTCTTCCTCCATCTTTGCTCTACACTTGCGTTCACACTGTCATCATCTGTTGGTCCTGTGCCGCAAGAAAACTGCCACCTGGTACTTCTGATTTCTAACCATCCAGGCTCCTGCCTGTTCTCAGGACTGCTTTCACCCTCTGTTCCTGATATCAGTTCTTCATGCATCTCTTTTCTCTGCAGCCTTCTTCATACAAAAATCTAAAGAACAGTTGCTTTGCAAGTTTCAATAAGCACTGAGAATTGAGCACTGCTGCTGAGGAAGCCTTGACTCCTGTGGACCTCTGCCTTTCAGTTGATTAACCTAAGTTTACTAGAGAGCCTGTGTTTCACTGAAGGCTTCTGCTCCTCGATATGGAGCTGCAGTTTCATGCTGATTCTCTGGTGAATCAAGGGAGCAATAATAATAAGGAAGAATTCGTATTACAGCATTTTGTATAGTTAGGAAACTCAAATTTGTTTCCCCTTTACCTTGAAGACACATTTCCATGCAATTTCAAAGAGCTCTATTTTCTTTGAGGTTTGGAGTTTCACTGAAGCTGACCAGCATGCTCAGAAGCTGTTGGGCTGGGAAGAGGCAACCTCACTTATGACTGGGTTGCACAAACCTCATTCCATGAGAAGCTAGGCTAAAATGTCAGCCAATCCCTTTCTTTCTCTTTTCATCTGACCATGTTGCATTTTTCTCCTTCACTCCTACTTTACCTGTCTCTTTCTTCACCCAATTTGCAATCTCTGTTCTCATGTTAAACCTTAAATTCACTCATTTTTTTCCCCTGCATTTGCACCTTCCTCTGTTCTGAGGTCTTTTTCTCAAGTCTTTTCCTTTTTTTCTTCCTGACTCATTTACCTTTTACTTCAAACTCCTGGTAGTCTTGTTTCCCAAGGGAAACACAAATGGAAAACTCTGTTCACGTCATATTTAGCTAATTAGGACCCTGATCTTTTTTTTTGCTGTTCTGGCTTTCCATTGGTTTTCTTCTAGTTTTCTCTCTGTTTCCTTCTCTTTTGCCTTTCTCCTTTGAGCTTCGGTGAAGCTGCTGCCACAGTGATTATCAGCTGTCTTCATCTTGTGCCAGGGACAGTTTTCTGTCCTCCAGGTTTTGTGTGGATGACTGCCTTTGATTCATCAGGCTTTCAAGACTCTTTAGATTATCACTTTACTTACTGATTTTTCACTATCTCCTTAAATGGCTCTTTATCCACTTCCTGATGCTATTCCCCAGGATTCAGCTCTTTGGTTTTCTAATTGAGACCCTTCCAGCCAGCAGCCCTTGAAGAGCTGTGGATGGTGACTATGACCTTCAGTTTGGGAGACACTCTGCTGTAAATTGTATCTTCTCTCAGCTGCCACAGTACCCATATTCTCCCCTCCTATCTTTCCCTGGTGTGTCACTTGCTCACCTCACTGATACCTTGGGCAGAGTGTTCATGAAGACAGAACTTTCCATCCTCTCTTTGTGACATCACCAACTATAATCTCAGTTCTTTCAGACATCACATAATTTCTGATCTACAGTATTCTAATTTACACAATCTGTTGTCTTTTTTTCTCCAGAATCTGATAATCTGTCTTCAGCTGCCTTCGTTGTCAAACCATTGCTTTGGTCTTCTCACATTAGATTAGATCAGTCCCTTCTCCTGTCCTTCCTTTCTCTTTTCCCACTCATGGTCATTCTTGGTTCTTACTGTTTCAGGTACCTGGGAACAACCTCCTCACCTCCTTTGCCAAATACTTCAGTGACCTTCCTGTCTTATTCATTACCAGAGTCTTCAGTACTGTGCTGTAGTAGAAAGACTGCTCTGTGGCTTTTGTTGATATACTAATCATTTAAGGTTTTTAGGGGATGGAGTATTTCATAATAGGCACTTGTGAACCATACTGAGAGTTTCAAAGTAGTTAAAAAAACCCCCAAAATGCATGGCTTTGTGTTTATTTCTGGATGTTACACTGCAAAAGTGTATGTGCCTCATAGCCTGTCGTTGGCTTTGTGTATGTTTCAAAATCAAACTGATCTTCACAGTGTACTTGTATTTTGTAAGACAAATTTCAGAGCCGGTCCATCTTTTTATGTATAAAACAGTACACTGACAATATTCAGCTTATTTACAACTTTTCCATTTTGTAAACTGTGTGGCATTTCAGAGGTTGGTTTTGGAATCTACTTTTGTTTTTTCATGACCTGTTATAGACTTCTGAGGTCTTTTCTTTTTCCCCGCAGTCTCTGGGTGTTGCTAGATAGCACGCAAACAAATTCCGTAGAAAATGAGCAATTTGGATTTGTCCAGCTGGTGCAAGTGGTTATAGGGCTGGCTGTCACCAAAAGCTCAGCTCTTTGGTCCTGACTTGACTCGTTGTTGTAGCTGGGTTTGCAGAAAGGAGGACTGAGAGTAGTGGGCTGGATTCCCCACACAATGCCATCATTGTGTGGGTGAGGAGGAGAAGCTGGTGTTCTGGCAGCTTCAGCTGTCTCTGAAAGCCTTGTCTCTTGTTCTGGGCATTTAAAAGACGGCATTCCTCTGCTGACAGTCCTGCCCAGATTACTGGCTTGAATTCGGTGGGCAGCAAAGATGCCTAGAGCACTTTCATGGGAGAAGACAGTGCAGCATATAAGAGGGTAGGTTTACGGTCCAGCAGTTTTGTCTGAATGATGAAGATGCCTCTCTGCCTGTTACTGATGCTAACAGACAAAAATGTAGATAAATCTGCTTCAATACCAAGTGATCCCAGGCTGGCTTTTATCATAAAGTAAGGATAGCTTTCCTTCCATCAGAGTTTTCATGTAGAATCACATCTAATGTGGGATCATTAAATTAAAAGAGTAGCCACATTTAATATATTTTCAGAGGTCTTCAGCTATGAAAATACATCTATTTGTTTGACATCTTTCTGACACAAATATATAATTTATTGCAAAGACTTTAAGCCATGTGGGAAAATAAATACTGATATAAACCTTGAAATTTAGGTCTGTAGTTTTGTAGGGTTGACTCCCCAAAAATGATAAGATACACACAGAAGAAAAGAAAAGAGAGAAAATGAAGCAGTTTTTGCTTTGTCCAAATTTGCTGTTAAGTTTGGGAGAAAAGCTGTCATTTTGTTACAGCTTTGACTTAATCACTTACAGATGCAGTGCGAGGCAGTCCCACCACTTAACTTGAGGCCTAAAATTAGTTGCCTGATTTTGAAGGCTGGACTTTCTGCAGTCTCTGGAGAGAGAAAAGCTCCTCCAATGGCTGATTTAGAGCATCTAAACCAGATCTACTCTGGGTCACCCTCCAGAACAGCCTGTCCCCATGAATCTTTGAGTTAAGTACCCAAGCACAACTCTGTTAATGTTCTCTGAGGTGATGTCCCCCATGATTATGTCACTCTGGATACTGAGAGGGTTGAGGTTTCCGTGTTGCAGGCTATTAATCCCTGATCAGCAGTGGTCAACAACTGATTTACAAAATGCTGCTGAGAGAGAGAGAGGAACTAGCTTTAATTTTATTTATTTGTTTGAAGTTTGATGGCAAGGATATTATTTCCAACCTAAATGATATTATGGTTCTATGATATTATGCTTTGGTGTGTGAGAAATGTTGCTGAAAGACCTAAAATATTTTATGGATTGTTATAGCAAAGTTCCCTTTATGGAACAGTGTCCTTTGGGACAGATGCCTTTTCCTTTTAATAATGTCTCTTACATCATGTGAGAACAGATTTGCATTTTCTTAGGCAGTTCAGGGATTGTGGAGGGATCTTAAGCAGCAGTTCTTTTTGATAACACCACTCTTGCACATGTTAGCTTCTAGCTATAATATAATTATATTTAAGCCTATATTTATGCCCCTTTACTGGGAATTAAGGATCCAGACATAGAATTTTCTCAGCTACTTAGCAGTAAAAAATAAATGCACACTTCATAAAAGTAGCTAACTAACATTCCATATATTTGTTTGGTTTTGTTTTCTTGGCATGTTTTAATCACCTACAACTGAAACAGAAAGTAAGAAATGTAAACTTGAAAATATGTGCACAGTGTGATTTGCATCAGGGAAAGAAGTGACATTGTTTACAGCAGTGCAGTTGGAAAAGTTGGTTCAAAGAAAAATAGAGATCAGCTTGAATGATCAAGCTGTATTCATCTCCATTTAAGCTGTATTAGTGACAGCGCCAGCAGTAGAGATGCTGTCATCCATGCACAGCTATGAAAAATTTCCTCAAATCATGGAAGATTGCTCCTAGTTTCAGTTAAATCAACAATACTTTTTAGAAGGTGAAAAATGTATTTTGAGCTACATTTCTGCGTGCTATTAATATCTTCTGTAAGCACTTTGCAGCATAGCAACATTCCAAGCCATTCATTTGCAGAAAGCAGTGCCATATGCAGAAAGACACTAAATGAGTTGCAACTACCTTAAATGTAGTACTGAAAACCTGAAATTTTTATACATTTTGTTCTATCAGAGGAGACCTGATTGTTTCAGTTCCATCTTTGAAATTTTAGTTTTTCAAGTAAAAAACCAGGAAAGCCAGGTGCCCTGTGAAAAGGTAGTATCTGTTTCAGCAAGTTCTTAATCCTTTTTTTTTTAATATGTTTGGAAGATAAAACTTTTGACAGATCCTGAGTTTTTTTCAAAACTTTCAAGATGAGGAAGCATATATTTATTGAAAGCAAGCAAACATGGTGAAATAGATAGGATCAGGAACAAACATTTTTTCTTACCATGTTTATTAAAATCTCTCTCTGGGTTGTGTGAATCCCATGAATGAAGGAAAAAAATTACTTGCCAACCATGACATATAACACAAATGTAAATTGTGTGGTGTTTTTAAATGCTATATTTGCTTTCCAGTGCTTTGGGCCAGAGACGTGGGTTATAGCTCAGCTGCTCCCCTGCACTTGGCTTCTGGAGCAGAGATGGACAAAGAGCAGCAGTGTCTGTATGAGGGTATAGCATGTACAGCCACAACTAGTCTTCCTCTTATCCTGCCTATGGCCTTGTCATAGACCAGGGGGTCATCTTAAGCTGTGAGAATAGTTGTTATTTACTAATTACTGCAGTTTTTTTCAGGTAACCATGCTGGTGCTATAGAGGCACAGAGATTATCCCAGATTGACTTTTTAACTGTGCTAAGCATGCCGCTCCAGTTATTTGTGAGCACAAAGGCCAATGTCCTGTGGAAACAGGAACTGGAAACTACTCTTTTATTTTTCGTGAACTGTCAAATACCAGCATATAATTGTTTGGCTTAAATCTTGCACTCCGTTCTCTTGTATAATTCCTGATACCATTAGTGAAGGCTTTCTCAAAAAAACCAAGCAGTGTCAGACTATTAAACTCTTGTGTGTTGGTGACCAGCCATGTTTTGGGGCACGGTTTTGCTGTGCTGTGTACCTGGAAGGTTTCTTGTACCAGCTAGTGTTCCTCCTGCAGGCAGCCACCTCCTGTGTACAGTTTGGGTGCAACTGTCCCGTCTCAGGGGCCAAAGGAGTTCACTAAGGTAGATGTGGACTTTCCCATCATATGTCAGCAAACCATAGTGCCTGTAACTGTCCCCAAGAGCATTTCCTAATATAAACGCAGCCTTCATGCCCGCTGACCTTGCATATCTTTTCAGTGTCTTTGGCCACTAATCAGTCCATAACAACTACAGTTTTTTGTTATTATTAGAAAACTAAAATTGCTGAGTCTTACTCTTCTGGCAATGTCTATGCCTTTCTCTACCTGGGAATATACACTGTAAAAAGAAACCCCAAATTTATATGTGTATGTATATCTTGTTATTGGAGTTGAATCATGGTTTCTTGCACCAAGGTGGATGATGAAGAGTCCTTGTAGATGTGTTTGTCACATGTCTGTCCAGCTTTCACCTGCCCATAGCTATTGTGGCTTATTAGCAAATGGCTGAGAGGGCCAAGGCTCGCAGCAGATCAGTAACGTGCGTGTGGTTTACAACAACTTCAACAGAATTCAGTAATCCTTATGCACATGTAAAAGTGCTGTCTTTGCAGATCACGCCATGAGGTACTGACCAGAGATGCCAGAAGCAGGTGGGCTGTCTTTCAGGCTGGTGCACTTGCCTGCTGAGAAGTCTCCTGGTTTGCATGCAGGGAATGTAGAGTGTGTTTTTATTTTCCTGTCAGTATGTTCTAGTGGGTTTTAGTTTTTTAATTTTCTTCACTAGAAAGAGGGAAAAACCTTTTGTTTGGTTCTCCTCTTGTCAATCTATTTCATACTGCTCCATTAGTTTAAGGACCACATGTGGCCTTTAATTACAATTGTAGGGTACAGGCTGTCCAGTACACACCCAGAAAATTGTACAAGTGCAGGAAAAAATGCAGCTTTCTGCCATATTTAATACAAGATTTTATAACACAACCTTTAAAAGTTCTGTTTGCAGAGGTAATCCAGCAAATAAGGAAATAGGGATATCAGAACAAACATCTCAGAAATTAAATGCTCTGAGATTTTCTGTTGATGGTACTAGCCTACCTTTTTTTTTTTATACTGTGCCATATTTATGCAATTACAAATGGATAAAATTACAATGAACTAGCTTTCATTTTCTAACTAGAAGTATAGAAAATGAGTTAATGAGAAATTGATAGGAAAGGATATACAATTGATTTGTTGAATTTAGATTTAGGAGAGCTTGCTGAACTCCACAAGAAAGTGCACTGTTTCCCCTGGAATAAAAAAGAGTAGAATAGTTTGTCAAGTGTGGTTCTGGCTGGGTGTGACCTTGGTGCCTTAAGTAGATTCTCGAATGCTTTTTGTTTGCTACAGGTTTGGAATTTATTTTGAAAGATACACCTTTCTAGATTTTCTGATTATTGTAAACCATAACCCAGTTCATAAACAGTCAGCTTCCCAATTTGCAGAAATACTTTGGCCTTGGAAAGTGGCCTTCCATTGCCACCTTCACTTACTGACTGACCTGATAATGGAAACAGAGGTTCTTTCTAATTGCGAATGAAGTGGTCCTGTGAGAAAATTTTCTAAAGGGGTATTTGCTTTAGATTCTTCTGGAAATGGAGCACAATTGAATTTGCAGCATGGATCCCAGAGCTGTTCTTATTTGCGGAGCTGCTCTTTAACTGTGCTGTAGCAGAAAAGACAACTGGACATAATTTTCCAAGATTCAGTGTTTTCAGCACAGTCAGCTTTAGAGATATTTTATCCAGTTTGTTTATTATATGCATTCTTCTTTTCTTCACCCTGTAAAACAAAACAAATGCCTTACTAAAAAAAATTCTTCCACTTTTGAGTAGCCATTCAAAAGGGCAGAAACTGCCAAAGTTGAGATTATAGCCATGTGCCTATATTTCCATCTTTGTATCTGGATTTTGATATAGTCTTGAAGTATGGATGCCTTGTTTCCTGAGAATCATGTAGGTAACATACATGTTGTGTCCTTCTTTCTGTTTTATATTATTCTGATTATTTTAGAGGAACTGCCCATATACAGGGGACACCTCTAGATGTGACACATGTGCATCTCAATTCTCCAGTTATGAAAACTTGTAGTGTTAAAGAAGTCATGCACCCAATTCTGTAGTTGGTAGTTTTGGTATATTGGCATAGAAACTGTTTAATTGGTGTGCTACTGCAGCTGGTTAGCCAAATATTCAGGGTCCCTACTCATAAATTGTTCTTCCTGTTGATAATATGCAGGAGTCCCCACAGTTTCCACAGCTCGATTCAGGAGACAGCTGAGAAGTAAAAAGACATTTTTGTGCATAAAGTCCCTTATGGTTTCATGTGGCCATGCTTATAATTTCTCATTTAATATATTTTAGTGGGAAAAGTTACTATTCAATAAAAACTGGATCATAATACTTATATTTTAGAGGAAAAAAGGTATATTGTTTCTGGGTCCCCTGTCCAGAGTAATGGATACATAAATTACAAGGTGAGACACAGTTGCAAGTAGTGCCAAAAAATGTAGATTTGGTTGGCTGTAAATGCAGTCAGTGATTTCACTCCGGCTGTTCAGAACCCAGTGCTGGAGGGGAGAGCCAGCAGCCCCCACCCAGTGCACGTGAGCAGGGTCTGCCATTGCCTGGTGTCAGGGAAGCTGGTCAAATGCTTATGAAGCGAGTTTGTTCTCGTTTTAGAGTCTCTTTAAAAGCGACAATTTAATGGCACCCATTACTGTCAGCTGTGGCTGGTTCCCTCTCCCTCCTCCCAGGCGCTTAACAGGGAAAGCAGAGATTTATAGCTGTGGTGTAGCCACTCTGATGGGCTACTGTTCACTCCTCCTGTGAGTGTCCTGGCTAGCTGCTCTCCAGATGAATCTTCAAATAGGGGAGAGGTCTTCCCTGTCTCTGGAGTGTTTGTCTTGCTTGGAACCCTGTGCACCTGTGATATATATGTACGTTATAAGATTCTCGCTTCAGTGTGCATTGTGATCCTCCCAGGCTTTCTGCTAGTCCAAAAGTGGCAGTGCTCCAGATTCAGGAAGATTTAAGCAGAGCATTTAAGAGAGAAAGAGCTCTGCAACACATCATTTTTTAAATGAATGAGCACTACTATTTTTTACCTTTTTTTTTTTGGATCAGGAGATCAAGGCATTTCTCAGATGCTGCTGCAAATAGTCTTACCCAGTCCACATTTGTCCATAGTGATGCACACTGACTGTTACGTGTACAGAAACAAAAATGAAAACTACATATGTTTTTGGAAGGAAAGAAAAGGAAGTGTTAGGTGAACAGGAGAGAAGCGAGCACCCAGGAGCCAAATGGATGAACTAACTGGAAAGACCTTTCATCTTACCCTAAGTCCATGTGATTTTCGTAAACTGAAAGAATGATAGTCTTGTGATTATATGAGTTCTGTGCTTGAAGCTGGCCATTGATTGAAGTCTGGCAAGGGAGGGAGAAAACAGGAAAACATCTTACTAAGATTTTCCTGTGTTAGATTAATCAGCTCCAGTTCATTCACTCTTCTCTGAAAGGTCATGTTTTCTCATCATCAAAAGTTGCCCAGTCTGAGACTCTGCCTTGCTCTACAGCCTGGCTGAATGATCCACTGGGCAAGGTGGATGCAGCACTGCATTTGTCCTGAAAGCTGTGATGCTTTTTCAGCATGTCAGTGTGATTTGTGTTGGCGTTTGCAACAAGATACGTCTCTCTGATTAGTGTTACCTTAAGAGTCTTTACTGGTTGGAGTAGCTAAGCAGTTGATTCCTCTGGCTCTGTTTCTGCAGTTGCTAATCCCTTGCACTGGCACAGACTGCATTTCATCCACCTTTCCCAGCCTGCTTTCCCATGTTGTTGAGACTGTTTTGACCGTGGGTGCTCTGACTGTGTGTGGAAACTGGGCAGAGGGGTATGGCCACTGTCTCACTCTTAAAAATGGAGGGTTTTCCAAGCTGGTCCAGCTCCAACTCATCCCTCTGCTGTCGCCTTCAGTAATGAGTTTCAGCTGCAGTGTGGAAAGGTAATTTTCCTTGACTACTGCCAGTACTAGAGAGCCAGACTTGCATATTTCTGGGTGTTTACTTGAACTCTGTTTTCTAGTCTCCAGGCATCCAAGTTTCACTAAACTCCAGGCTTTACAAGGTTTTAGTGGATAGTTCTATATTAGCAGAGTTTCTTTGTTGATGAATGCAGGGGAATGAGAGTGCAGCATGAAGTAGTAAGTACAAGATATTCCTTGCCAGATTTCAAGAGATCTGGTACAACATATTTGTTTAGATGTCAACTGTCAAAACTAAGAGCAAAAAAAAATTGTAGGGAGATAACAAACGTGTGTTGATGAGTCATTCAGATAGATGCCTGAAAACTGTACCAGGAAGCATAATACTCAAGACATCTGGTTTATTTTGGCATGTTTATGTCCATGTTATTTCTTCTGAGTATTTTTAGGTTGCTTTCTGCATTGTTTTCGTATGTCACTTCATCCTCCTCAGAAACTTCTTTGCTACAGATAGGGTGCATTTTAAAACCCTTCCCAGGTCAGACAAAGAGAATAGAAATGTGCTGGGTGTTGGAGGCAACTGAGGTCTGTGCTGTGGCATGGCCAGTACCAACTCTTTGCCAGTACTCAGAGGCACCCACCCACCCAGCAGGGCTCAGGCTGGGCTGCTGCATTGGCTGAGGCTCAGTTGGGGCGAGAGCAGGGAACAGCTGGCTGTGCACGCAAACTGTGCAGATCTCTCTGCTAGCACAAGGGGAATTGTGCTTCAGCCAGCTTGCAGGCATATATAAATATTTGTGGCATAGTTTGCATTATTATTTCAGCTGAGCTGTAAACATTCAGTTGCTGATAGCGGGAAAGAAACTAGCGCCTCTATAAATTTCAAATGGTGCAGAAATGCAGGGATTTTTGTATTGGCTGACGATTAAATAAGATCCCTGTGCCTCTTCTGATAAATAACTCTGCTGCCAAATAAGTACGGGAACTCTGCAAGCCTTTGTGGGGAAGGCTGGGAGGGAAAGAGGAGGAGGACACAAAGCCTGCCTGTGCAGGGAATTTCCTTGGAGCATGCACACACCTTCTTTCTCCCATGTAGGTTTGTGTTTGAGCTTGCCCTTTCCTCTTCACATGTTTCCATCTCTGCCAGCAGCTAAATGGAGAGGTTAATTTGAGAGACTGGTACAAGTAATTGCACCATGGTAATTGCATAGCTAACATGAGTCTTTTCCTTGTCCTGCCTGCTGCAGGAATCTGCATGTCACTGCATGGGCATGGCTTGGTGGGGATTTTTTGTTTGTTTTTACTAGGAGGTCCACCACTTTGTTAGCATAGCTGTTGTTTAAGTGTCTTTTTATTGTAACTGTGCAAAAAAATCCCATGTGTGTCCTAGTAAAATCGTTGCATTGTCCATGGAAGATGGTACCCCCTCTCCAACCATCCAAAAACCCAATGGATAAAAACAAAGACACAAATTATGAGCATAAACCAAAATCAGTCATACAATTGGGGGATAACAATTTGAAAAGTCTTCTGTGATACTGTGCTTCCATGCAGGAGGGCAGCTACATAAATGGTTTGGAAAAGTGTCATTCTTCACGAAGAAATACTGCGCTTAATTAATTCTTGCTCCTGGGAGGTCAACCTGGGGCACTCATTATTGTCTTAATTGGTGGTATAAATCCTGAGGCACTGGAGGGGAAGAGAGGAAAAAAACGATGAGCAGTTAGCAACATACAGCCTTTTGGATAAGTGCTAGCCAGTAGTACAACCATCCTAGTGACATTTTATGGTTTTATTGGGTTATAGGTCTGGTCCTTCACAAATTAGGTTAAAGGGAATTGATTTGCATAAACAAAAATATAAAACAACAGCAAAATGCAATAATTCATTCCTGAGTTCCCCATTAAACTGTGTGAAATAACTCAGAAAAGCGCTTCTTTGATCTCCTGTTATTTGTATTAAATTATATTCATTACTCTTCCCATCTGGAGTTTCGTAGCAGGCCAAAAATCATCCTACAGACATGACTGAAAGGAAGTTAACTGTAACTTTTTAATTATATACATTCCATCTCCTTTTTTTTCTTAATTTGAAGAAAGCAGATGGAAGCACACACCAGCGCCTTCCTCTCCATTTAAATCACTGAAGTGGAGAAGCAGAAAATCTCAGCCATTCTTTCCCCTCACATATTGTTTCAAGGTGATGACTGTTCTGTCTGGAGACTTTGACATGTTTGCTAAAAAGGTCAGGAGTTCAGTGAAAATCAAAATTGTGGAAAAATATATGCATAGTCTTAGGGATGCCACGGTACGCTTGCTGGAAGGAACTGGTTGTTGCAGATTTGCAGCCTATGGAATACATCTCCCCAATTTTGTTGGTAGCTGCCGCTCTGCCAGTTGGCCAGCAGAAGTTTTCAAACTCCCCAGAAAAAAAAAATAGTCAATGTTTTGATAGTTTGGGGCACGTTTTTAACATTAGGCCAAGGTTTGTGGAATCAGAAGATGTTTTGGCATGGGCACAATAAAAAATGGTGTTTATTTCCAGCTTCACCATTGGATAATGGATAATTGGTAGCAGTAGCCCCATGAATAACTTTCTTTAAGCTCTGTCATCAGAATTTTTTTTCTTGCCCTCTGAAGCCCATACGACCTTTTTCACCTTAGAAACCATTAGGATTTATCAAGCATGGCCTGCTCTGCCTTTGCTGAAGAATTTTTTGTAGTTGCAGATGAGTATCCCCATTGTGGCAGCTTAGAGAGGAGTGACATATTCCTCATCTGCCCATCCATGTCCTTTGGGCCCTTTTTTCTTTTTAAGAAATGAGAAAACCCTGAAATATTTCAAACTTTTCCATTTGTGTAGCAATAATAAAAAGATAATAGACCTTTTTTACCCATAGTGAGTTGCTCTTAGGTCCACAGGTCTGTACTTCCGTATGCAAGATGTGGGATGACGGCTGCTTATTTTTATGAACTGTTTTGAGTTCTGTCAATTAAAAAGAATAAAAATCACCGCCACACTGGTTCCAAAAGCAAATTTTGTTTTCTTTTACTATGGAATCTTAAGGCTGCCCTTCGTCTGCAGAATAAATGGCTAGGCAAGCAGAAATGTGGATGACGAGCAGAGAGTTTCTGCTGGAAATACCAGCAATGACAGGCAAACCCAGAGCCCTTCGCAGAGTGGGCTGGTGCTGAGCTCCTCTACCGCTGGCTGGCATCTCTAGATGCTCTCTGCAAGCTGTTGGTATTTAGCAGTGTTTATTCATTTGTTTTTGCAAAGATCTGCCTGTCCTGCCCTGATGTACATTATCAACACAGTTTCCCTGCTTTCTGGCAGCGAGCCTGCCTTTAGTTATTGTTGTAGCTGCTTCCATTTTGTGCCAGCGGTGGTTTCCAGCCACAATGTCAGACAATTAATTTGTTTATTCTGCAAGCCGTGACTTCCAAAGCGTGATAGACAGTGCAGACATCCCGGAAAAGTGCTGTGCAACTGGGAAATAAGCTCATTTGAGCTTCCTTTTAGATAGCTGCTTTGGTAGTTTTCATTACTTGTGGGGCCTTGTCTTCTGGCTGCAGCCATTTCGCAGTGTGTTTTGTCTATATGGTATCACTGAACAGCATATGCTGGGTTGTAGGTCTGTTGTAAGCCTTTCTATGCAACTCCTGTTGTGGGTTTGCGTGTTACCGAGGCCTTTCAGAGCAAATATTCCTGGTTAACTAAAAATTGTGCCTTTGCCCTAGCTTGACTGCTGATCCTTCTGGGACTTTGTGAGGAAGGGGTTTTTTGTTCCTTGACTGCTTCCACTTGTTAGTAAAAGTACTGCAAACTAGATTCAGTTCATAAAGGTACCTGGGCAATTCCCCGGTCACAGAGCAGAGTAGTTTTGTGCAGACCCCATCACTGAGAGATCCCTTAAATGTCTGTTGATGCTCCAGAGAGAGCAGGAATGGGGTCTTTACCTTCTCTAACTACATTTTACAGGGTTATCAAGGATGGAGGGTAACTTCAGTGATTTAAATAGAGAGATTGAAAAGAGGCCATGCTTCACAAACATTTTTTTGGTAAAAAATGTACATATTTGCCCAGCCCCTATTTCAGAATAAAGCTAAAGGCAGAGATTTCAGGTATGTGATGGGCTGGATTTTCTTTTCAGTTGTTACTGGTATTTATCTTTCCTCTCAGAGCTCAGTCAGAGTTTATAAATGACTGATAAACTGTACCAGAGAAAAGTCCTTCCTACTCCTTTGTTTCTTCTACGATAAAGTAGCAATATGCCTCACTCAGAAGCTTAGTTTGCAAATTTACCAAAGAATGGCCTCTAAGTCTGCAGGAGTCATAGCTGGCTGCCTGTATTTGGGGGTAATCAAAGCTGAACCAGATGAACCGAGCAGGCTGTTCAAACAGATTGAGCTCGCAATAGCCCTTCTCTGCTGATTACCCTGTCCCTGGCTTGCAGTGCAAGTTTTCAGCTTGTAAGCCCACTACGTCTGCAAATAAGATTTGGCATGCCCTGTTGCTGGCAAAATATTTTTAAGACATTGTTGAGATCAAATGATCCATCTCTTCGTGCATGTGCATAACTTGAGCTCTAAATCATCCGCCTTGCCAAAATCAACTGGACAGTGAAGGAGAGGGAGTTGTAGAGATTCCCTGTCAGATGTGTAAGGCTAGCAGTTCATGCTCACAAATCCATAAGACTTCATAAGCTTAAACACTTTACCTTATCTTGAGGGCTCATGCTTAATTGGGTCCTTTGTATTCAGATAGCCAGTGACATAATGGCAGTCAAAATACTACTGAAACAGTTAATACTCTCTATGAGCACTCTCCTCTGTACTGAGCTCTCAAAGTTTAACTCATTCACAAGCATATGCTACAAAAGTAAGTGGTGAATGTGATGAGGTGGTTTTCTTCGGCATTGTGTTGAAGCTAGATTGACTAAATAGATTATTTACTTCTATGCAATAGACCTAGGAAGCCAGGTTTATTTGCTGCCTGATACATTTGGTTTCACATATCACTCTCTGCTTTCAGTGCAGCAGATAAGATATCAACACAATTAAAAGTGAAAAATAATCTGTCTGCTCTGCCACTGGTGGATGCTCAGGGAACACACGCTGATACAATAGATTTGTGAATAATTTATACTCAGCATTTTTTCCTTGCACTCGGTAAATGAGGACGCCTAATGTGGCATGGTCAGAGTGATACTCTATCTGTCATCCATTAAGATAACAAGATTGGTGGGCCTGGGAGGAGCGTGGCATGATACACAGAAAAGATGAGATTAAAAATTGAAATGTTTGTCCAAAATATTCTATGTAAAGGATGGTGATAAAAGCAGCTCAGAAAAACAGAATTAATTCAAAAATGTGATTTCCACAAAGCTTTGTCTTCGCTAAAATAAAAACACAAGATCCATGTTCCTTTCAAAAGTTGTGGATAAAAGGAATATCGGAGCAAATCACTGTTCCTGATAGGCCTTCAGTAGCTTCCTCTGCTTTAAATTCAAGTACTTTGTAGGTGCTATCAAAAACAATTATGTATGACAGCAATGCTTTACGTCTCACAGAATGGGATTTTTAATATATATTCATAAAGCATTTTAAATTACAAAGAAAGAATAATTTGTGATTGTTTTTGGTACTGGAGTGTCTCATCTC
The DNA here is from genome assembly GCA_013400975.1 of Atrichornis clamosus. Classification (NCBI taxonomy): domain Eukaryota; kingdom Metazoa; phylum Chordata; class Aves; order Passeriformes; family Menuridae; genus Atrichornis; species Atrichornis clamosus. The sequence continues at coordinate 163,230 of WBMZ01003468.1, read as the reverse complement.
CCAACACAGGGTGTTAATTTGGATAGGATGCTAAAATATTTGCATAAAAAGTAGCTCATGTAAATATTCAGCCAAACAGATCCATTTCGAGGTGATTGTATTATAGTAGGTAGTAGATTGTTTTCCATGAGCCAGTAGGCCCTAGAATTTGATTAATTTGTAGGCAGTGGTGGTTTGCAGTCTCTGAAGTTTCTGACAACTTCTTGAGGTCAGGTCACATTTGGATTTTCTTGGTTTTTGAAGAAACTTACGGGGTTGTGAGATCAGATGGGAGTCATTTGACAAAAGGCACTTGGAGGAAAACTAAGGCATGCTTCTAACTTTGGTATTTCTAGTGAAAAGGCCTGTGTTGTTATACCTGCGCTATTTGGAACCCAGCCTTGAAAGGGTTTCAATGTACTTTTCTATTTAACCAGGCAGCAAGCACCCTCTCTGCCATCCCTGTGTCCAGCGCGGTTTTCGTCCACTGCAGAGCGGCAAGGTCCAAACCCCTGCACACGAAAAGACAGGACACTCTCTGTTTTTTCAGCCCAGATTCAGGAAATGTTTCTGAGCGTGACCCTGCTTGCAGTGCCACCCAAAACGTGTGGCTGCACAGCACCAGGCTTATGGAGGCGGATGGGGAAACGGAGCCCCAGCGCCCAGCAAATGATGCTTCTCACCCGCGGGTGCCTGAACTCCTGTCGCTCCCCCTAGGATGGCTTTGCTTTGGGGTTTGTGTGCAAAGATATTTATAATCTGGGCATTTTTCTTAGTGCCTGTCCCAAGGAAAATTTAAAAATCAAAATGTTTTGGTGGTGTATTGCTGAAGTTTTAAAATGAGTTTGCCACAAATCTTACTAGGAATGGTATCCCAGTGCTCTCTTGGGGAAGAGTACTTGGGAGTGTGCACTAATATACTGTCAAGAACCAGGTCCTTAGTTTTGTCCAGGACCACATTACACCTTTTTTCCCCAGAATATCTTATATAAACAAGTTCATTTTTCTTTATGTTGCATGAGTAATTCCAAGAAGAAAATGAAATAAAAGTGTTAAAAAGTTAATTTCTAAAACAGCAATCTAAGCTTTCACAATTAGTATCCTCCCCTCTGTCTTTCACTCTGTGGAGGACATTGACTGGGGAAGTTAGGCCGTTGAGGAAACTGTCTTCATTTCAACCTGGATATGTGCTTTTTCCAAATTTGTCCTTCTTAAGCTTTTTTTATTAGTAATGAGTTCATGAATGCTTTATACTTGCTGTCTGCAGCTGGATCACATTTTTCTGTTGGGCTGTGTGGTCAACTCTGTATGGTAAGGACTGAGGTAGCCTCCTCTGCTTTCTTTCCTGATAGGCTGTAGTTTCCCCCTAGCTTATAAGAATGCACAACCTGCATCTAAACTTCAGAACAACTGATCAATCAGTGGATGCCATTAGCCACTGGTTATATTTTAGTGAAGTACAGATATATTTGGAGAAGGCTGTTTCCTCTTTTCCCCATATTGGGTGACCTTGTTCATTTGGGCCATTTTGTTTCTTGTCAGGCTGGTGGTAGGAGAGTTATGCCACTGGTGCCTGTGGACTTTAAATAACCTGCAGCACTGGATTAAGCTGGGATGGCTGCCCTAGAAGTTACCAGTCTTGGCTTGTGTCTTCCCAGCTAAAACGCGATGATGGAATAAGCTGTAGGGATACCCTTGAACCAGCACAGCTCACACTTTCTGCCTGTTGAATTAAACCAAAATGGATGCTATAGACGCCTCACTGTTGTAGTTAGCATCCTGAACAATTACCCCAGAGCCAGGCATCACAGTTAGGGGAATATCAAAGCAAGAAAAGAGTGAGTATTACCATAAATTTTCTTCTTGGCAAGTAAACAAATGTACACACAATTGCCATACTCAGCATTGCAATGGTTCAAGCAGTGTTAACGATCAGAAGTGTAGTATATAAATAGCAGTGTTGTTGATAACTTTAAAGCTTTTAATTATCTAAACAAATAGCTTTAAATTCTGCTTCTGTGTCCAGTAGCTTAAGAAAAAGATGTGGAGAGTTTTTATTTACCTCTCTGATGGTAGTATTAAATATCTCCTAAATCAGAGGAGCTAACCTCAGGATGAGGCTTGCCTGTGCAAGATTTGCAGAACACTTTTGCCAGGGGTTACGTGATTAAGGAGGCATTTTTCAGTTCTGAGTGAATCTGAGGTATTTTCATAACATTAGCATCTATAGCACGTTGGTTGTGCAAGGAATTTATGACCAGCCCTTACTGCCTGCCCTACCACTCCCTGATCATACAGCCAGAAACTCTCCCAGTTAGCTCTGAACGATGGGGGTTTTGGCTTTTGAACTGCTCGCGTATCTCGGTGAGCGCTTCGAGGAGAGCCAATTTTATAGCTTACCATGATTGCATCTTCAGACAAATGCATTGTGGGCACAGAGCTATCGTCTGCGGCATCAAGTTTACAGCTTCCCCGTGGGGTGTAAACATGTGGCTGGTTGAAGAGTTTTAACCTCTCAAGCCCTCCAACAAATACTAAATTGCTAACTATTCTTCTGTAATGCTGCGATGTTGACTGAAATTTGACCCCGGTGCTTGCTGAAACAATTTTCAAAATCTGAGTGAGAAGGTTAAATAGTGCTGTCAAATTTCCAAATGTCTGTTGCAGAAATACTTTCATTGAATATCTGTGGGTTGAGCTCTAAAATGCTGAAAGTAATCCTCTTTTTTTTTCTTCATTATTGCATGATATTATCTAAAGCTTGGGGTTTAGTGCAGATAAATAAATTAACGTGGGTTTTGCCTTTTTTCTGTGCCACCTAACCTTACCATTTATGGCTGTTTTTCTCTTTTTCACTTGTCAAAGGAGGAGTCCAGTCAAGTGGTGTTCCTTAAGCACAAACCAGACCTCTAGGATTCTTTAATTTCTGTTCAAGATCATTGTAATTACTTGATTATTTTCACAGCTGTATCTGAGTAAGAAAAAAAGTGCTGTAATTGGCAACTTTTACAAGTTCACAACTCAATAACCTGATGCTGGAACTCTTCCACCTGCAGAAGCCTCATTAATTGCTGTAGGAATTTCTGCAGCTAAGAGGCCTGGGTTTCAAATTATTTGTCTTTTGACGTGCAGCCTTCGAACTAGAGAATCTCTGTAGTAACAAAAATAGGTGGGACCTTTGGGCTCATTGGGTCTGTTTGTTATTGGATGAGTGTTTGACTTCCAGTTGGATCTGTTAGGAAGGCTGTTGTTTACCCTACTCATTACTTACATTCATAAGCTCAAACCATTTTTATTTGAGCTTTTTTGTAAAAACTAGTACTTAATTTCCTAAATGCTCTTACTAGTTCTAGTTTTGTTTATTTTGACCTTAGGTTGCATTAGATAATTAGTTTTTATTTAAGAGATGAGTCTTTGGTTGTAAGAAACAGTATTAAATTGTAATAAGACTGACTCTTTAAAGATGCCATACTCCAGCCGTAACTTTGATTTTATTTTGTTATTTTAAAGCAATATGTGTGCCTGTCTCTAAGGGTTATGGAAAGCTCAGAAGCTTACTTGATTTCTTTTTTTCTTGATTCCAGGGCTTTTTCCGCAGGAGTATCCAGAAGAACATGGTTTACACATGTCACAGAGATAAAAACTGTGTTATCAATAAAGTTACCAGAAATCGCTGCCAGTACTGCAGACTACAGAAGTGCTTTGAAGTGGGAATGTCCAAAGAATGTAAGTTGTCTCAGAAACAATTTATTGTTTGTCATATTCTACATGTATGCGGCAGTCCTAAGGGAAAAAATTATTATGTGATTAAGTGATTGAAGCCAGTATCTGCATTCATATGCAGAGAAAGGAATAGGAGTTTGGTACACAACTTTAGACCTGTACTTTAGCAACTTCTGAGTCCTTAACTGTGCAGCCTAAAAGCTGTGTGTTCTTACTGCCTGAACCCTTTCTGAAAGGTGTAACGAGCTGGCAAATCCTCTTCTCTAAACCTGACTATGCAAACGTGCTGCCAAGCACACCAAAACCCCAAAGGATTTTCCTCTTCCTTCTCTTCTAAAAATCACTGGTTTGTTTGTCCTTTCAATTTACATTTCAAAATATTCCTGTAGAAATACGTGATTTTTCTCTTTTTCCAGTTTATTGATATCCCTGTCAAGCCTGAAAATATAGCTTAAAAAGCCTTTCTCAAATCCCTGTGGGGTAATGCTTCTGAAACATTCTCATTTTTGATTGGATTGATTGCAGAAGCAAAAAAGTCTTTGGTGTGGTGATCTGTTCGATTGTTGAGGGTTTTTCCCTCTATCAGCGATGTTCCTGATGTCAGTAGGTCAATTCCTCTAATATACACTACAGAAATTTGCAGTGTGTGCATAAGTGAGGAGGGAGAATTGCCCAACTCCAGTTCTTAACTTTAATTCACCGACGAGAGTTTCTCGGAGAGATTTGAAGACCAGAGGAAAAGAAAAATTGACAATGATGAGACATTTATGTCTGAACTGTGATTTAAAAACCAGTTCTCATCTTCGGTAGTTTGCCTCCCTGAATTGTGTGGTACATCCCAGTAGTTCCCTTCTCTGTACTTGATCAAGAGCTGAGCGGTCCTAAAGTCACACTTGTCCTTCCTCATTGCACCCCATTTCTCTCTTCCACCCTCCTTTTCCTCTCAGAGAAAGAGTGTTGAGAAGTGGGGAAAGAACCAGATGCATTGTTAGAACCACTGTGCTGTGTTTCCAGCTCCTTTTCATGGAAATCTGAAATTGTGGTTATTGAAAAGTTTCCAGCTATGGGGGTAGGGGGTCTTACGATTTCCATTATTTCACTGTCCTTGTTGGGTTTTCTAGTTCTCTTGTGTGCCTGAAGTGCACTTATCTATACTTAGGTATAGATCTGCTGGAGTGGAGACCATGATGGGAGTAAAATAGAAGGTAGGCTAAATGCAAAGATGTGAGATTGAATGAGGAGAATTTTATTGATAGCTATTTCACTGCATGTGTATCTGGGCACATGAAGCTTTTTTTCTTTGATGAAAACAGTATGATGCAGTTTGGAAGAGAAGAAAGAGCACTTTTCTCACTTGAGGGCTTGTTGGTCTTGAGTTCTTAAGGATTTTATTGCTGACATGAAATAGTAATCTTATGAAATGCTGTGACGTCACATCAGAGTAGGTTTTGGAAGTATCAGCAGTATTTCTAACATGTTAACCAAAGTTACTTTGGATAAAGATTTACTGCCTTTTAGGTGATGGATTGTTTTCTCCCATAGGGTAGCTGGAGCTTTGCCAGTAAGAATGAAGGTTTTGCTCTGCGTGTTCCTGGGGTGAACTGAGTGAAATTGCCCTTTGGCAGTTGCCTTTATCTCAAACTACTACAGGCACTGAAAGGGGGATAACAGGTTGGAGGGGGAACGGAGGATCCTGGGGAGAAGTGAGGGATGTCCTCTGGCTGCATTTCTGTAGAAGGCATTTGCAAAGGAGCAGAGAAATTACTTTAAATGTCATCAGTTTGAATGCAGTGTGTCTTGTCTTCTGGGTTTAAGAACTAAATCTGAAGTGATTCTGTGTTATCCCTTCATAAACAGGAGCTTTTCATCTCTTAAGAGATTTGAAAAACTATTTTCTTATCTGGCCTTCTTTCATACGTATCTCTAGGTTTCAACTCCATTTCTTTAGAAGTTTATGTAAACAAAGGCACATCTGTCAGTTGGCTTTTTCTTCCCAGATAGAGGTTTTTCTTTCCCCCCCCAGTGCATTATTCACATTTTGTTTTTCTGTCTTCTTACAGTTCTGTTACCTTGTAACATGAAAGCCACGAACAAAGGACAGAAAAAAGTATCAGAGAAATCTCACAGGGAAACAAGCCTGCAATGCACAAACCAGTCCCAAGTGGGGAAAGTAATCGTGGTGGGCACCTGCAAATAGGAACCCCAAGGTCTTTTCCCAGAGCTAAGGAGGAGTAGATGCTGATTTTAAGCATACAGAGTAATCTGTGCTTAAAAGCTGCAGTCCTGTGTTTATTTGTTCTGCCTTTAAAGGGCATGCAAAAAGTACTTGCATATGCGACTCCCTTTGAGCTTAATGAGTGTTCCACACAAACATCAGAGAAGAGCTGAGAGCTGGGTGCATAGCCAGTGTGATAAGTAGGGATTTAAGAATGGGGGTACAGTGTTTGAAATAGAAGAGATACTGAGCATTTCTTGTATGCTTTTATCTTGTTTCAGAGAATGAAGTGAGATGAAGGAATGCACCAAATTTGCATTTCTTTATAGGTTGTTTTGTTCGTGTAGGGGAAAAAAAGCTATCTTCGACCCCATTTTACTCCCCAGATCTGATCAAGAGAGGTCAGTAACTACACTGCCTCCAGGGCAGGAGTGGAGCTATTTGCCTTGTGATAATATCTGCAGGACCCACTGAAACTGGATCCCACTAGTGTAGGGACTGTCTTTCATTGTGTAGTCCCTGTTGCAAAATGTTAGTGCTCCAGATAGACAAGACAAAGAGTGTGAGGGGAAATGGCTTAGTGATGACTGCCTTATCATCCTACAACAGGACAAAACACAGCTTGAAATAAAGCCCTGCTGTCTTTAATCAGGTACCCTTCCTTCAGTAACTCCAGAGCTTTTGTCCTGCAACCTGGGCTGCCTCTCCCAGTTCAGGGCCTGGAGCCAGCCACTCCACCAGCACCCCATCAGGTTTGGGGATTGCTGTATGGTTGTCCCACCTCAATTCCTGCGTGGGTGCTGAGAGGTGTGCAAGGTGCAGCTGAGGCTCTGGACCCCACTCCAAACCACCTCCATCCTTCTTAGGCTCCCAGCCTGTTCGGTTTTTTTTAATTACCACGTAGAGACCAACGGTGGTCACACAGGATTCTTTTTTTACTGCTGCTGAAGTGAGAAGGCTGCTGAGGCTGACAGTGGCTCATTATGTGATGGAGAGCCTTAGGAAACTAACCTTTGCCCTTCTATTACGTGATCTCTACGCTGATGCTGAAGCCCCATCCCTGGCGTGACCCCAGGTGTCAGCAAGCAGCTCGTGTTGCCTGGATGCAGGGCCTCGGTGCTCAGGAGCTGCGAGGGGTCACACGTACGGCGCTGCCTCCTGCAATTAAGGGAGCGCGCAGGAAGCTGGGCAAAACTCTCGGACAAGAATGGACTCTTTTAAGCAGGATGCTGGAACAGACATTTTGTAAGGTGAAGCCTGCCCTTAAAGAAATCAAAACTGGATTTTTTGTAGGGTACCAGGGAGAAGAAAATGGAGCTTCCTTCTGCCGCAACTGTGCAGCTTAGCCATCAGCTCTTCCACTTTCATCCTTTTTCATAAAATGTGCAGGCTGCAGGGACTGTCACTGTACTTGATCTTTGGGATCCCCTCAGACACAACCCAGCCCGTGTACCAGGGTGCGATGCAGAGAAGCCCTCCATACTGGCATAAACCTTGTCTGCAGTGAGCTCTAATAGAGCAAAATTATGTGTATAAAGGCACAGAATTGTTCCAGATTGCTTCAGTGCACTGAAGCAATGTTCAGATTTGTAAATCTGCTTACAATTAACTTCTCTGGAGGGAAGAAAGGAGGAAGGGAGGGAATGCAGGGAAATTATCATGAAGAAGAGAGAATCCAGTTTCTGTGCTCTGTGTTTGTTGGAGGTTTTTTTTAAACTCACACAATGTCTGTTACTCTTTGTCACAGACTTGAGTCTTGTAATATTTAAATGTTCGTGCTTCTTGGAACATATGATTACATTCTGCTACTGAACAATAGTATGAATGGATTTACTTATTTTCATTCTGGTCTAAATTGACAACCAGGAAACATGAATTTGAGAACTGTCATGTTTGTATTTTGTATTTCTCTTTAATTTTTTTCAGATTTCTCAGCAAAGCATGATTCTATCTGCAGTGAGTGGCTAAGTGGAGGACTAGTCTACATACTTGCATTTGAGAAGTTCATGCAGATTCCACTGATGTAATTTTAAAGTGAATTAATTAGAATGCATGAAATCTTTATTTAGATGTTAGTCAGAACTGAACTGGGTTTTTAAAAATTCTTTTTAGCCAGGAGGAAGCACTGGATTTAGGAATTGTTTCTGCTTTGCTACAGGCTAGATTTTTAACTGGATGCCTAAATACCACACAGTGGCTGGGGGCTTTTTCAAAAATTCCAGTGTAGTTGCCTCACCTGTTAACTCGTTTTCTCGAGAGGCAGGAGCTAAATATCAGAGTGGAAATCACCAACTCTTGAATTCTGTTCTGGGACTAATTCCTCTCTCTAAACCCTACAAGCTGATTAGTCTATCTTTCCCATCTTGAGAGGTGGAAATTATGTCTTTTTGCAGGGACTAGGAGACCTTGTATTTTTAAGTGCTTTGAAAGTAGAAAGATGTAAACTATGAAAATACCAATTAAATTAAGAATATGAGTATATAGATAGTGGGGAAGCTATGCTCAAGCCATAGAGATACCTTTTTTTTTTTCATTTTGTTTGTCAGATAGGAAAGCTTGTATTTATTTATTTCAGGCTGAGAAATTGGGAACTTTTAAAAGTTAATGCCTAACCCTCAGTATCAGTGATGAGGAGATCTTTTTAAGATGAGAGCAAAGCCAATGGGAAAGGGTCTTCCTGCAACAAAAACCACAGTGCGCTAGTGTCAGCCTGTGCTCTGCCAGAGATAATGCACACTTTGTTATGCTGTGTGGCTGAAAATGATCTACATACAATTAAAATTCTCTTGTAGAGAGCTCAGTTCTACTTGTTGTGCATTGTTTCCCATGGTTAAACAAACATCTCTTGCTTTTCACATAGTGTTTTTGTCGTCAAAGAACCAGATTTGCTTTTCCTTTCTCCTTTTAGGGTCTGCCTCTTTTGTGTTTTACCCTTTACCCCTGATTATGCATAGCTTTCACTTGCCAGTTTAATGTTTAAAGGAGCAACTTAGATTGAATGTTATTATCCATAATTTACTCTATGTTCTGTGAAGATGGTTATGTAATAGCAGTAATTGCATCAACTCACCTAATGAGCTTTCCCTCCAGTGCCATGTACAGCAGATTAATAGCCCATGAATTCATTTGCAGCTCGTTGTGTTTCAGAAAAGTATTTCAGGCAGCAATTAATAAACTGCTAAAGAAAATAACATAAAAAATGATTTTTTTTATTATGTTAACTCTCCAGCTGAACAATTTATTGGCACCTTTCACGATGCGGCTAAGTAAATTCTCTCCTAATTCCTCAAGCAGAGCATGATTAGTGAACCCTGCTCAGCTCAAGACTGTCTGGTAATTAGTCTGATCTTTATATCCTAAAATGTTAGGGAAAAGTATGAATAGCGTCCTAAGATTCTCTTTTTCTTCTGTTCCTTGCCTTTCAGGCATTACACAAGGAGCTGTAACTTTAAACTGCAACAAGCTAGCGCTGCACATTTTTTTTCCCCCTTCCTTGCGTAGAAAACCCATAATTGTGTAAGCTAAGAATTGAAGACCTCGGCCAATAAACAACGCCTGGCACTGTTTCTGTGCTGCTTGTTGTGGGTTCCAGTGTCCCATACCTCCCAAGTGGTGGGACAGAGCCTGAAGCAGGGACCCGAGAAGGGTCACAGGGTGCTGCTGTCCTGCGGAAGGTAAACCAGGGGTCAAATGCCACTGGAGAGGAAGATGCCAGGAGAAAGGCACGGAGAGGAAAGAGAGAGCAGAGAGAGCAGGGAGAGTTCCATGTTTTGCAGTGTAAAAGGGAATGGGGGTGATTGAACCCCACGGGACAAGAACAGCAGGGAGATGCCAGGGCTGTAACCACCTCTGTAGGGAGAGTGTCTGGGGAGGGAGGGAGACACTGTTGCATTGCTTCCAATTTGCCAGACTGCTCCAGAGTTACTATTTCCATGCTTTTTCTTTTGGTTGGTGTTAGTGTTTCAGGTTTTTAAAAATTGAATGTGTTTATCAACATTTTTATGTTTTAACTGTTTCTTTTGAAAAAGAAATTATGTATCTTCCTGCCACCACCACCCACCCCTGCTCTCCCATTCCAAAAGAAGCACTAAGCCTTGGCTTGTCTTAAAAGTAGTAAAATAGATACTTTTAAATCTTTCCCCTCATTTGAGACTCTTGAGGACTGAGTAAGCATAAAGGGAATTCCTTCAATAAGCTCATACAGAGATTGATTACATGTCCTCAGCTGGAAGTTACATTAAGACTTATTCACTAAGGTATAGCTACCGTGGTGAACTTTTCATCGCTCTCTGCTGTCTCTATGACAACACGGATCCTGGCAGAAGTTACCAGGGCTGGTGTGCTCTCTGCAGCCTTTGTCTGCATCCATCAATCCTGGTCCTCAACGACTGTAAATGTGTGCCTTTCTACGTTTTTGCTTAACAAGGTGTTTTATTAAATTTGTAACACTTCTAAAGTTATTATGCTAATCATTTGTACTGCAGTACTCAACCACGCTCTGAAAGAGATGTGCTTTAAGAAAGGGCTTTCTGAATGGCTCTCAGTCTTGTCCTGTGAAAGATATTCAGCTGAATGGCACAGAGTCCTTGTACAAGTAACTTTTCTTTCATTACAGGTGAATCTTGAGAAAATCTAGAGCAAGTGAAAAGTGTAACACACGTACAGTCTGATTTCTACTTAGACCTGCAGCATACTCCAGAGAAGTGCTTGCTACTGTTCAGTGTTCTAGCGAAACCCTCAGAACTTACTGAACCCTTCCTTATTTTGAGGGAGCACATGTTGTCAGTGCCCAGGGTGTGTCTGTCAGTGCTTGCAGCTCAGGTTTCTGTGGCAGTCTTGCCATGTGCCACCTTCTGTGGAGATCCTTCTCTGGAAATACGGCTTTTCCTTGAGGACAGTTGGCATTGACACAGGTCTACCTTTTCAGATTTTTCATTTTACACCATTGGGGTGTTTTAGGGATCATCAGATGCTTTCTTCTGTCAGTTTTCCAGTAAAAGGCATTTTGGGCAGATTTCTCTTACAAAATTGCTTCTCAACATGGATCTGATTCTTTTCATGGCCTTTTTCTGTTATTTCTTGTTCCCCACTTTGTTTTATAGCATTATTCCAAACTGTCTATGTGAAGACACTGGCGCTATGCACTTGTGTTGCCATTGCAGGTTGCCTTTGCCCCTCCTTGAGTTGAGTGTCCCCACTGCTTTCATGGCAAGAAAAACCCTGGGTTATCCCTTCTGCCTTGTCCTGTGCTGGGCAATGCTGCTGTAAGAGCGGATGGGAAATCTGGAGGTAGCCAGTCCCTACCCCAGTCCCTGCACTCCTAAGCATGTGTGGCTGAGGCCACATTTGCTTTGTCATGCGGACATAACTGGTGAGACCCCAATCCCATGACCTCAAAAGCTTTGTTTCAGAGCTTCCATTCTTCCTTTATGCACTCAGTTCACTGCTTCATATTCCTCATTCAGATCATTTCCTTGTTCGGGGATGTGGGGCATCTTTGCATCTCTTTTCCTAATTGCCCTTGTGCCATGTAGCTTGTACTTTCTATACTGGCACCTTGTTGTTTCTCTATCTTTTTTTCCCTCCCTTTGAATGCTTTTTTTTTGGGTTATTTTTTTATTGGGGGGTAGATGTTGAATCCAAAGGACGGAGAAATGTCAATGAGATAAATATCAGTCTGGGAACAAGGAAATTGCCAGTGTCCTGGGCCTTGAAGCTAAACATGGCTTATTTGGTTGTCAGGCCAACCTGAAAATGTTATCTACAGTAGCCAGGGTTCATGAGAAATGCAGTAAATTGTTCCCAAGAGTTCTGGGAAGTCTGAACTGCAGCAACCCGAATGTTCCTGAAGGACTCTGTATCAGAGGAGACGTGTATTTGGTCTTTCCCCTTAGAAGAAACGTATGTGAGAACGCGTACGTCTTCCCGGTGCTTTATATCTGCAAACTTCTGTTTTCCTGGTGATCACTGGAGATGGTCTTGCATGGGGTAGGTGCCTCTGCAGAAGGCAAAGAAGCAAAGCTCACGCTGGACTCTGCAGAGAGCAGCTCCTGTGCTGATGGTGTGGAAGACAGAAAGCAGGCCCTCGGAAACCAGTAAGCTCTCAAAGGCGGTTTAGGAAGATCTTTCCATAAGTAGATGAGGCCATGGATTTCCCACTGCTGCTGTCAGGCTCTTATGGCTCGCTTTCATCCACTGTGTGAATTGTTATAGCAGAGGGAGTTTTCCATTGCCGTGCCTGCGATAAGCCGGCTGACACGTTGCAGCTCCTCCTGCTGGGATGCTGGCCCCACGACTGTGCTCTAAAAATAGCCTCGGTTTGTTTTTAGTTTGACTTTGTATCACATGCTCATTTTAAAATACATCAGAACAGTTAATCTCCAGTTCTTCAGTGCTCATGTGGAAAGTGTAAAGGATTTTTTAAAGTAGATGGTGTACAAGCAGTAGAAATAACACCCTTTCTATCCAAACTTAAATAACACTCAGCTGCCAATTCTATAAAAGGAAAAAGAAAGATCATAAGGCGTCAGAATTTTTAATTTCCTTTAGCCCAAAATGAACAGAAATGGTTTTGCCCCATCTTATTTTACTCCAATACTTGTTTGCATGCTTGTATGTTTCTGAAAGCTCTTAAATGTTTAAATCTAGGTCTCATGAAAAGTCTTGTCAATCAGACGACGGCTCTGAAACCTGACTTCTACAAGTTGTAGCTTAAAGCCCTACAGGCAGTGCCTGTGGCTGATCGGCATTTAATGAGCTGTGGGATCGTTTCTCAGTGCTGTGCATCCATAACCAGTTGCTAGTTGTTGATATAAACAGATTTGGTAAGTAAATGTGAGGAAATCGTCTGACTTTGGAGACATTTACCTGAATTTCAGCGTTAAAGCTAAGTGGAATTCTTCCTTTCCCCTGGCAAAAAGTGCAACAGAAAGCAAACATGCTTTTAGTTGGATTACAGGCATGGTTAGTCATCTGACAGACAGTTTTAATGGAGTCAGAAAGACATGCTGGGGAAACATGCTGACCTACTTTTCTTTCTTTCTCTCTTTCTTTTCTCAAACTTCGAAACAAGTGAAATGTTAATTTTAAAAGTCCTCATAAAGTTAGGCTTTGCTGAAAGAGCTCATTTTGTAATTTAATTTATTTACGCTTCTGCTTGGGGTATGATAGATTGTTTTGGTAACTGAATTTCATCAGGTTGTTTTTGTTTCTGTTAGGAAATTGGGTTACATCTGAGAAATCTATGTTCTGCCCCCTTTCCAGGACAAAGCAATCGGCTTCAAGTTAATGAATGATTTAAGTCCAATCCTCTGAGGGAGGACTTTACAAGCCATTCAAAATGACAGACTAACAAAGTGTATTACATTTGTATCATTTTCAACACATTATATTTTTTAAAGTTCCGTGTCTTTAAACTTGTGGGAAGAAGGATTACTGACAGATAGTCTTGTGCATTTTGCACTTTATTTTGTGTTTTCCTGTGTTAAGGGGGTTGATGCTCCACTGTCAGTATCTTCTTGGAGGCAGAACTTGATGTATTTGAACACGGGAAACTCTTTACCATAAAATTTGAGAGCTGGAAAAAAAAAAAGGCCTTAAATTAAATAGGAAAACTTAGCAGTGAGGATGGATTAAAACATCACAGAGATACTAAATCAAATGATACTGGATGATAAGGGAAAGCATTTTAGAAATGCTGCAGACATCACCTCACTCTCTCCCTCAGCAGTGGGCACACGTACAATTCCTCAAATGGCTGAGGGCTGCCAGGACCCTGGCAGAGAGACGGGCTTTATTCCCTTGGAGGTGGTTTTGGTGAAGGCATCACTGCGCGGTTGAAGGAGCGGGAGAGGACATCATTCCTTGACGTACCAGTCGATCCAGAGACACTGTTTTCACCTGCCCTGTCTCCTCCTGTTTCCATCATTAACAGGTTTTCTGCTGTCAGTCAGCCCTGATGCAATGGGTGCTGCTGCCAATCCTTTGCTTCTTCCCATCTTTCCTTGTTTGTGTTTTAATTCCCAACTAGCTGATTACAGTTTGCATCATGGAAATAGTAATGCAGCGTAAGAGAGGCAGAAGAAACGGAAATTGCCAAGAAGTGCTGGAGTTTATGGGGAGTAGTATTACATTTTAAAGAATCCACAAGTTGCATGTACTCTTACAAAGCCTAGTAATTTTATATATTGTGTACTTCTAGAGAATGTTCCAGTGGCAAAGATTGAGGGGGTTTTTTTAATAGTTTTAAAAACTAAGTATAAGATGTTGCGTAATACATGTGAATTTTCCTATATCTCAAGAAGACTGATGATAGCATTGCATGGGTTTTAGCCATTTTGTAACCTGGAGACACCAGTAGAGTAGGCAGCAGCCCAGGAAGACAAATCAGCAGTGACTAAATGTCCTTATGTGCTGAACTGCTGCACCTCACATGTTCAGCATCCCTCACTGCACCGTAGCTGTGTGAGCTGCTGCTTAATGCAAGGACTGTCTTTCCCCTGCTTTTCTTGCCATAGCGCTTCTTCTAGGTGACCTGTGACACGGTATATTTTGATTCTAGTGGAGACACAACAGGGGAAAGCCACTCAAAAAAGCGTCACATCTGAAATTTCATGAAGGTGGGTTTTTTTCTGATACAGGGAAGTTGTTGATGCTGGAAGATGAAGCATTAGATTAAGGGGAGCTTGTGTTGCTCTGTAACAGGACTGGTCTGCCTCTGTTGGGCAGGGAGCAAGCTGGGGCACTTGTGTTTCAAATGATTTGTCTCGTGAAGGTTGGTGTAGATGTCCAGAGCTCAGTGTGTGTTTTGTTTTGTAGTCCATGTTGTACTGTGCCATGCCATCTGGTTATCCCATGGAGTAACTCAAGGATCGAACTCATATGATCCAGATCCCTGGAACCAGTGACTGCTAGTTCATAAGAACCTTTTGACAGCACTTTTTTATGAGAAGGATGTTTGATTTGTCCCTTTCAGTAATTTGGAAGAGAAGCTCCATGCATACTTCCCTCTCCCTGCTTTGGATGCCTCTTCAGGTGAACACTGCTACTATATCATAAAATCCAGAAAACAATTTTAAATGGAAAAGGAATGCAAATAGTATTTTAAAAAAGATATCAAATAAAAGGAAGAGGGTAACTGTTACTAAGAAAAAGAAGCCCTCTTATGTTCAAAACTCTCTCATAACACAGGGAAAAGTACACAGGGCCAGAGGAGAATAAGCATAAATATTTTATTCCTTTAATTCTGAAGGAGGCTTAAATCCTGCTTGTCCTTAAGAGAGAGTCAAAGCCTTTTCTTGGCAACTTTTCCTGTTGTTTTCTAAGTCAGTTACAGCTATTTCACATGTTTATTAGGAACATTTTTCCTACTAGAATTTAATCATTGTAAGGTGTGAAAACACATAAACTGTACAGACAAAACAGCTTATTCTCATACAGGGTATGCAGTATAAACCCATGAGTTTTGGGGTCTTCTTTCCTGCCTGGGGGAATGAGGTGGGGAGGCAACTCTCTTGTAAAGGGGCCTTGCAGTAATAGAGGAGGAATATTTAAAAATATTCCCTAGAAACCAGGGTGTGGGAAAAATGAGGCAATTAAGAAGAATCACTAGATATCCTGTCTTAACGGTTTATTATATATATTTTTAATGAGTATTTAATCCCTAATGCTGTGTGATGGATTAGAAAAGAGGGGGACCCAGGCCTCTTTCTGTGCATACTTTTATGTTTCCCCTTCATTGAACATTTTCTCTGGGCAAATTGTTTAGCTTGAGCTGGTTGGAGGTGTTCCAGCACAACAAAGCTTTGCTGAAAAATAACACTGGGTTGAATCCCAAAACGCCGAGTTGTCTGTTGTGTTCAGATTTACAAAATCTTGGGATGAGTTACGAGGGGGGCCAGGAAGGAGCCTTGTCTGTTCCTGTTCTCCCTGTTGTGCATCCCAGGCCCTGGGGGACTTGCCTGTGCTGTGTCTGCCATGCAGTCTGGGGCTCTGGGGCAGTCCTGCAGCTGGCTGGGCAGGTGGATGTTCATCAGCTCTTTTAGGAACTGAATAAACCTCTGCTTTTGGAAATCTGAGTTTTGAGCCCATGCTTCCCATGAGGGTTGTAGCCCTGGAACAATATCCCGAGGACTTCATAGGAACCCTGCTGTTAGTGCATCTTGCATCTTGCACTTCGTGCAGTCTTGGAGAAGGAGGCACCCGACCTGTGTGTGATGAGTTCAGGGCCCAATCCCACACTGTTGATGAACATGAAAGATGTGTCATCAGCATCAATGAGATAAGATAGGGATAGGAGCCACCAGTAATGCCAGTTAATCCTTGCTGGATAGTGGTTTCTAGTGCCAAGTGGGGACCACCACCCTCATTTAGTTAAGGACCAGCTGTGTGTTGAATTCAGTCTCCTTGCCCAGCCCTTGGCTTCCCTTTCAGATGTCAACTCATGTCCAAGTTGCATCCTTTGTTTTCATGGAGAAGTCTGGGAAAACTAGGTCAGTTTATCCAAGTAGAAATTATTATTTTATTGAGTTAACTCTGTGTTGACCTGCTGCCTGTTTGCCTTCTCAAAATGAACTCCCTTGTGTGCACTATGTCTTGCCCTGGAAGTTTCAGAGCCCTCAGTAATCACTTTGATTTCAAATCAAAAATAAAAAGGCTGCTTATTTTAGTATCTTTCTATTTTCTGGAAACGAGCATCTGTCTGCTTTGCTTCTTGTGTGATCACTACATCAGGCTGGTCTGGTGTACTGTGAAAGCACTTAATGTAAAAAGGTTATGTGCTGGCTTTACTGGGGGTGTTTAAAAGATCTTATGGAGAAATCAGGATTTGATTCGGCTTGACCCTGACTGACAGAATTAAGCTGTTTAAGCCAGTCCTGTAGTTAGTAGCAAGCCTTCTTTTTTAAATAATCTGGTCCACTTACTCCTGCTATTTCAGAACTTCAGTCCCAGACAAGAAAGCAATTTTTTTTTTTTAATAAAAGAATAGTTGGAATGTATTTTAAGGAACTTCTTTGGCATTGTACATAAAAGATAAAATACATCAAAATAGACAGTCTGATAATTAGGTGCAGGCTTGTGGAGTGATTCATGTCATAACATGAGTGCTGAAACAGCTGAGGTTGCTGCAGGTGTGTTAAGGGAATTCAACCCCGTAATGCCATGATGTTTTTACCTCTACATAAAGCAGGAGTACAGATGTCCAGAGAGCCTGCATTAATAGATGAGAAGCAGTATTTCTGCATGTGAATTATGGATGGAGCAGTATTTATTAAAGACACGAACAAGAGCTTTTGTCTCCCAGGCACCTTTTGCTTTGAAGAGTCCCGTTGAAGCGTTGAAGCCTGCTGCTATCTCAGGCGCAGAGATCCCAGATGGGAGCTGGGGCTTCAGCTGCTGCAGGTTAAGCCCAGCTGGGGCTCGGTGCTGGGTTATGCCATGCATGGGCAGAAAGGGATCCAGAGAAAAACCTGGGAGGCAAAGGTCTTTCAAGTGCCTCAGCTCGCGGGTGTAGTGCTTAGGGGTGGGCAGTGAGACTCTAAAACTGAAAGTGAATAAACTTGTTTATCTGTGGCAGCAGCCAGCTTCAGGAGGGCTTTCCCGGAACCTGCTGGCTGGCTCGACATGACTTTCCTGAAATCCTGAGGTGGAAAGAAAAAGAAGTCCCCTGACTTCACTCCTTGCTTTCTCCTTAGTTTACAGTTTGTAAAAAAAGGACCATGTAATCCTTTAAAAAATAGTACCCCACCCCAACAACAAAACGGCAGATTGTTTATTCCAGCTGCTCAGCTTTTGAGAAGGGAGAGGAGGTGAACAACACGCTAAAATGCGTGAGATGCAGCAGTATTGTTTGAGCGTGTTATTCTCCCATTTGATTAAGCTTTACTTGTAGTGTTATGGCAAAACAATTTTAACAACAGGCACTGTTCTTTAAAAAATCAAGCCCACCTGCAGTCCAAGTCCCCTGGCCAGTGCAGATGCGTGTTGGACCATGCATGTGTTAGACCACACATCAGTGTGAGGCTTAAACAGGCAATTTTTTAGGCTGATCTTGTGGTACTTTTAGGTCCACCTGGTTAAGTGATACAGTTCTTCCCTTCTCCCTGCTCTCCTGGTGGAGCAGGTCATTCAGCAGCAGCTTCAGTCAGCCAGGAGGGAAGCCTGAGCAAGGAGGCTCAGAATGGTTGTGGGGTGCATGCTCTGTCCCCCCTGCCCTTCACTTCGAGGGGCCAACCCTGGCACCTTGAGAGATGGAAATAACCTCCCAATCTCAATTATATTTTATTTTGTTTCAGTAGTAGGAGTATCAACAAGCCTTTGCATTTAGGAAGAAATGTGCGTAAGTTCATAAAGGTGTGTTTTCCACATTTGCTTTGGAGGAATAGGTAAATAGATTCTGAGCTATTTCTTTGCTTTTATTATCCCTGGCCTAGTAGGAGGCCAGGGCTGCAAGCTGCCGAGGCTGTAACACAGGCAGACATTGTGATTCAAGACTGCAGCTCCCTTCCTTGAAACATGCCGGGAACAACTGTTCCTGCGCCTTCATGAGCTCAATTTACGGTCACGGGAGGCGATGTGTTCCCTGTGCCTGGTGAAGTACCCGCGCACGCAAAGCCGCTTCAGACGTGTTGTCAGTTGGCAGCTCTCTCGCTAGATGCACCTTTACACAATTGCACAAGCCACCAGGAGGTACAAATGTGAAATTCAGCCTTGGGGGCAAAACAAAGAAATGAAACTTAGGTATGAGTGCGGTGTTATCCATCTGCAGATACAGATATTAGACCTGATCTCCCACTACGCTGCTGTAGTTTTACACTAATAGGACTCTGCTGCGATCGGTGGAGTAGCACCACTGCAAGACAAAAACAGCAGTTGGGATGAGTTGGGGCTGTTATTTTTAATTCTGGTAAATAATGTAGGAGTGAACCCTGTTTGGGGAAAGTCAGACTGTGTTCACTGCATGAAACCACCCATAATAAAAGGGAGAAATACAGTGACACGCTGTCTTGGTATTGCTCCTGAACTTCTGCTATTCCTTCTGGGGAGCCATTGCCCTGGGTCCTGAGTGTCTCTGTGCAAGCAAAGAGAAGGGGTCTTCCAGCTCACCTGCTTTTTTTTTGGTAGCCTTTCCATTTGCTGTCCCATAAAGTCAGTTTTATCAATCATGATCAGAATTTGTCCCGTAGCTAAGACTCATTCATTACATTGAGCGAATGTGCTTATTATGGAAAGTTGTTTTGTGGAAGGAGTCTGTTAATGGCATTGTCAGGAAAGAGGTTGCAATTTGTCATGGTAGGTAGCTTTCCAGTTAAGTAAAAAACAAGTCATGTTCTTTTCCTCAGTGTGTGTTAGGATGAGAAATAAAATAGCTGCAGCAGGTTGAAGTGTGAAGTGCTACGGTCTGGCCAGGCAGTGGGCAGGAATAGGGTGCAGTGTCTAGTCTTAGCTTACAGCCATGCACTTCCCTGGCCATCAGTGGTCCTGGATAATGCCCAATAAATTGAAATGAGGACTTTGGATAACCCCAGCATCTCCCAGTTGCAAGGCATCATGCTACCATGACTGTCTCCTAAGAGAAATTAATGTAATATCTGTAGATAAGTAGACTGATTTACCTTTTGGTGACCCTGGAGAGAAAGGTCAGATTCAGGGTATTTTTACTTGTAATCGGTTATCCATAAAGAGTTAGTATACCAGGCTTCAAGATTGTAGCTCAAAAGGGCAGTTGCTTTGAGAAGGTAGCTTGAAAGGGCACCTCAACAGCTGAAATCAGATGAGACAGATTTAATGGCCTCTCAGTGATTTCTGACTGAAAGTTCAGAGTTTGAAATCTAGGGATTTTTTCCTTCACCCAGCCTATGATAAAAGAAATGCACTGTAGCTTAATAGAAATTTATTTTCAGGCTGAGTATTTAGAAGAGTTTTTCAACTGCTGTGTATGCATTTGGTCACTTCAGCTGTAAGGAAGAGAAAGAATAATCACTTTGTGTTTATGGTCTTGTGTGTTTTTAGCTAATGTGTTAAGACACTGCAATTCCAGAAAAGCTGTCCTCCATTTCCCCAGAGTATTTTGGTTTAACCAGCTGCATGCAGAATTTTATCTAGACTGCCACAGAAGTTACTAGTAAATCCACTCTTGGCAGCCCAAACAGTAGATACTAAGCACAACATGTTGCTTCCTTGAGGGTTTTAGTTTCATGGGAATTCTGCTGCAGGCTGGCACTTCACAGTGGGTTACCTGCAAGAATCCCTGTAAGTTTGGGAGACCTCCCCAGATGGAGTGATTGATTCCCAAAGCTCCTTCCCATTTCTGCCCTGAGCAGGGAAGGGGAGGGCTGGCAGTATCCACCACATGATGTTATTACACTAAAAACCTGTTGCCAGTGGCATGGTGGATCTTAATAAAAATTGTAGGTTTTACTTTGAGAGTAAGGAGGTGACTGATTTCGTGCAGAATACTGAGAGAGATGGGGCATGACAGGAGCGAGGGGAGAATAACACGTGTAGTTTAATTAACAGCTGCACAAGATGCACAGGGACATTGCAAGACCTACCTGTGGAGATGCTCCATCTCACATGTGGGAATTTCTGGCTATATTAAGTAACTTGAGGTGATGCCTATGTGAAATACAGATGGAAACATACTAGTGAGTAGATTTTGTCTAAGTCAATGAGTGTAGCTAGGCTATTTCCACTGCAGATACGTTAGTGGTGTTCATGGGAAATATCAGTGATTTATTCTGCCTGCAATTGTTAATGCTAACAACCTTCAGTAGCTCTTTAGGCATCAGCTGCTAAGAGTGTGTGGATTATCCTATTTCACACTCGCAATTAGTTGATGATATTAAAGCACTTTGAAAATGGAAATCACAGGGCAAATGCTATTTAAACAGTTTATCATTCAATATATAATCGCATCTCTCCACCTCCTTTGATTGCAGTGTGTAGGGAGATGGTAAGGGAGATCAAGGAGTCTGCTTTCAGTTCAGTCCCTGGATAGATGCTGTGCCCTGTACGTCCTGGCTCTGACTTAGCTGCTCCTCGAGCTCTCAGCTTCTACCTGCCCACACCTGCATACCGCAAGGCATGTTTTCTTCTGGGGTTTTTTTCCCACTTGTTTACTGTCTTTCTGCTTTTGCAACTTCTTCATTTTTCATTTGTTCTTAGGACCTGTTTAGGGAGTGTGGAGGGGTTCCGTTTGTATTTCTGGAGTCCTGATTTTTATTCTTTGGGCAGGGGTTGCTCTGTGTGGCATGTTCTGCATCACTTGAACCAGTCCTGAAATGCTATAATAAATATAAAGTAGGCTTTAGTGGTATATTCATACACTTGGAAATTGCTTAGGGGATTTTGGTGGTTTGGGTTTTTTTTGTTCTGTCCTTCTGCAACATTCAAGACAAACGTGCCTCCAGGACCATTTGTTTTCCTTCAACAGCGTTTTTGGGTCTTGGATTGGCAGTTCTAGATAACCCAAGTATGATAGCTGCTGGGTGCACTTCTGGATGTCTTAAAACAAAAAATAATTTTAAAAATAGTAAAAATTTAAAAGGACAGTGATATAATTTAAATAAACATTTAGAGTAAATAGATAAAGGAATGCCAAAGGCATAGCTTTCAGTTATTTTCAAGGGGGGTTTTTTTCAGCCTGTTGTTGTGCATTGGTTTTTCAGTTTTGGTCCTACATCTGATTTCAGCTGGTACTGTTTTTCTTCAAAGCACTAGAAACTCTTTTTTTTTTTTACTCATTCCATTTGCTAATATTTCAGGGATGTGACAATAGCAGGTGCCAAGTTTCGTGTCAAAAATAAAATTTTCAGGCTGATGAGAATCCTTGAAACCACAGATGAAGTTTCAGGCCAGTTAAATAAAGCTGTGGAGCATCCATTTGTATCATTCATTCATATAATGAAACCTGTTCTTATAACTCAGTTCTTGATATATTAACCCTGCAGTTATCCTCATACATAAATGGGAGATGTGTTGCTTTCGTCAGGATATAACCATATAAATCCCCTGTGCATGAATGGAAAAATAGAGGCCCTTAGGCTATAGGTATCAAAGGTCTCCCCTAGACTTACAATAGCCTAATAAGGTTATTTTGAAGGCATAGGTAATTACTCACAGACTCCCTGTAGCCAGTGATTCATTGCTCACTACTGAAACATTTCTAGATGAATTATGTTTTAAACAAGCAAATCCTTGGCCTTCTCTTTTATGGGGAGAAAAGAGAACTGGAGGGACACAAAATTCCACCATTTTCTGTGTTAAATAAAGTATACTGCTTGCTAGTTAAAAGGTCCCTGGTATTTGAAGCAATTTAAATGTACAGCCTTGCTTCTTGCTGTTTTGATTCGACGAATGCATATTTCTGAATTTCACATTTTGATGAAAATATTGTTGTCATTAATTTGATATTTAGAAAAGACTGTGGATACAAGAGCTCAGCACAATGAATAAAACAGTTGGAGTTAACTATCCCTGGGGATAGAATCAATCACTGTTGTAGAAGAGGGTGACATTTAAAAAAGAAACTCAGAAGAAAATGTCATGCTTAAAAAATTAGATTTAAACGCACTAGCTCCTGATTGATTTTTATTGCACTCACATGGATACACTGATTGATTATCAGCCTTACAAATGTTTAGTACCTTTCTCACTTCTCTCATAATCAGAATAATCTAATTTTCAATGTCATTTAAGTTACCGTATTCAAGGTTATAATAGATCATATTTCTAATAAAACATAGCAATTATGTAATGAATAATACAAAGATGCAAGGCAGAGCTCAGATTCACCTTCCTCAAAAAAAAAAAAAAATTAAAAAAAATACCACCAGTGTCTAGAAGGGCCAGTGTACGTGAAGGCAGCCGACAGGACGATGTCCTCTGGATCTGTGGTGTGTTCCCCTGTGGTTGAACTGAGGCTCCTGGCGCGTTGGCCGGGGCGGGTTTGCCATAACTGGATGTTATTTCTCAATAGGAAACCCAGGGCGGGCTTGAATTCTGTAATATATGTGCTCGCTCTGTGCCTGGGGAAAAATGATAGCGTGCCAGGTGCTTATGAAATGTCTTCCATGATTGTTTCTCTGTGCTCCCTGTTAATTTTGATATGTGTCTGTAGAGAGATACTATCTCACTTAATTTGAGATGTTTTCTTTTGGCGATGGTTATCCAACAGCTGACATGGTTGATTTCTCAGAATCAGCTACAAAATATGCAGGTTTCAATGTGTTTTGGTTTTGTAAGCCCCTTACACAACTGTGTACTTGTTATTGGCTTTGTCCACTAGAAATGAGAGGTTTGTGTTTGAAATAGGCTTTGTCTCCAACCATTCTCCATATGTCAAAGCCAAGTTTTGGCATGGAAATTTGTTTTAAAATAGTTTCCTGGCTTTTTTTAAGACTGAGCTGTTTTGCCTAAAAGAAAACATTATTTCATCTGGAAATCACGACCTAGGAAAACCAATCTATTTATAACAACCTGGTGTTCTGCATATTTTAATACATTTGGCTTGCAGTTGCACTGCTGTTAACATGTGAACAGGAGTCTCACCGTTCTGAATTGATGGCTCGTCAGTTTGTCAAGCATGATTGTGTTGCTTTCAAGATGGTTGTTTTGTTCCTTTACTGATGCTGGAGATGGGAAAATCAACCTTCTTGAGTTCCCTCATCTCTGTGCCTGCTTCCACCAGTTCCAGGGCTTGGGAGCTGCCTGGGATGTGCATCTGGGTACTGGCTTTGACCATGGGGTCAGAGCCTGGTTTAGCAGCAGCAGCAGTATTGGGGTTGCTAAGTCTCTTGGTTTGAGGTTTTCTAAGGTGACTGTTGGGAAAGATTTCCATATGGACTGCCATTCAATACCATTAGCACAGTTTTTTGAAGAGTAACGCATGGTAAATGTTGGGCATTTAACCTGATGGGGCAAACTTGGCATTGGCAGTAGGTAAGCATTTCGCATATTTGACTGAAATTGTCCACAGCTGCTAACTTCTGCCAGAATTAGAAATCTTTTAATAGCTGCGCCTGGAATTAGAGAAGCCAGAGTGTGAAGGAGCTTGTGTGTTTCCACCCTAGCAAACAGCTCGGTGCTCCTGGAATCCCCGGCTGCTGAGCATCGGCCCCACAGCCGTGGGTGGCATTGCCGGCCTGCCCAGGCTGCCTGGCTCCGGCAAGGGCCAGGTGGCTTCCCATGGAACAGGAGGGCAGGCGGGAGAGCGAGCCTCTGCCCAGAAGGGAGAGCTGGCAGGTCTGCAGCGTTCCTACCTCAGTTCACCTCCCACTTCTCTTCTCATTGGGGTTTGCAAACAAAAGGAGTCTTTTTGCAAACCGACCTTGTGCCCAGCGCCGTGCAATTACTGACTTGCTCTGTGTGCTTTATGGTGCTTTTGAGGTTTGTTGGCTTAACAAGTAACTTCCAAAATACTTGGGGACAAGAGAAGTGTGGTTTTACAGGAATGTGAACTAACTGGAAGCACTAGAAGTTGTTGCTACAGGAACAAAATCAGTTAACTAGTACACAGAGCTCTTCAAAGGTCAAGGGGATCTCCAAGAGGCAAAACTGCAGTGATAGCATTTCAAATCATGAATTTATAGCTGATTAATCATTATAATATATGAAAGGAGCTGTCGGTGTGTCTTCTGGACATCTGGGGAAGCACAGGTTGTGCAAGTAATAGGCAAAATTGCATTGCGAATGGCAGGTTCTTCTCCCTTGGACACGTTTGTGCCACGTTTGACAAAGGGAGGTATGAACACTCGCTATTCTATGATTTTACCTGATTGTCTAGAAACAGTCTGGGTCTCCTGGGCTGGATCCCAGACTATTCTTAGGCCAAGCAGTGGCTAAGTTTGGTAGACCTGAGGGGCTCGAATTTAAGACTGGATGATTCCTTGCATTATGACATGCTTGAAATGATCCCACTCAAGCAGAATTGTTGTGTGGTTACTAAATGAGAGCACTGGGGTTGTCCGAGAAGCCATTTGTGTCTTTCCTATTCTTAGTTTCATCTACAGCAGACCCTCCTTTCCTTGAAAAACAGATTTGTCCCTTATGTAACTTTTGTGCCCTGTCCATTGCTTCAAGCAGAAGAGTAAAGTGTATCTGAGGCTAAGGAAAAAGCAGTGGCAAACCTAGGGTGAGGAGAAAAGAGAGAACAGACTGGGCAGGGACAAGAGGTGATGTTCCATCAGGGAGGGGGATGGATGTTTGAAGGTAGAGACTGATTCTTAAACCTAAGGCAACAGAAAGTGCCTTTGCCAGCTTGCAAACCCTGCCGCGGCTGCCTGGAGGTTTCTGGGTGTGGAAGTGCAAGTCCTGGCGTGTGTGTCAAGGGGACAGGGAAGCTGTCACAGGAAGATGGATTGGAGCAGACGTGCACAGGTGTGGGCGTGTGTCACTCAGCCATCTGAGAAGGGCTGAAACCTGGCTTCCTCACGTATCAAGACACACCTTTTTTCATTCTCTTACCCCACACCACCACCTTATTTGTTTTTTTAAGGTTTTTTAGCTTCCAGGAGTTCTCATAGGGCAAGAGAACTTCCATACTGTCCCCTGTTGGGAGCTCCTAATTAATGCAGCCGTCAAGTCAGAATTTAGTGCACAAGTAATGAAATTCATAACCTGAGTTTTCTACGGCAGCATTAACTGTGACACAGATTCATCACTGGCGTATCATCATTAAAAGGCAGTGGAATTGCATCAGGGATTGATGTGATCATATGCATGTGAAGATCAAGATACCAAAAGGTGTGATTTATGTAATACAAGCATAAGCTGTAATCCAAAACCCTTCCCACATGCGGTGTGACAGTTCCTGTTCCAGAGCAGTGATGATTTTTAAATTTACTGGGTAAATGTGTGTGTGTTTATATGTTTTTATTTAACTCTTTTAAACATAGTGTTGTCTTAATCTTTTTCTCTCTTTTTTTTTTCTTTGAATTATAGCTGTAGTTAAATCTGCTCAACAGTTCAGTGTTGAAATTTTTTTATGTTTTTGAAGCCTGGGTGTTATGCGTCAGCGCTTTAATCCATTATCTTCCAGGGAATATAAAAACACTGACATGTCTGATGCAGCCTTAGTGAATAAAGATACGTATTGTTCAGGTTTTATCATTATTATAAAAACTATCAGAATCGTATAAGAAAGTTAATGATGAGCAAAAACTGTTCTTAGTTTTCAGAACGTGTTACTTCTCCCCTCTCTACCCTTTAGTGATATGGACCAAAAAAGAAAGAGGACAAAGCTGGGTCGATTTAGTGATTAGGGCTGACCAGCAGCTGTCCCTCTGCTGGCCTTTGGAGGGAAAGGGACTTCAGGTACAGCTGCAGAGGGAGCAGTGCTGGGGTAGCACAGGAGCGTGGCAGGATTCCTGCCACAGTTATCTCCTGGTCTCTGGGAGCTCTTGGCACCTGCTTCGAAGCCTGGCCTAAATAACATGTTCATCTTCCACAAGGAGCTCAAAGCTGGTGAGAGAAGTAGTTGCTGAGGCTGCCTGTTTGGCAGATTGGTCAATCCGCTTGTAGAGCTGCAAGTAAATGGGGCTTTGTGACGAAGGCTTATTGCTCTTTGCGGTTGTGTAGGGTTTTACAGAATTTTTAAAGGAGCTCTTTTATCTCCCAAGTACAGCAGTGATTAGGGTTTGCTTCTGAAGTGCTGTGGCAGTTCACAGCACTCGAGACGTACCTGTGGGTCCTGAGTGTTTGTTCAGTGCAAAAGACGGTGCTTGTGCTCTGCTCTAGGGTCCAGCAAACAAATCAGGGCACTTGCTTCAGGGGAATATTTGTAAAAGGAAGTGGGATGGGGGATCCAGTCCATCCCCATCAACCTGACTACACTGGTAGCATTGAGCCTTTGCAAGAAGGTGCCTTTTTGGTCCACTCTTGCTGGCCTCCTTTGTGTCTGTGTTCTCCAAACACCAACACTGATGGTGTTGGAGGTTAAACTTTAATCCAGTGGAGTGCTCAGCATCCCAGCCCTGCTCCAACCAAGCACATGACTGACTTCAGTGCGGGTCTGTCACACGGTTAAGTCAAGTTCATGCATAAAATGTGAATGATTGGGATCAGAGTCCCCTCAGTTGCAGAGTCAGACCTTTAGTGAGAAAACCAGAGCCATGCATTGCGCGGAGTAGGTGCTTAATGGCCTCATTGAAGGAGAAACAACACTCACCACATCTACTCCTTGTTTTCTATTACACACAATATGTTATTTCTGTAGATGCCCCTGACTCTGATGCTTTCCCAGCCCACTATTTTTTCTGCTCTTTGTGATGATTTGTGGCATGCAGGAAGCAACCGCAGAAGACGTGGAGATGGGCCTGGGGAACCCACAGGGAGAAGAGCTGGCACGGAGGTGGCTCTGTGCTTCCCTCCCTATGGCACGGATAGATGCACTTTCTGGGACAGAACAGTACAAATAAGAATCAGTGGGTCTTTGGCTGTCCAAAATCCCTGGCCATCCTCACATGTGCCAAACCCACCAGCCGCACCCTCTGAGTTTAGGGCCTTGTTTTAAATGTCTTGAGGTTTTGAATGCTAACAATGTTAGGATTGGTTTTATTTATACAGTACCATTTAGTCTTCAGGGTGTTTAATATTGACATGGAGTCTTTGGGGAGAGGGATTGATTTTGCTTGGCTTTGTTGTAAAGCCTTATGCATCTGGTTACACTTAAGACGTTAGCTGTAGCTAACAGCAAGCCTCTTGATGAAATTCACAATTACTGGCAATACTGTGGACATGGACTTATCTCCTGGGCACGTTTTGTAAAATTAAGCTATTTTCATTAAAAGAACAAAGAGTAGCATGGTGATGGAGCAGCTGTCATATTTTATAACAAAACACAAATATGTGGGAAATCAATTACAGCACGAGTGCTGCAAGATGCATATTTCCAGTAATCCCCCACGGCCGGGGGAAGGTAGAAGGCTGATCTGAGTGCAGAAGCAGATGGCAAGCAACTTTAGATAGCTTCACTGCCATTTTTACTCTTTCAAGTGTTTGTGCTTCTCCTTTGATCTTCAGAACTTGAGTTGAACGTGTTTCATCTTCTTTCATTTACTGTTTTTACATTTAACTTTCCTTTTAAATAACTTTCACTTGATGGAGTTCATATTAGTGTGGGACTTTGTTATCTTCCATACTGAGGTACTTAAGAAGAAAGACACTTGCTGTCTTTTTTTGGTGTTGTTCACATCCAGTAAAATACTGACTGCGTCACTGCAGAGGGCTTCACCATCCACCATGCACAGCTGTAGTGATACAGTGGAAAAATCCCACCTCACAAGTTACTAAGACACATATGAAGTTGCAGTAGACTTTCTTGGAAGGCAGATGCTATGGGATTGTGATGGCACACCCAGAACAAACCCCTGTGGAAGTTTGGTTTCATCATAACCATCATTACATTTAATTCTAAAGTTATTTTTAAATAAGTAAGGAGGCATTAGTGTTCTCTGTGCGTATAACATTTGTACACTCACCTAAAATAATGTATGTTTAATAACAGCATTTTACAGTGTTTCAAAATAGAGCAGCAAAAGCAACATAGGTTGATCTGAATAACCCCATGTGAGCTGTATCTCTGCTTTGTCGACAGCTGTCAGAAATGATAGGAACAAAAAGAAGAAGGAACCTTCAAAGCAGGAGTCCACAGAAAACTATGAAATGACAGCAGAGTTAGATGATCTCACTGAGAAGATCCGAAAAGCTCACCAGGAAACCTTCCCCTCACTCTGCCAGCTGGGAAAATACACTACGGTGAGTATGGTTTGAGACACATACGTTCTGGATATGCCTGGATGGTGTGAGTTTTGGAGGCTCTGGACATTTTAAATAGGTGGAGCAGCAGAGGCACTCCTTGCACCTCCTTAGCCATGCAAAAGCAGAGGTGTGCGTGCAAATGCTGCCTGCTGGGCAGACAAGTTGCACTCAGCTGTAAGCGTTACTTAGCGCTATCGCGAGAGACTCCGGAAGGATTAATCCAGCCAAATGACCAGCTCTGAGACCATGAGTCAGTTGCATTCCATCATTCATTAGAAATCTGTTGGCTTCCAAAGACGTGATCTCTGCTCGTGCGTCAGCGGGTTGCAACTTTGCAGGTGTAGGGAGTTCTTAAATGCTGCTGGATTACTGGTGATAGTCCCAAAGCTACCAAGGTCAAGGAAAATATGAAACGTTTAAGTAAAATAGTTTCCAAAATGCTCATTTGCAGTTTATTCCTAGAATCATAGAATATCCTGAGTTGGAAGGGACCCACAAGGATCATTGAGTTCAGCTCCTGGCTCTGCACATGACAACCCCAAAAATTACACATGCTTTCCTAGTCTACTAAAATACCACAAAGCAGCAAAAACTTCTGCTGCTTTTAGAAATGAAAACTCAGCCCCCCCCACCCCCCATCAAGAAGCTCAATACTGTGGGAATTTCTCCAGAGATGAGTTGGGGAAATAAATTTTTTTTGTATCCATATATATGTTACTAAATACAGGGATTCTCAGTGATACTTACTGATTAGAGAAAACTCAATGTCAAGTTTGCAAATGCAATAACAAAAGAGATGCTAAAAAATAACTGTCAGGTAATGTTTAGGGCCTTGTCAGTAGAGGAATGACTTTGATGTTGGTTGCAGCAGCGCTGCCTGTTTCAGAGGGACACGCAAAAGGTCCTGAAGTAGTCAAGCATGTGCTCTCATTTCCGAGAGCAGGAGTTCAGGAGTGACATGGCTGGGGCAAGGAGACAGCTGCCTCCATGGTCCTTGCCCTCCAGCCCCAGCTGAAGATCTGGGACCAATCCCCAGAGACCAGGTGAAATACCTCTATCACTGGATTGCTCTGTGTTCTGAGTAAATTTTCTACTATTGGAACAAACACTAAATTTCTCAAGAGTGATGTAGGCAAATCCCTATGTGTCATCAATATTCATTGTTTTAGCAAGCAGGGTGCTGGTTTATGGCATATTCATCTATTTACAAAACAAAGTGCAAGGCTCAAAACTCTAAGGTCTAAGTGTAAGCCTAGTTTTTAAGTGCAAGAAAAGCAAGCACATATGGTGTGATGTTAGAAAAAGGCACGTTTTTCATGTTGCTGAAAGTGTTTTCACAAATGCTTTTCACGTTTTATTCTGAGACCCCTGTAAACTGGTTAGTACTGGGGAAGGAGCCTGTCCTCCACATGCTCCTCTGGTCCCTCCCAGCATGAACACATTGGTATGTAATTGCATGTTACCTCAGAGTTAGCGGAGTGCACTGCAGCTGGTGGGATGGTTTTGCATCCTGTTAATTGCCAAAGGTTCTGGAAGGCTGAAAGATAAACCCAGG
The DNA here is from genome assembly GCA_013400975.1 of Atrichornis clamosus. Taxonomy (NCBI): domain Eukaryota; kingdom Metazoa; phylum Chordata; class Aves; order Passeriformes; family Menuridae; genus Atrichornis; species Atrichornis clamosus. Next base: position 133,000 of record WBMZ01003468.1, on the reverse strand, counting down.
CACCTCTATGCTTGCATTAGGTATTGGATGCTTAAGTATCATTAATATTTTAGCTCCTGAAATGATACAAGTGGATGAAATTGGAGAGGATCTTGTTGCATATCATACCCACCACTGATGCTTTCGTCCTTAGGTTCCTTCTGAACCCCACAGAAACTTTATGTCCCTGTTGGAATTTCAGAGTCCTTACTCAGGGGGCCTGGAACTCAGTAATGAACAGGTGAATCTGGTCTGTCTGTCTATGAAGCACGAGTAGCCATGACCTGACCACACTCTCTGGATATTGGTCGTTTATATCTCAGGCCCAATTGGACAGCTCTGGGAAGGAGATTTCTTGGATTTAGCAGTGGTCTCTTGGAACTCCACTGCAGTGGACTGCTGCACGTGGCTGAGGTCCTTCCTACTTTGTCATGGTTTGGTAACCATACAAGTTGCAATAACAAAATTATACTGAAAGACTTATTTTTGGCTTACCTTGAATCTTTGAGCTTCCTTTGAAAGCTGCATCAAAACTTAATAGTGGCAGTGCTAAATACTGTGTTCTTCCTGCATTCTCATAGTCTCTGTGTGAAATACGAAGTGTTTAAATCTCTCATCTAGGTAAGGTCTGGCAGCCACTCCAGCATTTTAGATAGGACTTCAGTGTTAACAGCTCATGGGGGAAGGACAGCGTACCACTGGGGCTGGAGTAAGGGTCATCTTCACCTCCAGCTGCCCATCATCCCAGGAGCAGGGGAGAAGCCTCTCTGCAGCAGTTGAGGATACAGGAGGGTCTGGGATGTGGAAGATGTGTGTGTCCTGGTCAGAGGAGCACAGCTTCAGTGCTTGGACACCACCACCAGCTGCTGATCAAACGGCCGAGCTCCGGCAACAATCCGTGACACTTGAAATAGAGACCAGAAGTCAGAAGGAATGGAGCACGCAGCCCTCTTTCTAAGTGCTCAGTCCAACGAGAGCTAGAAGCCTAGGCCACTCTGCTTTTCTTCATAGTAACAATCTAGTACAGGTGGAAGACTGCCCCCAGTCCTGCTTTTATGCCTGGTTCTGTGTGCTGTCCGTCATGAAGCATGGCATGCTCACACTACACAACACATAGACTGCTTTTATAACCTTAGAGTTTTTAATTTAATTCTCTAAGTGAGAGGTGAGGAGTGTATTGAACCAATGTGGATTCCCTTGAACTTTTGTGAGCTTTGCACTTGCGTACTGGCAAAGATGGTGGATGGAAGAAACTGTCCTGCAGGAGCAGCCCCTGTGTGCCTTCAGTTCCACGGTAATTCAGACTGTTTTAAAACAAGATTTTGTTTGTGGCTAAAAAGAGCAAAGAATTTTAAGTATAAGATTATAAAGTGAAAAAGACCTTACAGAGATGCAGTCAAAAAAGAAAAAATCTGTTCAAACGTTTGGCTTGCATATCTGACTCTCACTCTTGCCCACTGCAAGCCTGCATTTCCCAGAGGGAAAAGTTACATGATTATTTCCCCCCCGCCACCATTTTGTGTTTTTAATCTGTTAAAAAAATGGTTTTGGATAAGCATTTTCAATTATGTTTTTTTATATCCATCTGCTCTTAAAAAAGAAAAAGTGGCCCTATCTGTAATAATTACCATACTTTGCATAGTTAATAGAAGTCTACTTAAAATAATGGGAGAATAGCACTCATATTAAATTCCTTTGACTTAATAGTTGCATTTGGTGGGCAGTGACAAGTATAGTTCTACCAATGATGAGAATCAGCAAGCTGTTTAAATGTAACAGATTCCAAAAGTCCATCATAAATAGATCTGTTTTATTACTGTCATCCAGGTAAGGGAGAGTGCCTTAGTAATTTCTCTGGAGATGTCATACTTTATAGTATAATTGAGTGTAACTATACTGCTTGTCCCTTGAGAATGGTATTATTTGTAAGTCTACAGCTGTGTTACATCCAGCCTTGTGATAAAGGGAGGATAAAACAGAAAATAATTTTGGCTCTGCAGACCCTTGCTGCAGATTCTCCTGGGTTGCTCTTGGCTGGCTGGAAGTGAAGAGGTTCCACATCTTGGCAGCATTTTGTCCTTTTGTAAGTGCTGGGTTTAGAAGTTACACAGCTATTGTTCTGTGTCGTTGCAGAGGAATGTAAATATAAATATAAATACAGATACAAATACAAATATATCTATCTCCTGATACTGGGACTGAGCAGACATGTGTGCTGTGGTCCTCGGTGAACTCGCCAGAGCTGGAGTGCGTTGCTGCTTTTGCTAAAGAGGCATCACGAGTGTTCCTGATTAGGGCAGAGTGCCCCTGTGAGCCTTGTTTCCTTTGTAAAGTGGATTTTAAAGACAGTAGGGATTCTGCTGCTGTGTGTGTTTCTATGAGTACCTCATCCCGTATTGTTAATGTGGAGATAGAGCAGCCTGCAATGAAAAAACAAAAATGATGGAAAAAATGGGATCAATTTATGTGGCAAAAATGGCTGTTTAATTGGATTTCATAGCAAGGTTGGGCCTTTCCACTGATAAAGATGCCACTAGGGTGTATTACAGTATTGTTCCACCATATGTGCGCTGGTGCACAGGCCTGAAAAACGTGCGAGACTGCTGCTGGAAAAGACACCCAAAAAAGCGCTTCAGTAAAATATTCAGGAAAAGTCATAGCGTCTGCATCTTTTTCACAGCATGGATAGAGGAGATCTCCAAGCAAATTTAATCAGAGTTTCCATTTCTATTCTGCACTGTTTTAACCCCGTGTTTTTTTGTTCCATGTATACACTGATACTGAGTCAGTTTTGGTTTTAGATGTTGAGAAATGCTGCTAAAAATCCGGCTTTTTGCTGTGACACCGTGACACTCATTAACAGATAGAATGTTAAAACTCTTTCCATTTGAAACATCTCAAAGATAATGTGTAAACCACTTTAGCTCCAGTGCTGAGGGACCTGGCACCCTGCATGATAAACCACCTGGTTATTTTGTATTTTATTAACTGCCCCTTCTCTTCAGCTTGCATAATAGTGAGTTAGATTTACATTTGTTACGACGGCTGTGCATTACTCCTAATAGAAGACACGTCTAAATTCCCGTTGCTGGCGCTGCAGCATGATAAAGTAACCTCATATGATACTGATGAAGATTTCGTTCACACTTGCTGGTTTCATGCAACGTCTTTTTTTCCAGATGGATACCCTATTGTAAAATGATTTCCTGCTTTAGGCTCTGCTTTGTGTAGCTCTCTGCTATGCCATCTTTCTATGAACTGGATAAACTGCCTATTAAATTTAATTACAGCCTGAATGACTGCACATCTTGATCTTATTTTTCCTCCAATGTACTGTATTTCACCAAGGTCCTTGAGGATGAAATAAAATAAATCTGAAGGATGCATACTCCAGTAGCCAAAAGAAATGTTTCAAAGGGCATTACAATGACTGTTAACCCATTAGTTTTGGACCATTTTGAAGGCAATTCTTTAGGTTTAGCATTATAAAGACATTTTCTTCTATCTTTCTTCTGTCATTTAAGAAAATAAAACAATATAGAGGAAGTTCCCAGAATAAAAATTCAAATAGGAATGATTAAATTAATTAATTATCCCTTAAAAAGAGGGGTAGCAGGAAAGAGCATGTACATTCCTTCGGGCTGCTCCGCATGGTTAGTGTTTATTTTTTGCAATTAGGACCTGATGTAAACATTACTGGCTCAAATCTCCACCCTGTGCCAAGTGAGGGTGAATGTCAGGCTGGCGGCGCCCTGGGGACCCATCAGGACTTTTCCCTTCGTGACTGCTGGTGGTGGTGGTGTCTTGCAAAGGCAGCACCGGGATGGGGTCCAGAGCACCACAGCCAAGCTGAGCTCGCTCCACGTTTCCTCATCAACCTCTTCCAGCCCTGTGTCCTTCCCGTGAACCGAGGAAAGCTGACAAAATGATGGCTTCACTGGTTTTCAAGAAAGTGGACGTCCTCAACATCAGCAGTGGTGGTGGCAGCCTCACTGGAAATGCTTCCTCCAAGGAAGTGTGATCTGTGTAAATTGAATGCTTTTTGGTGGCTATTTAATCTGCCATGTCTGTTAGACTTTTAGGTTGAGACTCTGCTCATTTAACTTTAATTTTAAAGTTAATTTAACATTTTAACTTCAACCAGCTAAGACTGAGACAGCTGATCACATTGGCTTCCTCTGCAGCTGGGGAGAAAGACACTGCCTGAGGGGATTTTCCCTTCCCTGCCTCAAGTACCTATGGAATAAGTGGGCGTTTTTTGGTGATGCCTCTCTCTTTCTTGATTACTCGACAAGCTCAGATGAGATGTGGAAGAGAGAAACTGCCTTTGGTTCTCTGTGGTTTCTGCAGTGCAACACCTTTTACAAATTTGTTACCAGCGTATTTTTACAGGTAAAATTCCTCTTGCAATGAAGAGGAGATCACCCAGATGCTGAAGGCAGCTGCGACGCACACTAAACTTGGTGTCTCATGAAATAGGGGATTGGGGGGGCACCATCACATTGGCTGCATCCTAAATAGCATTGGCTCAAATGCTGGCAAAGTGGAAATATGCTGCATGCGAGGGCAGGAGGAGAGGAGCTTTGGGTATTTCAGAGCTCCGTTACCTGTTTCTTGTCACTCTGCAGGAATCCTGGGTGTCACCCTACAGGAATCAACGCACCAGGTTTCCTCATGACAGCCAGTGTTCTTGGGCTGGTGTCAAATGGGTCACAGCAGCTTTTGAGTCAGCCTGTTCTTGGCTGACATGTTCAGGCTTTTCAAGGGTTAAGTGGTTGTTCCAAATGTATGAAAATGTGAGTTTAATCACAGACTTAATAAAAGTTTCTTACACACCCTAGGAAATGATGCACTTTTTGGTTGTGATAGGTGAATGTATGGAAACAGTGTCTGAAAGATGCCACCGGAATGTCCTTGTTACACTTGCAGCAGTGGGCATATACGGTGGATACATCATCAAGTAAGCATATAGCATTCATCAGTGTACTTGGGGTTTTTCTTACCATCGTGTAAATAAATGCTCTGTAAGTCATGGGAGACTGTAGATTCAGAACGCTGTTGCAGAGCCACAGAGCAGATAAATTAAGCAGAACTAATTTTCTAAGACCTTAAGTATGTGAAACTATGTTCCAGATATTGTGCTGCTTTTTCCAGATGAGGACCCAATATTCTTGTTCCACTGTTCATTTATATTTTCCGGGGTACAACTGTAAATTGTCTTTCTCAATGCACTTATTATATAATGGCAAGGAAGAATAATGAGGGTGGCATTTGGAAATGTTTAAGTTCATTTGTATTCCTTGTACAGATGGCCTCTGCAATCATAAGTAACAGAGAAATATCCAAGGAATTTTCAGGCGATTAATCCAAGTTCAAAACCAGCATCATCCCAACAGCAAGCTGTAGAAAATGCCTGGAATGTTAATAGAAAGTACTTCTGGAAGGAAAATTTGGTTGTTGTTTCCTTCCCTTAAAAACCGTTTACTGAAAGGGACGTTGTTGATTTATGGTGCCTTCTGTCTGTCTTTCCAGAATTCCAGCGCAGATCATCGGGTTCGACTGGACCTCGGACTTTGGGACAAATTCAGTGAACTTGCAACGAAGTGCATTATTAAAATAGTGGAATTTGCAAAGCGATTGCCAGGCTTTACAAGTTTGACCATTGCAGACCAAATAACTCTACTTAAAGCAGCCTGCCTGGATATACTGGTAAGTATTTTTAACATCATTTTTCTCCTACTAATGCATTTTCTTTTCTTTTTTTTTTTCTGTAATTGACAGGAAGAGGGGTGTCAAATACTGCCCTGGCCTTATTGTTGGAAAATTGAACTTGCTGGGTCGTCTGGTGCGGATAGGAGTAGACTCCAGCACACCTACAGAGTAATGTTATGTGGGATTAATATACTTTTCAAAATACGTCCTTACAGTTTGTGGATTTCAGTAAAAAGGGCACATTTTGGTATTGTGGCATGTGTAACTTCAGAAAATTTTCGTTACTGTTAACACTGAAGAGAGACCTGTTTCTCCTTTCTACCTCCTTCCTCCTCCTTCCAAAACATATTGCTCTGCATAAAGGATGCCTAGAAAGACAAGTCTGCTGTGTAACAGTTCAGAAACTGTTGTACCTGTGGTCATGAGGGATTTTAAAGAACAAGGGGCAAATCTTCAAAGTGAGGGTTTTCGGGGATTAAGAGGAGAAACTGGTGTGCCTGGAGTCAGTCAAGTGCAAGCCTCTGGCACTTGCATCTCTGTGCTTTTTCCAGTGCTGCAGGTATGTGTGGAAGTGGCCGCTGTAATGGACTCGGTACAGATTTTAGCTAAATGTAATTTAATTTTAAATAGGTAAGCATGCAACCTGCAGGAGGGAACCATGCAGGTGGGCTGGCAGTTTTTCTCCAGACCTTGCCTTGCCACTATGTCAAAGCAAGCTGTCTTCCCTGCCTTTGTCTCCAGTTGTTTCTGTCATGCTGACCTTCAGAGGAGCCCTCTGGGATCTCAGCATTTCTTTATCAAGACCTTAGAGGTCTTCAGGCTTTTAGTGGCAGATACGCTTCTTATTATTGGTTGTAGCAATAACTTGCAGTAAAACATATTTTTTGCATTTGCAGTAAGCATATTTTAAATGTTTTATTCTGAACACACATCCTCAGGTCCTCATTGAGCCAAGCATGGCCACTCGAGCAGTGCATTGTAGGATGGCTACTGTAGATATATTTTTTTACGTGACACAGGAGTTTAAACTCGGGAATTTGAAGTTGAAGTAATTAATCTTGGAATTTCTAAAAGTGCATTGCTTCAAACAGGATCACGTTGAGGAGGACGTTAACTGCTCTGACCTTTTCCTCTTGTTTTGTCAAAAGCTGTTTGGAAGAATCGCATCAAGAGGACATTGATGAAGGAGGAAGAGGGGTAGGAGAGGGGACGGGGTATCATTCTTTGGCCTATAGAAAAAGGGAAGGTTGAGGTTGCCCTGCCATGCTTGAGAGTCACCTCTTGTTGTTCCCTGAATCCAGGCACTCATTCAGGCTCAGCCATCTCATTGTTACTGCGGGTGTCCCTCGGTGGGGCAGGGCCATCCGTTACCGATTGCACGCCTGTCATCACCAGCTCTGTCCCCACAAGACTCTCTACGGTCCCCTCACACCGCGAGGCAGATGGTAATCGAAACGCCGTGGCCTTGCCTCCAGTGTGTTCTGCCAGCAGTAGGGGATGGGAACTGCTTTGTGCTGTGCTGCTCTAACCAGTAACAAATAGTTAATACAGAAACTGCCCCCAAAAGGCAGGGAGGAGCCAGGATATAGCTAGAATCTGTTATCCAAACTCTTTATCTCTGGAACTTTAGCCCTTAGTCTGCCACCCCATTTATGTGTGCCATGTCCTGGCTCCATAGCTGCTGGGAAAAAAAATTCTCATTCTGTAATTGCTCAGGACCCTGTGAGCTCCTGGGGCTCTTTGTTGGGATAGGTAGTGGGAGCTTGACCTGGGAGCGTGCACAGCCCCTGTTGCACAGGGTCCCCTCAGCGGCTCCACCCAGTGCTTCCATCTCCAGCACTGACAGGGCAGGATCAAATATTGAGGGGAGCCTTTCTGGTGAGGGTTTTATCTGAAGTGCCTCAATGAAGACACTTTGATCAAAGTGATTAAATAAAAGCCTGGTTGCTAGATTAGAAAAAGGAAATGAAGAAGGTGGTAAATAGTGACTTTATTTCAACTAAATAATGGATAGAAAAGGTTGATTCTTTAATATGATTCACCACTTTTACTTTGTGGCCATTGGCAACCTTCAAGCTCTAGTTATGAACTTTATTGAGGCCTGTCATTCCTGATCACCTGCTCAATCTCTTTTTTGTTTTTTGTGAAGCCAGAGAAGGCGACACACCTGAGCGAGCAGGGCATGGCGAGCGCCATAGGAGCCTGCAGCGAGGAGGAGCTGAGGCTTCTCCAGAAACAGGAACAGATCCAACACAGTTGCTGCAAATAGTCCTAACTTTCTTGTGTGACATTTATACAAACTTTATGTGACTATTTTATGTGCTGCTTAAAAAGAAAATGGGATAATTACCATGACACAGTAATGCGTAGTGTGCGCACCGCCTGTGAAATGCTGTATCCATTAAACCCGCATCACCTGCACATAATGGGAATTGCAGTGCCGCTCTCTATCTTTATTTAAGCTAAACATCAGTACTGGAGCAGTTTAAATCGTGTGTATTTCCCCTGCCAACAAGGCAGTTGTCCCAAGAGTGTTTGAAACGTTTCGTTTTGTTGTGCCTTGAGTGGCGGAGCAAGCGCTGTTCCCCTCCTGCACTGAGCACCCCGTGTGGGCCGTGGCTGCTGGGTGAGCTCTGCTGAGCAGGGCTGTGAGCCTCACCGGTGTGCACTCATGATCCTGCTGCTTTGCAATTCCCTGGACATGTTCCCAGAGCCACGGCACGTGGGAGGAGCAGCGTGGGGCTCCCAGGTAGGGTGGCCAGGTGTCCCTGCCAGCAGGACCCCGGCTTCACTGCCCACCTTCACCACATAATGAGGAGTCTTAAGCATTCATGGACCGTGCCGAGGGCTCTGTTCAATCGGTTCCTGTGGCTGTGGATGCTTAAGTCTCCCTTAAACAGGCTGACAAAGGAAATGGTGCCAGGAACTCAGTAAACTCCAATGGATGTGTGCCAAAGAATTGTTTTATATACAAACAAACAAAAACTTTGGAAAGAAAATAAATCAAGCTTCCTGAGGCAGCTGGAGGCGCCAATTGAGGATCGTGGAATTTATATCTTGACTGCTGCCAAAGGTTTTAGGGATAAATATTGCTAAAATTCAGTCAGTAACCCTTGTAAAAGTGAGTGCTTCTGTCTGCTGGTACACGGGCCCGGCAGCGGCTGAGCGTCTCCAGCCTCGCTAAGCTCTGGCAAAACAAATGTGGAAAGAGTCCAGAGTCCAGCCTGTCTTAAATCCAGTGGATAAAAACCTGCAAAGTCCTTGAATGTTAATCCATAATGATGTAATTTTTGCGTTCAGTTGTAAATCCCCATGCGTTAATGCCAGGAAGGCATTTCTGTGTGCGGGACAACCCGTGCTGACGGGGTTTGGCAGTGCCATGGAGCATCATTGCTTCAGAGTCACCTGCTTGGGTTTCTCCTCTCGGGAAACTGCCCCAGCTGGCTGAGTCTAACAGCTAGTGTCTAACAACAGGATTTCCTAAAAAAAGGCCCAGCTTGCCTAATGTGTTTAAAATGAGTAGCAATGCTATGGTAGCAACAGTGTTGTAAATGCAACTTTCTTGATGACTTTGGTTTTGTGCCTCTCATAGAGCTTCCGCTTTTCATTTTATAGCTGGCTCATAGGAACCTCTAATACTTTAATATATAGATATTCCTTAAAACAAAGGATCCCTTAATCATGAGGAAGAACCGTATTGATGGCTCCAAGTGGCATTTAAGAGCAGAGTGACAACTAAAATACTTGGCTTGGTTGCAAAATCTAAACAACATTGAGGACATTAGGAGTTCAGTTTAAAATGGAGAAAGATACCGTGATTTCTTATTTTGAAGTGCTGATGTTTCCCATATGTTCTTCAGTGAATATGAGCTTGAAATCAGCTTCACTTTGACACTGGAAGTTTGCCCAAGAACGGTTTAGCAGCGAATCAGCAATATCCATGGCGTTTCACAGATCTTGATGAAGGACAGAAATTTAAAAAAAAGAAGAAAAACACCATTTCAAATGATCTGTCTCGGAGTTTAATAACGGCGTGTTGTGGGATAATGTCAAAGGAATGCGGAGGAAACCTGAGACCTGATTGCTGCAGTCAAGCTAAGTGCGTTGCTGAAAACACGGTTGATCTTCAGCTGTGCCAGTGCCAGTGGAGCCGCTGGAGGCTCCTCCAGTTGACGGCTGGTGCAGCATTTGGGGTAGGAAGGCCTGAAGGCTGCCTCTAACAAAAACCTGTCCCGCTTTCTGCCTAAGCCTGGAAGTAGCTTATCCCACAGGACTTTATGTTTTAATTATAAATTTTGTAGGGCCCCTGCAGGTCCCTTTCTGTGCATGCCCACAGGGGCTGGCTGGAGGCTGCATAACCTCACCCCAGGTTTGTTCCTGATGAGGATTCAGCCTGGAAGTTCTTCCTCTGCATTAGCCCTGGGGAGAGGTGGTCTGGTAGGTCTTCGTTGAGCCCCCCTAGCCTGCACCCCCAAATGAAGTGGGGCTCGTGGCACTGGGGAACAAGCACAGGGAGCTTTGCTGCGAGGGAACAGCAGCCTGGTGTATGGTGGGAGGGGTGTGTTCAGCCTTTGGTTGTTTGGGATGAGCACTCCAGGGCACCCCAGCCCCCCTGGGTTGGGAGTCTCTAAGTGGTGTGGCAGCCGGTGTCCAGACCTGCCCTCTGAGGCAGGATCTGGGGGATCCATATCTGCCAGCCCTGCTTGGGCAGCTGCCGGGGAAAGCTGCAGGCAGCCTTGGGAAAACACCACGGCAGTGCCCAATTAAGCTTCAAGTCCTGCTCTGCTAATTTGTTGGGCTGGGAGTCCTGAGGATGTGGAGGGAAGAGCTCTCCTTCCTAAAGCTTGTCAACTGAAATAGCACTGGAATAAAAGGAGCTGCCTTTCTCCTGGGCTGAGCTAAGGGAAAAGCAGTAACAGGTAGGAAGTTTTATGTAGTTTTATGTAGGAAGTACAGAGCCTTGTTCCTCCAAAAGTTGGATTCCTGATCATTGCTCACCAGTGACCTTTACTGGGAGGCAGCTGCTGTATGTGCAGGCCTCGGGTGGCAAGAGCTGCACTCCAGTTCCTGTTGTGTGCCATTAAGAAGTAAACCAAGTAGTTCTTGGGCTTCACAATAAATATGCAGTTTTCAAACCATTCTTTTCTTGAAAACAAGATATTCTCCATGTTTCTTGTCCTTTCTATACAATCTTCTAGTGATTTAAAAGAGCAACCCACAGTGAACTTCAGGGGAGGGCACGGCCACTGGTTACTGGCAGTTCTGAATGTGGTAAAGATGCTGCCTCTTACTGACAGGGTGCCATGCTTTTTAATGTTAATTTTTGCTAATGATCCTGGCTACTGCATAAAACCTAGCAACTGGCAGCCTTTTAAAATGACATCTATTAGTGGGGAATTTGTGGTCACTGAAGACTTCGAGTGCTGTGTTTGAATTTATGCCTCTCTTGGTCATTGATTTAAGTAATTTCAAGAACTTACTCTTATTCAGGGGTAAGGGAACAATGTGAAACATGCCTGTTCAACCGCACAGAGTTTCAGTGCTTCAATGTATACCCACAATATGAGGTAAGATTATTGCTGAGATAGAAAATAGTTGATGATCCATCTGCAGAAATACACCCTATTAAGTCTCTTACCAAGGAAGTGAAGAAGAGAAATAAAAGCTTCCCTACAGGTCTCTTACAGACCATGTTCTCCTCATTCTCCTCCCTACTTATTTGGAGCAGTGTTGCCAGGCAAAGATGAAAGTGGGAGAACCAAGCCCAGACTGGTCAGCTGCCAAGTGCTGGGGCCTCTGACTCAGAGCCTCGGCAGCTATAGGAGTAATTAAATTCTCCCAGTGCTCACTTATATTCATGTAAATCTTTTTTGTTGTATCTTTAAAACCAAGTAGGATGGCTGTATGGGAAATAAATACAGTCAAGCCCTGAAAAAACACAGCTGTATTCTTAGCTCAGCTAATCAGCTGGACTTTGGCAAGGTTTGGATTCAGTTTAGTTTAGGGACAAGCTTTCTCCCACCTCTGATTATTTTAAACATGAAGCATTGATATATATATAACAGAAATATGTCAACATGATGGACATCTCTTTTATTTGATCCTCAAGGCAGTGTTCATTAATTGCAGCTGTACAAATGATCCTGTGCCCACAAAGGGTCTGTCAGGGGCACATCCCGGGTGTGCTCCGAGAGGCGGAACACACACTCCCTCCCTCTGGCTGTGCTGCCACCTCCGCCGTGACAGCGCTCTCGACACTCCGGTTACCCCAGGGGCATTTGCTAACAAAATGTAGAGCATCCTCGGTGTTTTATTCATGTGTTTTGCATTCCTCCGTGTCCAGTTAGAGGTGTGAATCCCCATCCTCCCCTCGAAGGCTCTTTCATCTGGGGTCAGCACTGGGTGGCTGTTGGCGTACAAGCAAACGTGCCAAAGCAAACAGTGCCTGAGCTTGCGCGGGACGAACGGCAGCGTCAGCAGCTTTGCGCCAGGCAGGCAGGGTGTGCCACCGCTGGGGCTCCGCAGGGGCAAGCGCCAGAGCCTGGAGGAGGGCTGGGAGCCCACAGGCTGGTGAGGAGGTTTGGTGTCACAGCACACAGAAGTGACAGTCACCATAAAAGAAGAAAAGCTGGGCCGACTCGTCGGGCCGGTGGCCAGACTGGCAGCAGTCCTGTGCGCTGCCGTTTGGGGGTTCCAAGTTTGATATTCCGCTGGAGTGCGACCTCCCGGGCTGAGAAGGCGAGCAGTGCCCCAAGGAGACTCTACCTGCAGCTGCTGGGGAGACGGAGGGCTTTGTTCCCATAGCAGCGTCTGCCTGTCTGCTCTCACAGATGAGGGGAAGGCACCCCAAAGTTCCACCTCTTCCAGCAGCTCACAGCTGTCCACACGCTCCTGCAAGGTACCACAGACCAACAGTCCTTGTCAAAGACACAGCCCAGGGAAGCGCTGCCGGGCAAAACTGATCCCCCAAATCCATGAGATATGCCTTTGTTCAAGGAGGTGAGATGCTTTTAAGATCGTGTTGGATCAGATCAGCACTTCATCAGATCAATAGCATTTTATAGTTAGGTGCAGGTAGCAGACTAATTAAAGACCTGTTTGTGTGGATATTAATGTTACATTGGTGACCTGAGTGGTGGGAGTTGCACTGAAGTTTTGATTACTTCATAACCAGGGGGAAATTTCTGTTCTTAGATTTGTGTTACAAAAAATACACAAAGTCAATAAAACATATTTATGTTGTACCAGAGAATTTTTATGCTACTAGAACTGAACAAGCTGGAGTTTGTTTCCAGATTGTTCTTACGTGACCAAGTACCGAAGTTCTGTGGAGTCATTCGCTGCACAGAGAAAACGCAACAAACGTCTCATGGATTAAATTCTTCAGGTTTTGTTTTTATTTTTTCCCACAGATCCTTAGAATTTGCACAAGATACACACCAGAACAAGACACCATGACCTTTTCAGATGGCCTTACCCTGAACCGAACTCAGATGCACAATGCCGGCTTTGGCCCACTGACTGATCTCGTGTTCACTTTTGCCAACCAGCTCCTGCCTTTGGAAATGGATGATACAGAAACAGGTCTCCTTAGTGCCATCTGCTTAATCTGTGGAGGTATCGTACAGCATGAACTCAGATGCATTTCAAAAGGACAGACAGGATCTTCATTTTTGTTTTTACTTGTTTTGCTTTCCGTTACTCAAACATATAAAATATATATATTTGTAATGTTATTATATGTGTTATATAACCTACTTAATGCTAAAGGTTTGTTTTCCACTGGTGATGGTTACTGGGATTATTACTGATAATTTGAAAAAAAAAGAATTGAGTCATTCTGTCAAGCAACCTATTGTTTGCCTGACAAAGGACATGGAGATCTCTCACAGTGGTAGGAAGGGACCTCTGGAGATCACCTGGTCCTGCTGCATTTTTGCTCAGTGGTGTATGGGTACCTGCATGAATGAGCTTTCTTACAGCAAGATGCCCAATTACACAGCTTTAACTCACAAATATAATTGTATGCATCTGCATTGGTTTCAGTCACATGGAAGCCATTGGTGATGATACTTTCTTTAGCAAAAAAATGTGTTATACTTCCAAACTGGGGCTGATGGCAAGTCTAAAGGGTGATTGTCAAGTAAAATAATGGATTTCAAATACAAAAAATGAAGTCTCAGATGATTTCCAAAACCTTCTGTAAATTTGTTAGTTTAATCACTCGCTCCCTCTCCTCCTTTGCAAAATCTGGATTAGCAATAGAAATACCCCTTGTTTAGTTGGGCCATTTTGTTCAAACACAAACTGGGTGCTACCAGTAAATGTGTAAAAAACGAGAGTCAGACTTTGTTGGCAGTGGCCCTTTAGTACCAAATCATTCCGATTTTATGTCTCTAACCATAACCCATCGAAAGCACTGGGCTCCGAGATGTCCTTGGTATGTGGCTGGTGCATCCTGGTGCAGGGGTGGCATTTGTTGTCACTCGAGGCAGCACTGCCATCTGCTGATACCTGATGGTAACTCACTCACTTCAGTGTAGCAGTGGTAACAAAATTAAGAGCTGCAATCGCTCGGAGTACCCGGGTAGCCTATCAGGGACACATAGAAAATGAATTCCAAAATGTTGTTTGCAGCAAGGTGTTTTCCCCTTGGAGAGAGAGGTACAAGAGCAAACTGGTAATTTTTGGCCACTCAAATGACAAACCTTTCCAGTCACCAAAGAAAAAATTAATTGAAGTTTCAGAAAGCCATCGTTTATGTTCTTCCTCTGGAATGGTCACTACAGAGTGTGGGTTGCTTAGTGGAGAGAAAAATGAAATTCGTGGTGTTCTAATCAAGAACACAGAGAAAATTCTGTGATTTGGAATTTGTCTAAAAAAATAAATATTTAAAATCATATGAGTGATCTGGTACTTTCCTGCAGATCGCCAGGACCTTGAAGAACCAATGAAAGTGGATAAGCTTCAGGAACCCTTGCTTGAAGCACTGAAAATTTATATCCGAAAGAGACGACCCAACAAGCCTCATATGTTCCCAAAGATCTTAATGAAAATCACGGATCTTCGTAGCATCAGTGCAAAAGGTACAGTCAGTCTCCCAGTAACTCAGCAGTAGTGGCAGTGTTGCATTTCAGAGGAACTGGCCTAGAGACCTGAGTTGTTACTTTTTTAATACATCTAAGAAAGGTCCTTGTGACCTTTCTCTTCCCAGCTTCTTTACATAATTCCTGCCTTGAAATTGGTTCTACTTTAAATATACGCCATGCTCCATTCTTCATGCAACTGACAGTGAAAAAGATGTCGTAGGTGCAAGTGGGTTAGCAAACCATTGGCATGAACTCTTTGTTAGTCATTTCAGAACAAGATAAAACCCCGAGTGAAACCTTTGTTAATGTTTGCAGGGAGGTTCAGATCAATGTGTGCTTTGTATCACTGATGGCTTTCAGAAAACAAAGCCTGGTTACCCACTGCAGGAAACACTTGAGCAACCAAAATTCCCCTAAATTATGGTCTGACGTATTGGAGATTTAGAACTGATTTGATGCAGGATTTTGGGGATTCAGCCCCTCTAATCGAAACTAACCACACCTAAACATGGATCAGTTTTGTTTTAACATTTTGGGTATGGTTGCAGTCTTGTATGTGCTGGATTGGTGCTGTGCATACGCACAGTCTAAGCACTGTCCCTACATTCCTAAAGCACAGCTGTAGCTGAATGCTTTTGTGTGATCAGACAGGTGCCCCAAGGTACAAGTCTGAATACAGAGAGTCTAAAGTGCAACAATTCGTATTTTTACCATGGCTGATGCAGTTCCACCTGCTGACTGTGTTTTTTCAGCAAAAGATTTGCTACCCCTGATAGAGAAGCAAGCACATGAGCTTGTAGGTACAGGTACCTGTGGATTATAGGTTGGATTTATGCTTTGGAAAAGATTACTGACTTCATTTGACATGGTTTGGGGGAAGACTTCAGGAGAAAGAAAACCCAGTAGTTAATTCACTCAACTAAATACACTTGTTTTACATTTAAAGCTGAACTGCTCCACTTTAAGCAATATATATCCAAGAGAAAAGATTAAGTTATAGCTGTGTTTATAAAAAAAAGTGAGCAATTTAATTAGATTGATTAGAACCAAAAGAAGTAACTTGGAAGGGAAACACCAGAGCTGGAAGCAAAAGTATCCTAAAAAGGAAGCACTTACCAAGTTATCTAAAGCTTGCAGTTTACCCTCAAGTAAAGCAAGCTTTAAATCCAGCTGAAACCACAAAGTAAACTTAGAGCAGTATTGAGCTATAAAAGCATTTAGGGGAGCCCTTTCATGCTGATGTTCTTGTGCGGGAAATCCATTTCCACGTTCCCACTTCTTTACCAGAGCCTTCCTGTTCCTCGAGAACACAACTCTTGTCTCCTCATATTCAATTCACAGGAAAGGCTTCTTTTCATTCCCACATAAGTATTTAACTATATCATTAATGTTTCATAGTAGAACTAAATCACGCCAAAGGATGGCGATGTCCTGGAGGGGTGGGTATGTCTGGAGTTTCATTTGAAAAGATGTACATTAGAGGATAATGATTTTGGATGGTACCTGATCCCTGAAAGCAACCACCAAAGAAAGGGGAATCTGAAAGACTGAGAGTGTCTCCTTATACTGGGGTTTCTGACACAGCTGCCTTCTTCTGGGGCATTGGAGGTATTGTAACTAAAAGATGAAGTGGGACTGAAGCAAAACAGTTCTGAGTTCATCTCCAAATTAAATTGGAAGTTTGCGAGACCTGAAAAATTTCTCTGGCTCTACACTGGAATAACCACAAAAACACTTCACTGGACCTGACATAACAGCAGGAAGATGTTAAACATGGCCAAATTCAGTTCATCAACACAGCTCTAACTAGAGTTGGTTTTCAGAGAAGCTCTCAGCATCATTCTGCATTAATATATTTCCCATTACAGAGCTTGCCTCTTCATTCCTGACAGTTTATTTAATAGATTTTTAAATTAGCATTCACTTGGAAAGTTGGTCATTGCCTTTACAGATGATTTTTTGATGCTACTCATGTAAGGCATGAACATAAGTGCTCCCTTCCAATCTGGAGTGACCAGTGCTCTCTCCAGTGTATCCACTGCAGCAGCATGGATAAGCAGAATATTTCCAAAGGGTCTGTCTTCTGGAATGGTTCTTCAATAACCAAACTGTTTCCTCTTTTTTTTTGGTTCTTCTTGCCACCTTGTTTAAAAAACACAGGTTCTTAATCCACTGGACTTTAAGATGATCAGGACTCCTGTGCAAGATGAATGCTGAGGTTTATGGCTATAAAAGCACAGTTCCCTCAGCGCTGCCTGCCCTGTGTCCAGCAGGGTCTTGGCTGCTGTGTCCGTGCTGTGTCCGTGCCTACTGACCACACAGCAAGACTTTGTGTTGGGGTTTTTTCCTCTCTAAACCAGTTGTTGTTGGCTCCCAGGGTGAGCAGCCAGCATTGATGTAGGAATTTTGTTTAATCCTCCATGCACTCACCTGCAGAGCCACCTCTGCATACAAATGCCAGCTACATGGGACGAGCCAAACACGAGCAGCTTCAGCCCAGGCAGAGCTGAGCAGTACTGGGGCTCCTGCACACTGTGGTAGTTCATTAGCACAAGTATGAAAAGTATCCTTTTGCCCAAATTTGTTCTTTTATAAAGTAATTATTTGTTAAATTTTGCATCTTATTTCATAGTTTACGGAAAAGAAATGTTCTGATGTGCATCACTGCAGTTCTCTTGCAGGATTCACCTCACGTATTTAACACGAATCAGCCAGAATTTTTGTCATTCTTTGCAGATATAGTACAGATTAAAAACCAAAGGTTGTTCCAGTTTATAAAGACATCTGTATGATCACAGGGTAATTTAACTTTTCAGTATAACTTAATGCCGTTTTGGTTCCTTCTGTGAGAATAGGCAGCTCATCCAATTTACCTGTATTGAAATATCAGTTGCTATGTCACGGGTTTTAATTGATTTGTATTCACTTTTTCTTGTACTGAATGAAGCAGTTCACTTACAGGCCCCTTTGTTTGCAAGAAGTAGAGAAGGAGACACCAAATCCATGAACAGAGTACACCCTGAAATTGCTACTCTGATGCTAACAAGAAGGAAATCGTATGAGTAATACTCATGGAAGGGACTTTGTGTTTTCTTTTTAAAGGTGCAGAACGTGTCATTACATTGAAAATGGAAATTCCTGGATCCATGCCTCCGCTTATTCAGGAAATGCTGGAGAACTCTGAAGGACATGAACCACTGACACCAACCTCAAATGGAAATACTGCAGAACACAGTCCCAGTATCTCACCTAGTTCAGTGGATAACAGCAGTGTCAGTCAATCCCCTATGGTGGAATAAGACATTTTCCAGCTACTTCAGACATTCCTAATACCTTATGTACAGGGATGAAAAGCAAGAAAAACATTTTTACTGCTGCTTAGTTTCTGGACTTAATATATATCTATATATGTATATATATATATATAGATAAACTCAACAAGGACCAAGAAATTTTCATATGTATCGATATATACTCCTTGCTGTTTAAACTCTTAAAACTAGAAAATGCAAACTTTTGAAACTCTAAATCAGCCATTTCATGCAAAAAAAATAGTTAAGCTTCTGTTTTCTCCTCTGAACATTCAATATTGCATGGTGACAAGACAGATCTCAGTCTTCAAATTCTGGTTGCATTTCTGATGACTTTGTACATACAAATGTATGGCTGTACTCCCCATACTGGATGTTTGGTGCTTTCCTTTTGTCTCTCACACCTAAAACGATCAAGACACCAACCATAGGAAACGGACTACTGTACACATCCAGAGAAGGAAGTTGAAAGGACCGTCTGATTTAGTTTAAATATGAAAACTTGTCTTCGATGCCCTCAGTTTGCAGCTCCTTCCTTGTAAAAAGTACACAAACCTTCACTGCCCCAGCAGAAGAGGTATCGGTATCAGCATTAACTGCCAGATCAGTTATTCAGATGTCATTTGTTCCACTGTTAATGTCACTTTAAATTTTAAAGAAGTGGTTTCTTAGCTGGCTGGTGACCTAGCTCCACAATTAACTGCTCCATTTCGACAGCAATGCTATAGCCTCCAAGGCAGAAACACTTTTCAGTGTTACCATGTTTTTGTTTACTTGTTCCCAAGCCATTAGGGAAACTTCATGGGATGATAACCAGCAGACTCATTTACAGCTTCTGAATTGCTGAGTCCAGAGTATTTCCTTAAGAATCAACTGCCAGGAATCAGCTGGGTTATCCAGCCTTCCAGGTGCTAGGGAAGTACAGCTAGGACTTCCAGAAACACAAGGAGAGAATCTGCCTTCTTGGCCTTGTTAAATCACCATGAAGCAGAGTGAAAACTGTGGTAGAATGGTTAACAGATTTAAAGTGTCAGTTTCTTAGGTTTCATTTAAAGCACTAGTGGAATTTTTTTTTTTATATATTCTAGCAAGTCTGTGATGTACTTTCACTGGCTCTGTTTGTACATTGAGATTGTTTAACAATGCTTTCTATGTTCATATACTGTTTACCTTTTTCCATGGAGTCTCCTGGCAAAGAATAAAATATATTTATTTTAAAAACTGTGTAGTAGTCCCTCTCATCCAAATTTTACATATGGACACACACACACAGAGTAGTTTTCCATTTTTTAATGTTTAAACTTCATTTCAAAAAGCAGGTTTGCTGTTTGCAACCATGACAATTAAAATGTGCTTTAGCACAGCTGTCTAAAACATCTCTACAAGCCAGTCAGACAAATACATGACATTTCAATGAGTAAAAAAGAGCATAAAACTGTAGGTGTAAGAACAAAATGTTAAAATGCCTACACACAATAATAAAAACCATCAATTACATTATCACATAAAATAAGTCAAATGTACAAAAGTTTGCGACAGAGGGGACAAAAGGACAACACAAGATACTTGTTGGAAAACATTTGTGTGCTCTTTGGGCACTTAATTAAACATATCAAAATCATCATCTTCATCAGACTCTGCAAAATATTTAACTTCTTTTCTAGCCCGGCCTGTCCGTGGCTTTGGGGCAGTTTCGGAGGCAAAGCCTGACTGAAAGATTTCCACATCAGAATCCTGGTCAAAAGCGGCCTTCTTGGATTTCTTTAGAAAAGAAAAGATACATCAGTTGTGATGCTGTGTATACATTTTCCCTTTTAATATTTAGAACTGAAGGAAACTTCTCTAACATCCAATTTCTAATGATACCTAACCCCCCATTACCATATTAGCAACTTAAAATAAGAACGTGCAGCTTTTATGGGAAGTAATCCATGAGGGCTTTTTTTACAGGAAGAAGAGAGCACAGCTGGAACTGACCTTGCTTGGTGTGGACTTGGGTGTTTTCTTCCCAGGGTTGTAATCACCTTCATTTTCTGAACCAGATGCTTTCCTTTTCTTTGCCCCTCTGCCTTTTCCTAGGTGAGAGATTAATAGTTAACCTGGTTGTTTTGTTGTTTTGTTTTTTTTTAATAAACTCCAGACTTCATCAAACTGAAAAAAACCCTAGTGAAATTACTTCAGTATGTCTCTGCATGTTACAAATCCAGTTTACAACTCGCTCTTCTTCACAACAGCAGTAAAATACAGCCTCTTTTATTTTCTCAGTTT
Organism: Atrichornis clamosus; assembly: GCA_013400975.1. NCBI lineage: Eukaryota > Metazoa > Chordata > Aves > Passeriformes > Menuridae > Atrichornis > Atrichornis clamosus. The sequence continues at coordinate 112,641 of WBMZ01003468.1, read as the reverse complement.
TAAATCTTCTCTATTTGCTCCACAGTCACCATTCACCCTGACAGCTCAAGCTGTCAGTTCAAGACAGGGACAAACTTCATTAGAATGATCAGATAACTTCTAGACAGCTGCAATACTGCAAGTCCTTGGTCACCTTCTGTTCTGATTACACAGCATTAACTCACCTTCACTACTGAGCAAATTAACCTCAACCATCAACACTGGCACATCCTCTAGAGACCCCTCCAATTACACTGCCTGGGGTGCTGTGTTGTGAGGACTCTGAGAACTGGGATGCCAAAGAATGGGTTTAAATAGCCAGAAATCACTACTTACTGCAATTCCTACCAGAATTTTACTGTCTAGGAAAAAGTTGAGATCAAAGAAAATGGGTAGTATGTAGCAGAATGGAAGAGGGTGTGGGGGGCGTGGAGCTATTAAATGCATTCCCAACAGTGAAGGTCAGACAAGAAGTTCACACATTGTTTGCCAAAAAGTCAGTATAGTGTATTTGTCATAGGAAAGGCTCAGGGCTGAGGATTCTACCAGTAATTAATGTGCTGATAACTCAGTGTGGTTCTTACAATAACTGTGGACCCCGTGCTCCACAGAGCCCAGATGTGACTCTTACCTTTGGGTGCTGCCGTCTTCTTTGGAATGCCAAATTCTGAATCTGAATCAGAGTTTACAGTTTCCACCTTCTTGGCCTTGGGAGCTCTTTTAGGTTTAGGGGGCACATCTAGTTTTGCTGTTACAAGTTAGAGAAACTAAATATGTTACATTCACATATTGGTTAGAAGCATTAAATTGCATTAGATACTCCAATTGGAGCACAAACGGCAAACATTAAAACAAGATGAGTGATTTCTACACTTGGGGAGAACATACTTCAGCTTTTATGCTAAAACTGAATGGAATAAACAGGAGGTTTCCTGTGTCATGCTTTGAGATGTACTGGTGCGTGGGGTAACTTCCAGTGTCCTCACTTGGATACTTTTTCATCTTTTTGAGCACAAAACAGGTTACTAGTAGCTACAGCAGCAACAAAAGTTCTCCAGGTTGGATACTTTGAACATGTCTGGATACATTACAGTGTTTACAAATAGAGCTGCTTGTGACATTTCCTCCTTCATACAACTGCAGGACAGCTTTTCCCGGGATTACTGCAGGAGTTTGGGAGGCAGTGCACCTGTCTCTGTGACATTGTTTTCTGTCCATCAGTGAAAAGAAACTTCAGAAAAAGCAGGAAGGACAGGATGGAGACATATCTGTGCATTTCTTACAGAATTTCAATTAATGCTGCACAATTAGTCTTGCTGTCTTTAAAAGATGGGTCACTGGAATGTTCACACAGTGAGTGTCAGGGGATAGAATCATGGAACCACTAGGTCAGCAAAGACCCTTAAGATGATCAGGTAACGTGTTCTATAGGCTTACAGGTGAGTGAGTCTTCTGCAGAAGCCCCAGATACACTGCTGACCTACCCTCCATCAGCCACAAAGGCCTCAAACAGACACGTGTAAAAACACTCCAGATACCAGGAATGCAGGCGTTTGGGAGAACTCGGATTTCATTTACAGGATTGCTAGGGGAATGTGTTTGAACAACAAGAGAGTGTCTCCACAAGCTTTTTGGCTGTGATGCCTGGAACTGCTACCCCTGGAGAGTCACTGCAGAAAGGGAGGTATGACACACTGGCACAGACACTTGATTTGGTCTTCCCTTGAAACAGAGCCTGTTCTCACTGGTTAATTCCCATGAAGTCTGCAGAACAGCAAGTCCAAGGGACAGCAAACCTGTTATTTGTTATCTGGTGGCCAAAGGAATAGTGTCCAGAACACTCACTTCCCTCTGCACTAAATACAGGGGGATTCTCATCTTCTGCCTTACACTACACACCTAATGCCTGCACAAGTGTGAAGGTTCTCTTGACAGCAACTGGATGGCAAATGAGTTCAGCCAAGCTCTCCACTAGGTATCCTGCCAGGAAAGAGTCTGCAGCACAGCCAATGTACACAGGCTCTCAAGAAACCCAAGCTTTTGGTAGGAAGTCCAGGTATGGTATCAGTCCTACAGGCGATGCAAAGAGTGCTTTCACTGCTAGAATCTCAGCAGCTGAGCTGTTCAGGGTAAGCAGCTGCTCATCATCAAGAGTAAGGCTGCTTTCCAGATTTCCCTTGGACTTTACTATAAAGCAGTAGAACCACAGACTACTCAAATAGTTATGGAAAGAAAGCTCAGCAGTCTCTTGATCTTCTGTAGTGAACATCAGAGGTCAAGAGATTTCATCCCAAATTGATCGAAGTCTGAAAAGAAGCTGAACTCACATCTCTTCTTCCATTTCTTCTCATTGAGAAGGGAATGTGGCTGCACAGATAGGAAGGCACAACAAATGTTTCAGCTTTCCATCCTTACAAATCCAAGCTCTGAAGTCACAGAAAATCAACTCTGGAACAATTGTTTCAGCCACACAGTAGGCACTCCCAGTGTGAGGGTGACTGGATGGAATATTACATTACCAGAACTGGGTCCTGAGGAGGCTGCTGCCAAGTCCATGAAGATGGACTTAGAATCAAAGAGACTACAAAAAGCATGCCAGGTGATCAATGAACTAAGCCTGCAAGATTATCACTGCACCGTCAAACTGGGATCATGAAATTGTGGTCATGTCTAATCTGGGCAGAAAAGGAGAGATGAAAACTGGTGAAAACAACCTGTCATATTGCCATGCACAGAGAGGGAGACTGTCCCTAAGGCTACTCTGAAGGCACAAATTTAACTTTTGCTTGAAATGGAGTCTGTTTATATCTATTTTGTGAGTGTAAAGGTTAATCAGAAACAGATCACAGCTGTATTTTAAGGTTTCAAGTTAGGCTAATGACAACTCATCACATCCAGGCCTCCAAAAAACAGAGAGGGAAAGACTGAATGTTAAATTGCATCCATGCCTGGCTACTGTATATATTTACTGCAATACAGAAGTTTAATATAAAAGACTTCCCTATTAGAGATCAGCTATTTCTGTAAGCAATATTTACTGTACTACAGAACTCTACCAACTGGAAGTGTTTGAGAAGTATTCAAGCATTTGCTGATTCAACATTTACAAATTAGATTAGACTCAATGCATCAAGAAATAGATTAGAAATAGGGAAGCAATGGGGAAAAGGATGAAAAGATGCTGCAGTGCTCTGGTGCCTAATATATAACACAAGGAATTTTTTTTCTCATTCTAAGAGAGTAAGTTAGCTACTGTAACTGGCTGCTTCCTTGCAAATTTCCTTGAGGTACCTTTTTTTCAGAATTGGTACATTAAGTTCAGCTGCAAGTTGGTCAAAAGTTTTGAACAACAGAGGTCACAGTATCACAGGGAAAAAATGCTGCAAGATGCCAGTTCTAAAAGCTGACTAATAATGGCAAGAATTTATACCTCTGAAGTTTGAGGGGAGTCTTTCATCCTCTGTTTCAAGAAGAAAAAGTGACGGCCTACTGAGCTCGTTCTGGCTGGGACAGAGTTCGTTTTCTCCACAGTAGGCAGTATGGGACTATGTTTTGTATTTGTGCAGGAAACAGTATTGACAATACAGGGATTTTTTGTAGCTGCTGACAGAGTCCAGGCCTTTCCTGCTTCTCACACCATCCCACCAGTGAGGGGCTGGGGTGCACAAGGAGTTGTGAGGGGACACAGTCGGGACAGCTGCCCCTGACTGACCCAAGGGATACTCCACACCATATGGTGTCATGCTCCACTTATTCCCTGAAGCTGAACACCTCCCACTAGCTGAAGTACTTGAAGGCTGAACACCAGCTCCACAGGTGGAATGTATTAGGTTTTGACACTACAAAGTAGCTAGTGGAAAGAAACAATATCATTAAGGAGCTGGAGAAAGTTTACGCCCTGTTGCTGAATTTCACCCAATTCAAAATAAACAAAAGGACTTCCCACTCTGAAGAGACAATGCAAAGGTGAAGGAGATGACTTAAATAAGTGGATTGGCTTACAAGCCAATTCTATACATACCTTTTTTAGCAGCTACTGTTTTACTTGGAATTTTCTCTGTTGGTTTTGGGGCAAAAGATGATGAGAAAACAGGAGCAGAATCCTCATCATCACTGTCCAATTTTGTTGTATCTACAATCACAGAGTAAGTTTAGAATAAGATTCATTCACTGCATATTTTAAATCATCAATATTAATTACAGTAAAAATGAATCTCAAATAAGTGTTTGTGATACTACAGCTAGGCTATGGATGTACTGGGAGTTTGTTACCTATGATACAAGCTTTGTTCCTCTAAAGATCAAAACCTCCTTCCCTTTGCCCCCTTATAAATGTGGACATCTTTCTGTAACTACTGTGTGAAGTCTGTGTGTGCCACTCCCCACTATATTCCATTAATGGTTGCTATTAAGATTAAACAGAACTGTGAAAACAAGCTCACCGTCATCTGTCTTCTGGGAGTAAGATGGAAAAGAGAAGATGTTCCCAAAATCTTGATTTTTCTTGGCTTGAGACATTTTTCTACTTGCAATCAAAAAAGAGGGAATTATATGAGTTAAAGTACATACTGAAGTATGTGGATATAATAACACCCATATAAGATTAAATTCCTGTTTTAGCATTTCTAGCATTTTTGTATATGCGTGCACCAGTCAAGCCCCTAAAACTGACTACACTCAAGAACTTCAAGATTTAAGATTAAAAGAATTACATTTTTTACAATAGTTCTGTATACCAGACTCACACAAGACAGAAAACAGAAAATCTTCAAAAAGTAGTTTAACAGATGATATTGCAGACAGTGTACAATAACTTTTTTTTTTAAAACTCATAAGTCATGTTTGCCTCTGCAGAGGTCAATTGCAAGGCTGAGATAACAAACACTTTAATTCCTCCACAGAAATGTATACATTTTATTTTTCATAGTATGTGTAGAGTAATAACAGGCTGAAGTTTCTCAGTCTTGTTCAGACACTTCTGCATTACAAAAATCATCAATACAGAAATCCTGCTGAGTTACAGTACTTACTCTGGAGATGGCTTTGATTTGGCTGGGGAGAAGTCATACTCATCCTTTTCTAAACTGTCTGAGGGAACAAACTCATCCTCTCTGTCATTTGTAACTGGAGAGGCTTTTACTTTGAGCTCATCCAAATCATTATTATTGTTGGCATCATCATCATCATCGGCATCATCTTCTTCTTCTGAGAAGTCAAAAGTGTACTTGGGCCTCTCAGCTAAAAAATTCACACATATACACATTTCAAGATAGTTGTTTATGTTGTCTAATACACACATCTATAAACCGAAGTGGGAGTCAGTAAACAATCCCTGCCTCAGAGTACACAAGAGGAAACACTGGTGGGTAATAAATTCGTTTCAGCCTGGAAGAGTAAAGGGCTGAAAAGAATCAAGAATAATTTAGATGTTACCAAGCACCCAACATCACTTGTGGCCTGCTCACATACCTTCAGCTAATGGCATTACAGAGACATTATGCATCAGTGCTTTTAAAGAATATGAATCCTTCACCTAAAACTGAAGTTTTCTTGAATCCACCATTTGAACATTTCTCCTAATTTTCAAAAAAAAAATCTGTGTGGATTCTTTTTAACTGTCAAATATTTACATATTTTCCAAACTTTCAGTCTTGGTTTTCATGGACTGTTCAGAATTTTTTCATACATTTTTACTAGCCTTTTGGGCTTTAATTGACAGCATAATTATATTCATTTTTTTGCTTGTAATTATATTATCTTGTCTATTTCTTGTGTAATTCACTGGTTTCATGAGTCATTTCTGTTCTAGTGTTTAGAACTGGGGATAAGATTTCTTGTCTAAGTTACAAAATCTTTCGTATCAACCCTTAAGTTCCTGATCTTGACATTAAGAGTATTTTCGCTAACCACACAGTGAAGAAAATGCAACGCAAGCTATCTGTAGGAAATAAAGTCCTAAAGGAAGGCTATGGTCAAAGGAAAATGCAGGTTTGTAGCAGAAACTTTCAGTCACAATTCAAAAAATCTTGGGTACCTGCAGCTCTCCTAAGCAGAGAGTCTCTTGGAATAATCACGGGCTCATTCTCTTCTAAATCACTTTCAGATTTGGATTCATCATCTGACCATGGGTTTCGTTTCTTCACTTTTTTCCCACTGGATTTTGTAGATGATGGTGTTCTTCTTACCCTAGCACCTGCCAAAAGACCATTTACTACAGTCAGGGTAAAAATATTTTCATCTTTTCTTAATTGTTTACAATGCAAAAATTTAGCATGGATTTTAATCTTAAAAAGTTCTCCTTTAAATGTTGTAAATTTTCTTCTCCTCCCTGAAAGATTTAACATGAAGAAATCACTTCACACAGAATCTGACCTGCTGCTGCCAAACAGATTTGGTTTATGACTGAAAAACATAAAGTCTCTAATTTGAAGTTTTATCTTCTTTGCAGTCAAACTTTCACTTTTTTAAAGGTTGCTGGGGTTTTCCAGGAAATGAACATGCAATTTTCCATTATTCAGGGAACATGATCAGAAACAGTTATTGGAAAATACAAAAGACATGGGAAGCAGAGGATACTCTGTGTGGGGGTAACAGTGCAGTCAGTCACTTGCAGGGCAAGCTCAGGTCAAGCTGGGCTAATTTGCTCTGGCTCAACACTGGCTGGGGTAGATTTGAGCTGCACATAGACAAGTCAGTCATAACTGTACTCAGTTAATCTATTCAGGTTGGATAATCCCCTGAATAATTTAAAACAGGTCTTATCTCAGAATAATTATTTGCGTAACCATGTTTTATTCCTTTTTTAAAAATAAAACCCCTCATAGTTAAACCTTCTCTTTTGTCTCTAGCTTTTTTTTTTTGGTGCTGCCTTCCCTATGTATTTCTCAAACAGCAATAATAAATTCCTACTAACAGAGGAAAAAGGAAAACGGACATAGACAGTGGTCAGTCTGCCAACCCATAACTTTTTAGAAGTCAGAATGACCCAATTTGTCAATAGAAAAATATATTTATTTAATCAAATTTTACCACCTTTACCATTACTCAGACTGAGGGACTGAAGGTGAGTGCCATGTCCTTGAGAGCACACAAACTAGACATTTCAGTTTGCACAGAATTAGCCTCATTATGTAAAATAATCTGTTTTTCTATTCCCAAATTCAAAGATTTAGAACACCCCCAAAAAATTTGGATGTAGAAAATGTAGGATCCTCCACCCTTGGGAGAGCAGCTTACACACAGAAATTTCAGCAGAGTACTTTCAAATACTTCCACACACCTTTTTAGGGAAGAAAATCAGAAGAAATAGTGATTATTGTGCTATACTTCCCTTCTCACCACGTGTTAAAAAATGTATTTCACGCCCAGTTAGTGTACACAACTAAGGTTAACTATGGCTGTGTAAGGATCTTACCAGGCTCCTTCTTCTCTCTCTTAGGTTTAGGGGTTTTAGCCGCTGCAGCTGATGCATTCAGTGAGTCATCCCCACCACCCTCAGCTGGCACACCACCAAATTCTTCATCAAATTCCATTTTTATTGCTAGAGAATCAGTTTCACCCTAAAATTAAAAAAAAAAAAGTAAATCTTTACATTTCAAGATAGAACTGGAACAGTTTTGTAGATGATATAAAAGAATGTAGACTGAATAGTCTTGGAAAGAAGTTATCTCAACAAAAACACCGGAACAATAAGCAGTCACAAGAGGCTTGCAGATGCCAATTTCTTATGCATTAGGTCAGCAAAACAGTACAAATACAGCATTAATGATATCTAGAGATTTCGATTTATGCTACCAGAGTAGAAAAATACACCAGTTAAAAAATAAGTAATTTCACTATAGCAATCGTTTTGGTTTACCTTTTTCTTTTTCAGCAATTTCCTACTGGCATCAGCTTTCATGGCAGATGTAATCTGTGGAACTATTCTCCTGCCAAATGGTGATGGCATGGTCTCTTCCAGCTGGAGTTTCTTCATCTTGGGTTTACCAACTTTGCCTTTTATTGGTTTGCCAACCATGCCAGCCAAAACATCTTCTCTTTCCTGTGCTTCTACTTTCTAACAAACAAGGGGAGGTAGGATGGGGGGACACATTATTTTTTAATGAGGACAAAGTGGAACATGATAATTTCTAAAGATTCAACTCCTTTTTACATAGAGCATAAGGCTTCCCTTAATTCTCACTTGAATTGTAACATACTTTTCAGTACTGGAACACTGACCACTTAATCTTGGTAAACTCATTACCCTGTAGAGTTAAAAAGTAGACTTTTATTCAAGTATAAATAAATACAAACTTTTGGACACTGTTAGACTGAAAATCTTGCTTTTATCAAGTTTCTATTTCTCAAGTGTGTGTCTGGGTACTGATGTAAACTTCCATTATTTCAGCATTTAACAAACATTTAGTTTCTACAGTCATTTTCCAAGCCTTTAAACAGCTGCTCTCACAGTATGAACATAGAGCTGAAATACAGACATCTGAACAGAACACTTCCAATTGCAGCTGTACCACAAACACACAGAGCAATAAATGTATTATCTGTGTTACCCTGGGTCACTTCAAAAGATTACATCAGCCCTTTTCAGACAACATTGAAAGCTGAGGTCCAGCAAGTTGTTCATGAATAGAACCATGTTTTTTTGAGAATTACTGATGAGGCAAACTAAAGGTCCCTCATATAGTATTTACGGTCTGCCCATTTCACTCCTGAATGTACAGCTTTGCATTTGATAGTATTTACTGCCTCACAAAAAAATTAAATGATGTAGAACTATTGTAATTATTACCATTACCAGTTACTAGTCCCAGGTTTTTGTGCCATCTGAAAAACTTTCTCCTGCTTATTTTTCTTTTAACATCACTGACTTGAAAAAAACACTAAAACTGTATATATGCAAGAGACAATCCCTGAGAAACACGAGAAACAAGAATATCCAATGTTAATTTCCCAGTTATCATTATACTGGGAAATATATCTGCTTTTAATTAAAAAGGTGGTATTTTTACATTTTGCTTACATTTTAATGATTTTTATTAATTGGTGCTTTTAATTAAATTAAAGTATATCTAATGTTTTAGAAATATAGGTAGAGTAAAACATACTTCAAGCTCTTCAACAAAGGCTGCTAGATCTTCTTTCCAGAGATCTGAAGGAGATTTCCTTTTAAGGTCATTTAGTTCTCTCTCCTAAAACATGAAAGTAGTGCAGAATGTAAGGTACAACTAAAGCAAATGCCATCAAAAACATTCCCATTAGGCACATCAATAATTACTGTATCATTTCAGGACAAGCTTTCCATGGTGTACCAACCTTGGAATCTCTCTGCTTAATTAACTCTTCCACTTTCTCTTTCGTGAGTGACCACAGGGACATGTTTAAGATGTAGTTGAAGTCAGGGCCAGAAGTAGCTCCAGAAGCAGAGGAAGCGTCATCATTTGCATTCTGTGAGTCCTCCTCTTCTGCTGCCTGAAGTGAAACATTCACAAGTACAAGTTTTAATGATTTTAGCTCTGTGCATGAACTGTAACTCTGCTCCAAAGCAGCACCACAGAGTAGTAAGGTGTACCCTCACAGGTTCAATAACCTGAACATTTTCTGGATCTTTCCAAAAGGCCATGCTCCTGTGACCTTCTATAGCTGGATTATTTCATCATTTGATTTAAGAAAACAAAGTGGTGCAAGCCACATGCCTTGTATGCTGCTGGCTGCAGATCTTGGTACTGTCCCACCTGTCTCCCAGGGTTGAGACCTCTGCCCTTTGGATACTCTCCCATATCTGTTCCTTCAGAAATGACCACAGTCCTTTGGATAAAAACTGGTATCAAAGCCCCAAAAGTACAGACTGAGGCTTGGAAGTAGATGAAAATTTCTCATAATAATAGTTGCATTATAAAATACAACACAATGCATAGAGTTAAAACACTATTAAAAATACAAAGCAATTCAAATGTGAAATGAAAACATATAGCTAAAGAGGCAAAGACACAGGAAATGGATGGCTGACAGAACTCTGAAGCTGCTTTTCAAAGTAGTTTCACCTTGCCATAGTAATGGGGATGTAATTTTGAAATTAAATTCGTCACATCTCTCTTTTGGCATAATAAAAACCTCCTGGTTTTAAAAAAGCAGAAATAAATAAAAGTCAAGGTCAAATTTACTAAAGTAAATTTAAAAGTCGTAGCTTTATCATATTCATGTTTAATTACAGAAAAATAATGAATTAGTTATACAGAAATAATTATATTTAGTAATTAGTTATATGTATGGGGTAACTGATGCAGCACTTCCTGTATCAGCCAGTCAGAAATCAAGTTGCCAGTTCTAATTTGGGTACATTAAGGAATTCAATCCTCTGCAATCTCATTTTTCAGACTTGTATTATCTGGTTTTCTTCTATGAGTTACCCATGTACAATACCAATATTACATGACTATATTTTTGTGTAAGTTTAATGGTTTTTAGAAAATGGAAGCCAACAAGGAATAATGAATAATGTTTTTAAAGTGCTCTGTGTGTTATAAATTAAGTTAGACTACTAGAAAACAAGCAATATCATTTATAACAGTAACAACATCAAATAAATCCAGATTATTACCTTTTCCTGTGCTTCTTTCCAGGCTTTTACTGGATCAGATTCATAACCTCTCTGGACCAACATCTGAATCAAATCTCTTTTTGATCTGTTCTCTACAAGAGAGAGAGGGGATTAAAAAAAGCACACAGAGGAAGGGAGGGAAAAAAAGAAGGAAAATCAGTGTCATGAAAATACTTGCACCAAGAACTTTCTACTATACTTGGAGAATTTCCAGATTTGCCCCCACAACAATTGTAACTTATTTACTCACCGATGGTAATTTTGCCCTGTATCTTCTCCAGAATGAAACGAGCCTGATTGTTCAGCTTGGTGGATTCTGCACCCAACATTCCCACGAGCCACTCCTTGCGCAAACTGTAATAATGTAATCGCAAATCAAAGAACTCCTTCAGGATGTCCTGCACGGTTTCATACTTCTTTAAACATCCCATGTGATCAAACAGCACCTGCAAAATACATGACATACTTGAGAGAGACTGCATAACACCAGCTCCGTTAGCCTTTGTGCACGAGTTGATTTCTACTGCACATATAAATGCACCATACCAAAAGTGGTATTTTGAAGACTCTGAACGCAAACCTTACTGTGGAGCTACACAGCAGATAGATTTTGTTTTTATTCACAACCAGATTTGAGATGAGATTTATGGTATTCAAACCAAAAGACAGCTATGTAGAGAAATACGCCTGAATTCACTTGAATGACTAATTTTATCTAAATATTAAAGCACAAGTTCAGTAGCAACTAATGATTCACAACTATTTAATGTAACAGTTGAAAAGCTTAATAATCCTTAATAATCTTTCAATTCAGCTGTGAAATCTGTCACTTTAGAGCTGTGAAAACTACCATCCTTCAAGTTCAAGCACAAGGTAAGAAATCATTTTTGCTTGATAGGTGGAATCAATCCTGCCTGGCTTCTGACATCTCCAGTTTAGACATTTATAGTTGAACTAGTGACCCTCAGTGCCCTCCACAGTCAACTGAAAGAAATAAACCCCTCTAGAGGGTAATTCATCTATCCAAAATAGCTGTTTGGGAGTTGGGGGACATTGGCTAGCTTGCATAACTTTCTAAGATGCTCACACTAGGGCAGATTAATTCCTACACATGTACAGAAAGCAGCCCTTACAATTTACTTCAGTAGGCAGAAAATGCAGGATTTAAGCTGCAAAACATTTTGTAACCTGTGAAACGTAAAATTGACGACGGATTCTCACAGTAGTTCATATGGTTGTTTAAACATGTGAGAAATACTATCACCCTGATTTGGTAGATTTGCTTTTCAAGTACAATCTACAAAATTAGTTGAGCAAGGCCTGTTTCCTCTTCCAATTCTACAATTTATTTTTAACCTATTTCCACACAGCTTTTGATGTATACAACAATAGCAACAGTAATGATATTTGTGCTTTGTGATAATATCTGAAAACAGCATCTGCCATAAAAGGAATAGAACTGTTTTCTCCATATCTGTAAAGACAGGTTGTTTGGAAATCTTCTGGCAGAAATGAACTTACATTCAAATCCCTCTCATAATAGACAGAGACATAAATTTATTCACATTCTTAGCATGGTTAGTAATTTACAGCACTTTATGTCTTCAGCAGCTTAAGAAGAGTGTTTGCTATACCTTACAACCTAAAATTGGATTTATGTTGGTGGAAACACTGGTTCATTTAACTCCTGTTAGAGGAATAACAGTCCTGTAGAAAGTGCAATTTTGAAAATGTAACTTGTCTCAAGTTTAAAACTCAAATCTAATTATAATATGGCAGAAAGTTATTTGTATAATCTACTTTACATTAACCAGTTTTTGTTAGTTGCACAGGAAATTTTCAGTTAGAGGAAAGCAACCACCCCAGATCTGTCTTACTTGAAAGACTCATCAGGACTCAAGTGGATTTGCTCATTCATATTGACTTCATATTTGTCATTACTACAATTTTCTGCTATTCAAACAATTTCAAATACACAAGGCACTGTTCAACACCAAGGACCAAAGCATACTACAAAAACATTTGAGTTTACAACAAGCAGCAGTAGGGATTCTGATAGCCAAACATGAAAAAGTTACCATAGAATTACAAGTAAGACTTGTTTGAAGCTTAAAGACTTTGTGCAATCCAGCAGCTTCCGCCTGTGCAAGTTTTTCTTCTGTCATCTTCACAACAAATTTCACAGTTGTATCAGTGTGATATTCCTTATAGTCAGAAATTAATGCTGGAGTTTTTTCAGTCCCATTCAACATAGGTTCTAGAACCTGTTCTTTGTACACCTGTTAAAATTAGGGCAGCAAAAACCAGAAACACTTAAAATTCCTTGAAACTGCAGAACAACTGAAAAATATAAATTTTCAAACCTTTGTGCATTACATCTGCTACCAGTTATAATTTACAGAACCAGTGTAACCTGCAAAATGCAGGCCAAGACTAGCACAAACATAAGAGGCATCTAACCAGGACAGAAAAGGCTCCTGTAAAGTGGATTAAATATGAATTCAGCAGGAGAAGCAAGTATTCTTTGCAGCATGGACAGTTGATGGCACAAGTAGAAAACCATCTTCTACAAAACCACACAAAAGAATGAAACCATGTTCCCATGTATGTATAATCAGAAATTGTGTTAGAAGTTCATGCAGATGTAGGATTAAATAATTTAATGAGGATTTTTTCATTGTTTTTTGTTTATATTAAAATGTATTTCATTTTTACTTACCTGGGTCCATGTCCTTACAGGAAGCTCTGTAATTTCTACTGTGTTCCTGTCCACCACAAATATTTCACCACTGACCACATATTGATTTTGACCAAGTTCTTGAATGGTTCCTTTGAAGTTTTTGTAGTTTGGGAGCTGAAATTTGAAAAAACAGCAAAGTGGTAATAATCTTTATAATAAAGTGCTAGAAAAATATTTGTTTCCCATACTCCATACAGTTATCACTTTATACTGCACTAACATATCATCAAACCTCTCCTGCCTGTGAAAATCCGAAGTCATAGGAAAAATACTACAGAAAAATCCAGAATATACACATGCAAGTGACAGGACCAAGTATCCTAGTGTCCACAGAGAAGAAAACTTGTTAAGAAGATGCAGCTGAACCCAGTGAGGTGGTGGGGGTTTGGTTTGGGTTTTTTGTTTGGGTTTTTTTCCTCTTTTTTAAAGAAAACTCCAAGCACAAATAAGCCATGACAGAAAGCAGATTAACACCCCAGTCTCACAGTAACTTTACAGAAGTGGTGCTAGCTCCCCTAACCATTTCCTCATTTTTGTGCTGTTTGGCAAGGACAGTGGAACACATTCACTTTAAAACATAACTAACTGGCTAAGGAATTTTTTTAAACTGAATTGATTTCCTTATCCAGCTTACCATGAGGACAAACACATACCAGCATACAGAAAGGAGCTAGATGGAGGCAGAACTGCCTCTGTCAACCACAGTGAGCTTCAATTGACTGTGAGACTACACAGAAGGCCTAGGAGTCCTAAAGGAAGGGCAATGGATTGCATTAATTTTAAAAAAAAAAATTGTTCCCAAGAATTTGCAAAAGGAAAGTCACCATGTTGTGAAAATACTGCACATTCAAGTGAACTGTGATCTAAATAGAGAAGAAAAGATTTTTCTGCTTCTATCACTTGGCAAACACAGTAAAGTAGCAATATTCATCAATTGTAAAATAAAGGTTACATTAACTGTGTTTCATCTGTTGGTCACAGATATTATGGGTTCACACAAGTATTCTTCCTGCCCAATTTTTTTCAAGTATACACCACTTCTGGGACTTAAAAAAATTTTAAATAAACATAAGTTAAGTGTGGTTCAGCAGCTGCTGATTTTCTTGAACAACAGCAATATCATCTCTTCTGCTTAGAGATATAAAAAGGAGAGAACAACTCAGCCAAGAGAGAGGAAATGTTACGTTTGGCTGAAAATACATAAGTAGTACCTTCAAAACAAAAGAGAGGCACAACTTTTTACTCTACTGCCATGTCATAACTACTACTACATTTGCAACTTGAAAAGGCTTCAAGTCAGCAGACTGAAGAAAAAGTCCTCTAAAATAACTGGAAAAAATACAAATTGCAACGTTTTTGCTCCAAGGTGAACTTCCCCAGCCTCATCCCAACAGTCAAGTAAAGCTTCTACACAAAATTACTGGGACAAACCATCTCAGATGTCCCAATAATCAAGAAGTTCTAGAGAGACAGGAATGAATTTCGTAAGTACAAACATATGAAATACCAACATATACTTTTATTATTACCATTGGGTGGGGATCTAGGCCATCCAGCATTCGTCTGACGTTGTTTACAATCTCCCTGGTATCATAGTTTGGAAGTTTGCATGCCCATCCAGTACCAATTCCTTCAGCTCCATTTACTAAGACCATAGGAATGATGGGAATATACCATTCAGGCTCTACTCGTTGGTTGTCATCATACAGGAATTTAAGCAGGTTGTCGTCCACCGATGGAAAAAGAAGCCTCGCTAAAGGGCTTTAAAAGAGAAAAGGAAGAAAACAATTTAAACTCAATTCCATTAAGTAAAGAACATTTTGCTTTAACAGTCCTTGGGCCGAGATCTGATCTGTCTGTAGATTTTCCTCACATCTTCCTTTCTCTTTGCCATCCAGAAGCTGAAAATCCAATGTACACATCTCCTGAGACAACAAAGTGCTTCCGAATGGAAGAGTGTGTTTGAAACAGATGATGTTTGTTTCCTTCACAGTAACATGTGTACCTGACACCAGCAACTGATGACATTTAACATCTACAAAATATCATTCTTTGAAGCATTCAGAACACACAGCTCAATGTGACACTGGGGCACCCAGTAATAAAGCAACACAGCATCCAAATAGTTGCAAAACTTCCTTGCTTAACTGTAGGACCAGCAGTCTCTGAAAATGCTACAGAGGTTTTGCTGGAGACTCCTTTTGTTCATCTAGAACATTGTCTTGGTGAATATGACTTCCAGCACTTCATGTACAGAAAGAATATATATGAGAAATGGAATAAAACCTGCTACTTACATATTGGAGGGAAGGACAAAACTACAAGGAATTTTAGGTAAAATATCACACTGAAATTAGGAAATAAAAGCAGCAACAATTTATAAGATACTGTAATTTACGTTAAGGAAGACATTCTAACATTCTGCACACTAAACTGAATTTCAAGTTATTAGCTGTGAAAAATCAGCATTATTAACTAAGGTCTTCATTATTAATTATGTGTAATTTAGTTTAAGATGAGGAAACTTGTCTGAAAGGACAAGAATCAATCTGAACTTTGAAGTTGAATAGGCTGAGTTGCAGGACTTGTCACCAGGAAGCAACACACTCTAATGTGAAAATGAATAGATTTCACCGTGAACAGGAGAACTGAAAGCCACCTATGGCAAGAAGTCACAATTTAAGACCAGTAACCAATTTGAGTGATATTCTGCCTTGCACTTTTATGCATGGTAACTACTTTAAAAAAAAAAATCAATGTTGAAAACCACACTTAAGAGATCCAGAGCAAAATACAAGCTTCTATCAAAATATTCCAATTTTTCTCCATTCCTCTCCCACAAAAAGAAACGAAAAATAGTGTTGTGAAAGGATGAGTTTCATAATAAGGCTTTTTAGAAGTATGCATTTAGCTGTACATTTGTGTTTACCTTAACATGGTGAAAATATAGCGAGGGCTGGCAGCATCCTTCCCACCATGAAGCCTGGTGCCAAACTGACCAATGGGTTGTAGCAGGTTCACGTTGTTACTTCCAACAAAGTTCTGAGCCAAGTTGACGATAGTCATCATTAATGCTTGCTGCAAGAAAATACATATTCATAGTCATACGTATGAGACAGTCCTAATCAGCCAGTAAAATCTATTTTTAATGCCCCAAAATTCTGTGACTAACCTGAATTAAATTTTTTTTAAAGTAGTCTCCCTGAGAAAGGAGTATTGTAATCTATTACAGGGGCTGCTGGCAAAACGGCTTCTATGCTTTTGAAAACCCCCTGAGGTTCTCAATGTTTTCAAATGGGGGAAGTAAAGGGGCACAAACTGACCACACTTACATGCAGAAACCACTACTCACTGCTTTTAAAGGGTAAAGAGAAGGGATGGAGTAACTGTTAACATGGCAACTCTTGCTAATATTTCTGATAAATGTAAACAAAACAGGAGCTAGAAATAATCTTTGTTCCAATTTTGAAGAACAGCGTCTGCTTCTTCCCTTAAAATACTATATTGCTTTTTTCAGACAAAAATGGTCCTAGTACATAGTTCATATATTCCTATGATTTGAGCATCTAGATGTTACTTAATTACTTAGGTAATTATTTAGCTACTATTTTGCCACAACCCACAATGTATTTGGGATAACACTGATGCACAAAGACTTGGAAAGAAAGGAAATATGCTGTCATATTAAGCTATATACTGCTTGGTTCATGTTCTTTAAAAGTATATCTGTGATTAGTAGACTTACAGTCAACAGGTTTGCAATTTTAATACCACAAACATTTAGCTAGTATTTTATGTAGGCTAAAAGTCCTCAAACTCACCTCCCCATGGTGATAAGCTGACATCTCAGCCACAGAACCAGCCAGCTGAGCAACCTTTACCTCACGTTTGTCATTTCTCTTAAAGCAAGTGAATAAAACTTTGCGTTGCCCTGGTTTTAAACCTATTAAGAAGAAGATGCCATTTTCAACACATATACAAGCATATGTTTTAAAATGATAAACTTGTTTGGCCTTATTATAATTTCTAATCTCTCAAAAGAAGTCTAAACATTAAATGGAAGCAAATTTACACTGTAATATGAACAAAATAATAAATTAATGTATCAATTCTTTAATAAAAAATATTTTGCCAAATTCAAAGAATTCCCAAAAAGAGGAAACGTAACCCTTTCAGCCAGTTAGAATTCTACAGCATATAGTACATCATTCTAATGAACAGCAACTTGATCCTAAACGTACGAACTCCACAAGTCAAGAGTTCTTTCCATTCTACTCAGCAAAATCTTCTTCCTAATATCAACACAGATTCAGCAATGACAATGTAACTGTAGCTTACATGTATTTCAAAGCACTCAGAAATTTTACTTTTTGTGTGACATTCTCAAATACGCATTAAAATTTAACAAAAAGTTGTGTTATCCCTTCTAGATCTTTTAAAGTTTTAAGAAAGAAGTCAGTCTCTTTGACCTTCTGGTTTATTTTCATTGCTTAGGCACACTTTAGGAACAACATCTGTGTGGAAGGGATTGCGTCATAATTCCTATGTGTTATCTACAACTTGATAACCAGTTCTAGATCATGCTTATTGATCTATTCAGTATTTTAATTCACATACATTTCTGAAATGCAGTAAAATATTGTTACGTGTTACCATTACTACCCTGGGTCAAACATAAGCACAAAAATTGGAAGATAAAAAAAAGAAACTGACTCCAATCTCCATTTCATTTGAATATATAATATCCAAATTTTTTCAAAACGGGTCTGCATCACGTTTTTCTACCAGAAATCTATTGAATACCACAGACTTAAAGGATTTCCTTCACACAGGATAATCACCAAGTAGTAAGAGTAGTAACTAGCAGCTGTGAAGAGATAATCAAAATGTTCTTCCTCTAAATTTTTTTTCTGAGATTTGTCACCAGACTAGCTTGTTATATATCATCTGATGATGCTAAAGGACAAAAACCATTGCTAGAGTACTACATCTGCTGAACAGTGCGTATTTCCATGCCCAGAATGAAAAATTACAGCCAAAGTTGGCAGAAACACTAACAGAAATTACATATAATATTTATAATACTATATACATACATTATATTGCATATATAGATAGACACACAAATATATAAATAACTATTTCCCTTCTGATTTTCTTACACTTCTGTAGAAACAGTCTACTGCAAGTTCCTTCCTTAAGTTTCAGCAAAATCATTCTGCTGTTTCTGAGAAAGCAATCAGGGAACAGTATGTTATAAGGAACCATGATCTCTTGAAACATACAGCTCTCTAAGTACCCAGGTATGGGAGGAAGGAAGCACATTCTTTGGTTTCCTAGATATGTATCTGCATACTTAACTCAGGTTCATTCTGCAGCAAAGCTGGGGATCCATCTTACTGGGAAGCTACTGCCCCTACCCCCTGTTAATTATCCCACTCTCTCACCCAAAACACAAAAACCTCTTTTTGGTATAGGCCTATAGTATCAAGAAGTCTGACAACCTCCACTATAAATTGTATTAGGAAGTGGAGATAAATGTGCTTTCTTCCCCCACTCCTCATGAAATCTCAAGGCCTTTTTTCTGATCTAAGCTTGTGCAAAGGCACAGTAACATGGGTGGAAATTCCTGCTCACACTGTCTGCATACAGTTTTACAAACGAAGCTGTAGCGTAGCAAGCTGCTTCTTTTAATGTTCATGCTTGCAGGGGGAGAGTTAGTAAACCTGACTGACAGAAGCCTAGCAAGATTACAGGTCAGCAAACACTAGATCACTGCCTGTGGTGTAAGACTGAAGAGAGAAAATATTTGCATCTTCATCTGCACTCAGCTGCTGACTTGAATATTAATTATTACAAGCACTTAAAAGACTTGCTTTCTCTGATGGTTTGACTAGAAACAAAGCACTCCTAGGGCTTAGGGAATAGGTCTGGTTAAGTAAAGGCCTGCACAGCAACAGCGTAAACTTCCTCACAGAAGAAAAATGGCAATTCCTTAGCACGTAAATCATGGAATGGGGTCAGCTTGTAAAGGGACCCCAGTGGGTCATCTGGTCCAACCTCCCTGCCAGGCAGGACCATCCTAGACCACAGTGCACAGGACTGTGTCCAGGTGATTCTTGAATATCTCCCATGAGCGAGACTCCACCCCCTCTCTGGGCAATCTGTTTCAGTGCATGGTCAATTGCACAGTAAAGAAGTTCTTCCTCATGTTCAGGTGGAACTTCCTGTGCATCAGTGTCTGTCCACTGCCTCTTGTCCTATGGCTTGGCACCACTGGGAAGAGCCTGGCTTCATCCTCTTGATCTCTCCTTTAGATACTTATATGCATCAATGAGGTTCCCTCTCAGTCATCTCAAGACTGAACAGGCCCATCTCCCTCAGCCTTTCCTCCCAAAAGAAATGCTCCAGTCCCTTAATCATCTTCAAAACCCTCTGCTGGACCTGCTCCAGGAGCTCCATGTCTCTCTTGTGCTGAGGAGCCCAGACCCCCAGGACACAGCACTCCAGATGTGGCTTCACTAGGGCTGAGTAGAGGGGCAGGATCACCTCCCTTGACCTCCTGGCAATGCTCTTCCTAATGCACCTCAGAACACCAGTGACACGAAATGGTAACAAACATATGTACAGAAGTTATTATATTCTCTACTTGAATGCATTGATTCCAATACAAATCAGAACTTTAAAAACCAGCAATAAACAGGAATATTCCAACAAATCATAAAGAATTATCAGCTTACCATCAACAAGGGAAGGGATAGATCTCTCGTTGTCTGAATTTGAGAAAAGGATCAACTCCTTGTTAATGAAATCATTGTAAGTCAAATGTTTTGTTGCTGTACCATATAAAAATTGCTGAAAAAAACCACATACATTATTCATTCAATACAAAAACTACATTACATTTAAATCTCACCCGGCAGATTTATTACTATTATTTAGGACTCACCTCGGGAAGGCCATGTAGCCGACGCTGTCGCCTGTCTTCCATGAAATTTGTTAACCATTCTTTTCGGTCATCAATCTTCTTCTTACTGAAGGCCTGGAAAGATTCCAAGTACGCTAAACTATCAGCATATAAATGTTTGTGTAAATGTATACTACTTTAATCAGAATTTTAAGAAAATATTGCACTATCTGATCAAGTCTTCCATAAGGCTTATTTGGATAAGCTAATCCATACAACTAATGTTTACATTTAAGGAGCAGTACCAGTAAATGACTTTTCAGACATTTTTGCACAAGGTTTTTTGAAGTGACAGATCTCTTGCTGATTGAAATTTAAATTTATATTGCTTTCCTGTAATCTGCACACATTTAGACAAATCTTGTCATTCTTCTTCCCCTCTTCACATCAGAGTTGTCCTTTGATACACAGGTTTGAAGGTCTTTCCCCACACAGCTCTAAGGGTTCATCATTTAGACTGAACTATAACCAGCTCTCATCAAGAATATCAACTGAAGGTATTAGAAAAAATATCCCACTCTTCTTGTCCTCTCCATGCCTTGTTTGCTCTGTCAGCCACGGAATGCCAGTAACTTGTAGGTGCTGCTGACTGGCCATCCCTAGTCCTCTTACAAAGATTGACAACCTGACAAAATTGACCCTGCATGAAAAGCCTAAGCCAGAGTTAGGCCAGCTGACTGACAAACTCAGCCTTCATGATGATGTGGTGTCACTTGCAAGCAACCTCTTATCACTACAAAAGGACACAGGAATGTTCTGACCCTGTGGTGTTACAGAAACAGAGCTCCCCTCCACTGGATTTCTTCCCCAAACAAGTAAGATAAAAGTACATAAAAACCAAATGTGTGGTTTAAGCAAGATTTTGACTACTTTGGGAATATTTTGTGAGTTGATGAAGTACTGCCTTTTTTTCTCAAGGAGTAACATATAGAGACTCCATCATATCTTGACTTCAACCACTCTCCTGCACATGAAGACAGTCATCAGCAGTATCTTCTTCAAAGGACTCTAACTGGAGCACTCTAAAAGAGCTCAATGAGTAGTTTTAATTCCTTGGAGATCATGATATTCCACAATAAATATGAAACCTAACTTATTCTCTGAAAAAGGGACTAAGTGATATCACCCTGTTTTGCATCAGCCTGACTTCCTTTGTGAACAAAGCTTGATAATTCACAATGTCAGACATCCTGAAGGCTTAAGATTAGGGTTTTATAAAAAACATGACTCAATTCTTACAATTTTCTTCTGGCTCCTTTCAGTTTATCTGTACCTTTTCTAGACCACTGAAGTGACAAATGACCAAGAGCCAGATCAGCATAAAAATTATTTCAATAGACTAAAAATAGAATTAATAGAATTAAGATCTTGAATAAAAACTGTCCTCAAATATTTATTTTCTTGAATAGAGTAAGAAGGGTTTTCTTGTTTCTCCACTTAAAACTGATACTCTAATACTTCATTTGCTAGCAAAAGAGTTCTTCAGAATGCTGAAGAATTTGCTCTGCGAATTTTTGCTTTCCTAGATTACAGCTATCACGAGGCCTGGTAGGGCCTATGATCTTACACCACCTATGTCCAGAGGTAAATTTGGGGATGGGATTACAGCTATCAGCAGGGGAAACACAGGTGGAAGTAGAAGTGAAGCTTCTGTTCCCAACTCCAGCACTAGTTGGTAATTGCTGAGCTGTAACAGAGGTGAACAGCTTCCTCCCAGATTGACAGAATAACAATTCAGGTAACAGTGAGCATCAGCCATAATTGGTTACATGGCCTCATATACCAGCCCGGGTAAGGAGTCTACTTGCAGAATTAGAGGTCAGAATTCTGTTAGTAAAAACACACATTTTACTGTGTCCATGCTATAAGAAAAAAGTTGATTTGTCTAAGATGGGCATTTCTCCCATTTTTCTTTTTTTTTTCTCTCCTATCCTTTTTTCTCTAATGTCACCTACAATTAAAATAGCAAATTAAAGCAGATAAAAGTTGAAATAGTTCTTGAGAAAACAGCTTCATTCCAGACATTTCATACTTTGTCCTTTCATAACCTTTCCTTGAAACTCAAGTACTTTCCTGCACACAACTATCTACAAGACCTCAAATTCAAATACGTAGAGCACATGCATGAATAGACATGACACACTGATATATCTTCAATGAATAAATATTTATCTGGTCTTATTTGCTCAGAAACAAAATACAGATGCTAAATAGAGGTGAACCATAATTTCTTTGGGCTCTATTGCCTTACTTAGAGCATTTTTCTGCATGTTCTGTCTTTAAGAGCAATTCTGACTGTAACATTTCTTGATATTCACATCGCACAAAATCAAAGGTAAAAGCAGAAGGTAGATCTGATTTTGTAGCATGGATAAAGCTTATTCCAAAATTTTAAACGTTTTCCAAAAGAGTCATTTCTCTGCACAAAGTACTTTTTTCTGGTACTCCAAAAAAACCCCAAAAAACAAAACCAAACCCTGTTAGGACTTCCTCATGTGCCATTTTCAGCAAACAATGAAAACTAAAACACATCCTATAGAAGCACATTTACAAGCTCTTACCAGTGTAATGGCAGCATCATCTTCAGGCCCAGCATATCGAAACAAGATCCGATGTCTTTCCATGTCCGCAAAATATTCTTTTGCTTCTTTAGCAGTGCTGGTACCCAATCCTGTACAAGAAAAAGAAATAGTTAATCAATATTCAAAATTTAAGTTTTATTATTTTACCCCTTTTATTTTACTGGGAATATTACAAAATCATTACATAAGATACTTTCATGAAAAGAGCTATAAATAAAACTTCATAGCATCCATTTATTACTATTTATTCATAGGGTTCACTTATTTCTTTTTAAACAAACCTTTGTAGTATTTTATCTTCCATGCTTTATGATTTTCCATATGCTTTTTCCACTCATCAAATTCAGGAATACTATAGAATGAAAGTTCTTGCTTATTTTTGCTTGCCTTTGAAAAAACAAACAAACAAGAAAATCAACTTTTCTGTTTTGCTGTAAGTAACCCATAAAATCTCAATAGCAGAATCCATACCTTCACAATAGGGGTGATGAATTCCTCAAGAAAACCATGTTTCAACAGTGATGGCCAATTGTGATGAATGAAATTGATTAACAAGCCCTTTATGTGAGATCCATCCTGATCCTGAATCAGAACATGAAAACATGAGGCAATCTTATAAAATATCAGATTCCACAAACCACCAAAAAAACCACTCATTGGCCTGAACACATCAAAACAATGTCTGTTGACAGAAAGCATAGAAGGGAACAGTTGGTTTTAATTTGGATTCCAAACTGGACCTGGGTATGAAATAACCACCTGTGAATGGCACTGTCCCTGAGATATTAATAAGCTCTTCCAAGCCAAGTGCATGGTTGCACTTCAAAGTTTCTCTGCCTGTGGCAGGATTTTGCTGAGAGCTAGACATCTTTCCCAGACTCCATGGAGTTGAATTTTTGTGGTAAAAAGCCAAGTCTGGCCCAGAGTTCTCATTGGTGGCAAGATGCTTGATTATTCAATCATGAGGTTATCCAAAAATAACTGCCTGACTTGCTAGCAATACCACCTCATCAACTCTCCCCTTTCGTCCTTACTTTCAACATATTTTTGAATTATCAACAGCATGTTCTTATTATTACTTTGGCTTCTCTGCTATTTTGTGCAGCAAAGTTCAGTTGTTCATTTGAGTAAATAAAACAACATACAGATAAATTAATCCCTTAAAGAAACCTCATAACCTATGAAATTGCAGCAAAACACATTGTAAGAAGCTCTGTAGATTAAAACCTGTGAATTTCAGACTTACTTGATCTGTCATGATCATAATTTTTCCGTATCTCAAACTTTTCAGAGATTCTGGATCTTCATAGCTTTTCTTGTATTGTAGTCCAACTATTTTGATGATGTTGTTAATTTCTGCATTTTCCATAATCTGTACAAAAAAAGTTATTTTTGCAGTCAGTGTAAAAAGCAGAGATTCAGAAACATCCCAGCCTTGCTTTATAGCTACTTTTTCAAGGCACCTGACCTGAACTTCACAACTTTTATTTTCCCAGCCCCTTGCAGCCTTTGCACTTGTAACTATTTCTTTTATACATGCAAATTCCCAAGACTCCATCACTCTCTTCCTCCTCTACAGCCAGAGCACTTTGGGTCAGAAAAGCTGGGAGAAAACCGCATGTGTAACAAAAAATCATTCCACAAAGCTGCCTTCTCTTCCCACTGTTTCTATGGGCACCTGCAACACATCTCTCATTACAGACAAATTATGGAGGGCAGCAGGAGTAATGTGATGGGGTAATGTTGCTGGCTATTGCCTCATGCTGTGAGTCCATGAAATCACAGGGCAATGGAGAGAATACAAATGATTAGGGTTTTTAAGTACTCATGTGAAATATTAACAGGAGTCATATCAGAATTTCCTTTCACTCGTGAAGAAATTAACTTTATCATCCCAGTACTGCACTATTCCACTTAATATTTACAGGCTTATCCCAGGTTTTAAAGTAGATGGTACTTTATGAAATCCCAGTCAGAAAACTTCTATGAACAAATAAAAAATTATAATCTGAAGATGTAAATCTAGAAACCAAAAATAAACAGGAGACATCCATTTGTCAGCAAAAAGGGAAGGACAAAACTACATACCTGTTTGTGAGAAGCTTCTCGAACATTGAGAATTTTGCCCCTGAGTGGGAATACTCCATATCTGTCTCTACCAATAACGCCTAAGCCAGAGACAGCTAAAGATTTGGCTGAGTCTCCTTCTGTTAATATCAACGTGCAGTCCAAGGAATGTTTGCCACCTGCAGGCCAGGAAGAAGTAGAGGAAAGGCAAAAAAACAGAAAGTGTAACTCAAATAAAAGAATACAATTGAATTCTTCCTACTCTACATCAACATCAATCTACATCTACATCATTAATCTAAATAGGCTGAATTTCTATTCTTAGGGATGGCCT
Organism: Atrichornis clamosus; assembly: GCA_013400975.1. Taxonomy (NCBI): domain Eukaryota; kingdom Metazoa; phylum Chordata; class Aves; order Passeriformes; family Menuridae; genus Atrichornis; species Atrichornis clamosus. The sequence goes on along the minus strand of WBMZ01003468.1, from coordinate 87,375 downwards.
TCCATACCACCAAAACTGCACAACATGAATTAGTATCCTTGCCCTTAGCAGTATACTGTGGATTGCTATGGACAAGGAGCAAAATAGACAAAATGGGATGCAGTGGTGGCACATCTTATATAATGGTTCCCACATGTCTGCACCAAAAGAGACAGACTGCTTCTCTACCTTTACCATTTCATTTTGCTAGCTGCAAATTTCCTACACACATACATTATGCATGTCGGAGTTACATACAGGAATTATTTCCCATTCTGCATTTTGCTTTTCTTCACAGTATATTTTAAAAAGTAATTTATTAAATCACATTTTTCCTTTTTCATTGTCTATCAGCCAAAGCCAGACAACTGCATGAAAAACTTGACAGAAAAGCTCAAAAGATGAGAACATTTGCACTTATTATACCTCACAAATTTCTCTAACAGAAAAATAAATCTTTACTAACAGTATAATTCTGACTCTACAAGACACACTGCATTTCGGTGCCTGTGTGCCCAGTGTGCTCAAAACTGGTATGACATTTATGTTCTGCCTACTGCAACTGCAGCAGTGGAATAGTTGTTCTAAATAACAACCAGGTTGAAAAAAGGAACCCCCCCTTTTGCAACAATGCAAATGGTCATTAAGTAGTTTTGCTATTTTATAAAGGCCAAGTGGTAGGACAGACTGCAAAAAAACTTCAAGCTGGTTGAGTCTCACCTATGTTAATAAGGTAGTTTTAAATATACTGGCATTTAAAATGGGTGCTGTGATTTGCCTTTACCTGGTGGGTAAAAACAACCCCCCCACACTTCCCATTACACAGAACTTACATTCAATATCTTTGGTTTCTGAATCAAGACATATGGCTTAATATAGTCTAAATTAGGCAGTTATTCACACCGTCGGTGGCTACCTATCAGCAAGGTGGACTCCAAATACCAACAAAAATACTAGTCTGCTGTTTTTGAATATTTGAGAGCCAGTATTTTTCATAAATGATCTGCAGAAAATGCATCTGAGTATCATTCAGGTGCACTTTCTTCTGGAATGGCTGCAATCATCAGCAAGTAATTCCATGGAAATACAACACGCCAGGTATTTCCTTGAGCAGAGCACTAAAGAACTCAAAGACAAAACTACATGAACTGATAGGTTCAAAAAAATGCTTTTATGCTTCACCAGATTTAGTAATCTAGCTGCTCCCTTACAATCCTATAATCCTAGTGCTTTATTTTTGCCTTCATTTCTATCTCCTCTTCTCCAACAAGCCACAGAACTATGGATAGATCTTCGAGATGGCAAGCGAGCAGGAATGACCAGGTAGAGGGGGAGAAAATCTGCAGCAAGTGTATCACTGTACAGATACATCTCTATCCTGTTCTTAAGCATTAACTGGCATTGATTAAAACATTCAGTGGCACTGGGCACACAAAAAACCTGTGGATGCTCAGCTACAAATTCACTCTTGAAGTAAAAATAAAACTTAAAAACCACAGGAATAACTAAAGCCAGAGCGGTCTGTGGCCAGAGACTATTCTCTCCCTGCTGCACTTCCCATGTGTCCACCCCAAACGTGCAATGCCTTCAATGTCAGAAGTCCAGTATCTTCCAGATCTTCAATAAACCAATACCTGGGTAAGCCTCCTCAGGAGATGCAGAGTTCCCTCATCATGAAACAAGAATTAGGCATCAGAGAAATACCTGGGTAACAGGCATTCAAAGCTTTAGTCATCAGTGTTGAGCCCAAAAGAATCCCTACATTCCTTCAGCCTTCAGCCTTCCTACAGCCTTCTTAGCTGAGCAAGTTTCAGGATGAAAAGCGNAGCTTTAGTCATCAGTGTTGAGCACAAAAGAATCCCTACATGCCTTCTTAGCTGAGCAAGTTTCAGGATGAAAAGCGATAGAATATGTTATTATCCCCTGTTAGAGGTTCTTCCTTCCCCTCACCCCCAGTCAAAAAAATGAGTAAGAAGTTATTCTGAACCCTGGTCTCCAGAGCAGAGCTAAAAATAATCTATGAAGAAAGTGTGCCCATTCATTGTATGAGTTAGGAGCACTAGGCTTGATGTTCATGAAAACACATTATTTCTCCAAGCACACAATCTCCTGTGCAAGAAAAATATCAGGAACATGTATCTGAGTAAGGAATGGAAATGCCACAAGCAAAACACTGACACAGACGTGATTATCAGCTTTTGAGGCAACATATGACATCTGAATAACTGAAAAAGTAATTAAATACTGAAGAAAACTCAATTAAAAATTAATAACCAAGGAATCAAGAAGAAAGGGAGGAAAATTAAACAGAACCATCATCTCATCAAGTCATCTTTGGCTTGAACACTGAAGCACAAAAAAATTCCCCCAAAACAAAACAAAAAAACCCAACCAAAACTAAGCCTCTTTATCAGTCTTACATGCTTTTACCCACTCATCTCATCCACTTCATTGCAATTTCTCTACCTTTGCTTAATGTGAGGATGTACTAAAAATCAACCAACATTGACACAACTAGCAACATTTTGAGCTCTTTAGTCATACGTGCCCCTCATGTCATTCAAGAATAACTCCCATCCCTTTGCTCTTGGCACAAAGACTGCCAGCTGATCCTGATCCCTACCTGTGCTAAAGAAAGAAGCCAGCAGAGATTGCCAGTTTGCCCTATATTCCCAGACAGGAACCTAATGGCATATAAAGTCTAATGAAAAAAGTCTCTTGAACCATTCCCTCCGGTCTGCACACTACGTGATTTACTTGCTATAACTTCTGACCCTATAAAGATTCTGATATTTTTATATTAGAAAGGTCAAGAAGACTAGTCACCTCCAAAATAGAATATTGGTACCACTTTAGGAGGAAACCACAATTAGAAGATACACACTCTTCCAATATCAAACCAAACTGCCACTTTTGTTCACTGTTATTAGTTCGCTACCCTAGTGAGGACAGTGTTCCTGATATCAAACTCACCATATCATGCTTTGAAATTCTAGCTCTAGAAAGCTTAAAAAACTAGAAAGATTTTTATTAAAAAACACATAAGGATGAGAAATAAAGTCAGGTTTAAAATTATCATGTCAGCAAAAAATTTATGAAACATCAAAGAAATTAAAGAGAAGTGCTCTTACCAGCATCATTAGCATCATCCAGTTTTGGAATGCCCTTGATTTTACTGTGTTTCACTGATGAACATTTTTTGTTCAGCTGAGTTTGTGCCTTAAATTTGACCCAATTCAAAATACTCTCTATGATACCACAGTTAGAAGCCTACAAGTAACAAATTAGAATTGTGGATGAGAAAAACAAAACTTCACATAGCAGCTTCTTACGCTTCAATTTTAAGTCACGGATTCTAAAGCCTTCTACATTTTAAAAGTCCAATTTATAAAAGGTCCAGAAATTAACACATACCTTACTATCTAACATTTTATGCACAATCAAAACACAACACACATGGAGCTTCCTTTTCCACCTCTTATATAACTGGTGGAAAGAGCAAAGGAAGTCTGAAACCTAACAAGACGTTATCTTATGTCATGTAGCTGATGTGCTGAGACATTCTAGGTACTAAGCACCTGTTTCCTGGATTTTGACATCAAAAAGCAGCCTTATGGGATATTTACGACCATTAAGAGTTTCTTTGGAAATGGCTGAAAGACAATCAAAACTATTTTAGAATAAGCTTTATACCAACCACTTGAGAATCTGATACCAATTTTAGAAACACACCTGCAGCAAAAATAGCATATAGGATATTTTTTAAGCTAAAACTGCTTTAGGTTTGGTTTCATATCAAATGAAAAACACAGATGGAGCAAAATACTGTGAGCTTTGGCTTTTGATTAGCCCCCATAATAGAGAATTGTTGAGACTGTGCTGCACATTTAACACATCTGGAAATCAATGTTTACTTCTGGGAATATTAGAAACACTGTAAATCCAACCTGCTGATAGTAACACAGCATGCATTCATTCTTCAGATTTTGTTATACAAGACTGTTGTGTTATTTTGTTCCTCTAAAGTCTGTAAAATTATCACCCGTAGCACAGAATTAGAAGAATAAAACACTATACAGTAAGCAAAGTTTTGATGCCAAGAGTATGAGCAGTGGCACTGTTCTCCTCACTACTGGAGTTTCATTTATGCTACTGGCACTAAACAGGACTCAGTATACTGAGTTCTGGCTAAGAGAGTTCTACAATTCCTTCATTGTATGAAAATACAGTAGAGGAAAAACCTCTATGATGCATTTCCACTAATACGTTCATTTAGAATAGCAATTCTTAGCCCATCTACAGAAAAAATTTTTAAATTGTTGCCTGTCAACAATGATCACTTTGAATGCTACAGCCACTATTCTGCATTTCCTTAATTATTGGAAGAACCAGTAAATGTGACATATCCCCTTCGCTCTCTTTTCACTTCAGTGAAACAGAATAGGACCGATACCAAAGAGTAACGTAGACAATATTCCCAACTTCAGAAAAATACATTAACACAAAAAAGAATTGGTCAAGGACTATGTTTAGGTTTTAAGAGTTAAATTCATTTCACCAATGTAAATACCAGAATCTTCAAGAAATTAGCTATCAGGTGAAGCTCACTTTTAAATCCAGGGCAACAGTCAAAACATGGTCATTGCATCAGAGAATGAACAGAAGTTTCTTCATCCCATTTCCATAGTATGTAAAAGTTACTAGAGTACCACAATGAACTATAACTAATCTCCTGCTACAGAACACACACACACACTTGGTCCAGTGTGTCAATTCCTGCTTCACAGGAAGGGGGAAAAAAAAAAAAAAGTTACTTACTGCTTTAAAAAATTTCTCAGATAGCTGGCACTTAGACCCAAAACTTTTAGGCTGCAATGTCATGTTTTCCTTTGTCTGGGAATCAAATGACGGGTTTTCAATCAAGCAATTAACAAAAACCCATATATGGTTCTTCACCTGTTGAAAACATAGAAGCCAATTTACTCAACAAAATTCCCACATTCATCTCTTTCAATATTCTTGTATAAAGTTACTTGCCTGAAATGGTTTGACTGAAACTCCAGCTTTATTCTTCTTTTTCACCACTTCAATCAGTTTGCCCACAACCTGATCCACCACATAATCAACATGCCTACCACCCTGAGTGAGGAAAGAGAAAAAACAAAAAACAAAATAACCATTGAATTCCCTAATAGCTTTTAGCTGTATTAATAAAGTTCCTGTAGTCATACTTAAATACAGAAATCCATGCACACTAAGCTGCAGCATAAGAAAGAAAAATCTGTTTTAAAGTTTCTCTTCCATGTAATTCAGTCTTCATTCAGGTGAGGATGACAGAAATTAAATGATTGATCACTCGAATGCCTTCCTTTAAATTTGTAGACAAAAAGACAAAAAATATTACTAAAATGTTAAATTCTAGTGGCTGTCATAGAGAGTTCATAATACTTTGACTAAAATCTTGTAACAAAGAGTGGAGTGATGCAGGCATACTCTATAGAATGAAAATATACCTAACTCAATTCTCCATATTTTATACAGATCACCTTTGCTTTAGATCAATTAGCGCCTTACAAAAATACAGACTAAATACTGATCAGATCAATCTGCATTAAGACAAAATAAAGAACACATGTCTATGGACATTCATCATGAAGTAACAAACAGAAAATCTCTCCTTTAAAGCTGTATATCAAACAGAAGTGAGGAGAAAAAAAAAGCTTTTGATGGGTATGAGGAAGTACAGGCTAGATAAGAAATAAGTAACAGAAAACAAGAAAACCAAGTAAAAACAGCAGCCAAAGAGAGGAAAACAGCTAGGAAGAAAGCCCCAAAAGTCAGGATTCTACATTTTAAGGCAGAGCGTGTATCTGAAAAGACTGGCTTTGTAAAGTGCTTGAATTGATGGGATAGCAGCTGTTCTCAACTTCATGCAGAAAGTAGAGAGTGAGAGAGAGAGAGAAAACCAAAATGGTTAAGATAGCAAATATTATTAGTCATAACCAAATCAGTATTGAATTCAAAGAAACCATCTATGGTTTCTGTCAGTTCCTAGTCACCTACTAAAACAGCCACACAAACCATTAGAAGCACCATACAAAGTCTTTTTCCACAGCATTTCTTCTTAAAAACTCAACCAAACAAAAAGCCAACATCCAAACCCCAAAAGCTGCCAAAATTAAAACACAACTGTTTTGATTCACATATGGATGAAAGAATACCAGCACCGGGAGAGTTCAATTGAAAGCTGATATACCAACATCCTGCCACTTTAAAGCAAAATAAATCCATTTCCAAACTCTAAAGGAAAGCTATTACAGGAAAATATCAAATTCCATGTTTCAAAATCATTCCACATTTGAATGTCAATCTTGAAATGCATTAGTTTTACTCATTGCATTACTGAACACTTATGCTTATGGGAACAGCTCGGTATATTTTGCTAAAACTAGCATCTGACGTATCAAAAAACCCAGCAACTCATCAGTAATTCTTGTTCTTAGGAGACATTAGTTATTATAACAGTTCCCCATTCCTGTGTCCATTCTTAAGTGTGCAGCCGTGAGTGAGGGATGTTCAGAGCTCAGAGTTGGGAACCTCTCAACCATCTCTCCAGCAGGTGGCAAATGTACCCACTATGGGACCAGAACAGCCTAGAACTGCCCCAGCTGCTAGAATAATTCCATACAAGACACAACAATACCCTCTAAAGTCACAGGGCTGCCAAAGATTATTATGACTTCTGTATTATAGGAGGAGAGCACTAAACTACGTACCCTTCTTTTTCCATAAGCCAATATTGGAATCCCAGTCTTGCAAACTTCAGGACGCAAAGGTGTCTAATGAAATCTAATAAAAATCTTAAAAACAAGACTTTGACGGTCTCCTATATACATTCTATTCTTATCATAGCCAGCAATCTCAGTCGATTTGGAGGTAAGCTATATTTAAATTCTTTGGACAGATAAATGGTTTATATGGCAGGAAAATTCAGAAACTAACTATAAATTTGAAGTTTTCATTTAATTAGCTGTACAACTTAAATACTATTTTATCTTGCATTTGATTTCTATTGTATTTATTTTATTAAAATAAATCTGAAAACTGGAGTAGTCCTGAATTTCTTGCTGAACTCCAGCAAATTTTAACAGGTGGGGATTCTCCCTCCATGCAAATCTACTCTCTGACACTGCAACTGTATTAGCTGAGCATTTCTGCTAAAATGATTAGTAATATTACAGTTAGCAATGCCACCATATTAAAAGCATAATTAGATTGCTAAATTAATAGCTGAAGTTTCTACTGCAATTTCTACCACAGCTCTTGTTTGAAATTCAAAACTTGATAAGACCATGGTTAATCAGTTTACAAGTCTCACTAAAGGTGATCTGTACAATACCTACAAACATTCTTTCAAATGCTCTATCAGAGCCTGAAGTTGAATCCTGCCATGGTCTACTATGGCAAAATTTTGAATAAATGGGGATCTGATCAAGGTAATAAATTTACAAGAATGAAACAAGGGAGTTGTGCCTCAATACACTGCCTGACCTCCCCAACACCCCTCAAAATACCACCTCAGCACCCTAAAAAAAAGACTTGTTTGGAATTTATATCAAGTTTAAAAAAGATGGAGGGAAAGTTACAACTGGCTGAAATTTATCCAGACACAGAAATGAAAAGCGTTCAGCAAACAGACACAGCTGGAATGAGCTCCTCATCTGTTAGCAGATAAGGGGGCAGGCAGATGATGCAGTTAATTACTAGCCATTATGTTTCATCAGTGGGTAGCTGCACATCAATTGCTGGTGAGGCGGTTCACCAGCCCTGAACATTCCACATCTAGTCACATACACAATGCAAGGATCAGGAGAGTGGGAAAAACTAGAAATTACACCACTTACCTTTGAAGAATACACAGTACTTTTTTCTATGAATTTTCCAAAAGAATATATGATAACAATGTATGTGTAACTGCATGATGGGTGAAAACTGACCCAACAGAGAAAAATTCAAAATCTTCTGAGTAAATGTACGCAATAAACTTGACTTAGGAGTCAAGAAGTATTCAGTTTTTTCAAACACATTTTCCTAACCTGGTATCAAGAATAAATAAGTTTCTCTACATTGCCGGCTTCTTCATAAAAGTATGGTACACATCTTTAAGGTCATGTTATTTTTCTTCTTTATGTTGCACAAAGAGGCCTGAACTAAAACGAAGTTGCAACCCTTCAAGTACCAGTGATTTGCCATCCCCAGTTTTGGCAAGTATCAGACAAGCTTTTAATTGAAAGGCACACTTAGAAAGTAAATATTCTACAATGATATAAACTATCCTTGTTACCACAGAACATTTGTGCAGCTACACTGAAAGTGACTGAAAAGAAGTTATGTAGTAAAAATTATATCCCAACAGACACTGGCTACACTTTACCTAACACCAAGATCAACACTGACACTTCTGGGCACCTGCTAGACTAGGGACTCCACTTGGTGTAACCACTGGTGCTTATGAACCATTTGTGCTACCATTAGAATTTTCCTGGACTCTTTCAGCTGAGATCTGAGCACTAAGTGTCTGATTACCAATTCTCGTCTCTCTCACCTTTTGGAAGGCACACTTAAGACTCTCTAAAAACAGTCTCACCAATGACTAGGATTGCTTGTTCTACTCTTGTTAGACCTAGCTTCTTAGATCTGCTACGTCTAATAACTAGACTGCTTAGTTAGATCTAACAACAGACTGTCCTAGTTGTTAGATCACTCATCCAGTGCAATTTGTGAAGAGGAGAAATTACAAAGACTTTTTTTCACCATGGATCCCAAATCCCTAAGCCTAGTCCATGCCAAAAGGGCACAAATGAGAGTTATGCTGGTTGATTTCAGATGAGTGCCTTGGTGCCTGACCACCCCTGCAATTTGACAAGCACTAAGCTGTACTTGAGTATGCTGAGCATATTGCTGCTTTAGGATAACTTCAGATTTTTCTATGCTATTATATCACTACAATTACAGTTGTGAAGAAAATCTAGATACCCAATTGAAGATACACAAATAAAATAAAATTAATTTCAACACTTCAGGACAATTGTATACATCATAAAGCAATAAATGAATAGCCATTTTTCAAGAACAGCAAAAGCCATTTTTGCCCTCCAAGACTTGTCACCGGTAGCTTTAAAGGGGTTTGTACCTTTTTTTACCTTACCTTCAGAATTATCTTATTAGAATGTGTTAAAAAGGAAGGAAGGAATAAATTAGTTACATTAATTTTCTTCAACACCACATATGCTCACATAAGACATCAGTATCACTGATAACCATTTACTAGTGTTTTCAAAACATATGTAGAAATACTGCTATGAATGTATTTTGATTGCATCCAATTGCTCTGCCAGCTCCTCCCATGCAAAGGATCAGCTCACCTATTTATTTGTGGTAACCCAGGTTTATTTTTTTAACAAACACCTGACTGGGCATAGCCTCAGCACGCATTTTATCATTTACAGTTTTTAGCACTTGATCTAACGACTCACCTTTGTGGTAGCTATACTATTTACAAAGCTGATCTGCTGGAAGCCTTTCTCACTTAGAGTGAGGCACACATCCCATCGTTCATTCACGACTTCGTGAATGACTTTGAGCGCGACTCCGGTTTCATCCAGCTTGTCTTTAACGTAAAGATCTACGTAGCTGCGAAATCCATTTACCTACAATAACACAGGGAACAGTCACTACTCTGCATCAAACATTCAGTACACTCAAGATATACCAAATGATGCTCTTACAGGTAATTTCTTCCCATTCAACATGACTTTGACTCCTTTGCATGACCCAGCCAAGTCATACGCTCGTCTTGTCATGAGGGCCACAATATCCTTATCAAGTTTCTCCATTTTAAATTTAGACAGATCTGGCTGGAATGTAATGCATGTGTAGTCATCACCATCGAAATGCTTTATCTTGGGCTCAGAGGTCTTCATCATGTTGTTCATCCAAGTCTTTGGAAACAAAACATTTCAGATGTTAGTTTACAACACACTATCCTCCTTCTTTGCCCCCTTTTCCAGCTATGCTAGGATTGCAACAGTTACACAACAAAAAGCTCATTAACTTCTTTTAGAAGTTTCCTCTGGTAAAACACTACATAAAATTAAATGATTTACAAAGATAAGCACAAGCATAGGTGACAGCACATTTGTGGTTTCTATAAACATGCAGGTATTATTACACTGATGGACATGATCCTAATTACAAATGGAGCCTCACACAGAACTTACTAAATTAGATACAAGTGAGCTGGGTTTACAGTCCTTATTACCCATCCTTTCAACACTTTCAATCTACTACACACCTCTACAGTGAGGTTATTTACTCCCTGTGCAGAGACTCAGTAGTCTCCAAGATAGCGTGTTGGTGGCTGTGCCGTGTGCCAAAATACACTTCTTGAAAAAACCAAGGTGTTCAGAGTTGTGCAGTTCCCTATCTAAAAATGCAAGCACATTTGTGTGATCAAGCAGAATGTCTGCTCACAGCATGTATCAAAGTTCAGTTGTATTAAATTTTCACAGATTTTTAAGATACTGGAAAACGTAGTACTTTAAGTTGTAAAGCATGTCATTTTCCAAAAGTACACCCAAGCCGGTATTAATTAATCCTTTGGCAGTCAGCAGAATATATTACATTTTTTAAGAGACAGACGTAACAGATTAAGTCTATTATTTATGGAGTGACATGACAGCATGACCAGAAATTAATTGTCCAGAAAGAAAGAGAAGAAAGACACCAACTGGGAAAGACTCCAAAGCCAAGGAACTCTGGTATCTAATACTCTACTGAAGTTCTTTAAACTTTCAGAAGGGTGGCCATCTCAAAGCTATATACTGTAGATCTGATTACATTCAGCCCTTGGTCTGTACGCTAACAATGAGCAATGGGCTCAAATGGGAGGTTTGCATTTAAGTCCATGTGGGGCTAATTAAATTCATGACACAAACCCTGAAAAATCTGTTTCTTAACACTATATAAAATTACACAGATAATTGTTTCCATGTTTGCATAGCTAAGATTTTTTGACAAATTATACAACAGCAATTACAAAATGTTTCAATATATTCCTTTTCACATGTGCATAAATATACTTTAGTTTTAACAGAAATTTGTTTTTTATTTTTAGTCACCTAAAACTCCAAAGAAAGTATTACTTAACCCAAAAAGTCTAACACATAGAAATACCAATTTTTACTGACTGAACTAACCTACCTTGCAAATTCTACACATCCATGAATGATAAATCATGCATTTCATTAAGTATTCCTGAAATATATGTGTTAAGTTTTAAATTTATAACTATAGCAAATAAAAGGAAAGAAGTTTTGAATATTCCTATACCTGCTTAAAGCTGTGTTTGTATTCCTTGCAAGCAGTTTCAACCGTAAACTTTGTACTAAATATGTTACAAAGTTTTGCACCATAGCCATTGCGTCCACCTGAAAAAAAACCAACATACAGTAAACTAGGGTCAGTTTGAATTTAGGATAATAAATCATGTCCTAATTTATTAAATTTATTTTTCCCTTCACTTCAAGAACACAGATGTTTAAATGTTTGCATACACTACAATTAAAAGCCAGAAGTATTCGTCTGCTACTCCATATTGGGTACTGACATTAGAGGTGTAAATGTAAAGCTCTCTGTAATATTGGTATTAAAAAAGGAAAAGTAAGATATTTTCTTTAAGGCTCTTTAATAAGGAGCTATAGTAATGGTGACTAAGTAATCTGTTATGAAACAGATTAGAAAGAGAAAAACTAAGAAGGGGAAGGATACTAAAGAAGCACACAATGGCTTAACTGACTAAACAAAGCACATTAAATAGTCTTGCCTGTAACTTTTTTCTCATCATCATCATAGTTGCTGGATGTTAGTAGCTGTCCAAAGATTAAAGCAGGTACGTATACTTTTTCTACTTTGTGTTCCACAACAGGTATCCCCTTTCCATTATTCCATATGCTGATAATATTTGATTCCCTATAAAACAGAGAAGACTTTAAGCAAATGAATGATCTTTAAAACAGACTTCTGCTTACCCGTTTAAATAACTACATAAAAATATAACAAAAGACCATATTCTTACCACATTTACTTAGAGCTCTAACAATTTTAATTACAAAAAAACCCCCTCATTTTTACTTATTAGATGTCTTAAAAGAAGGAGCTTAATTGTCCATAACAGTATTTCGTATCTTAAAAATAACTCCCAAAAATCCATTTCAAGAGCTTTCACTACCAACATTATCTGCAAGAGCATTCTAAAGCTTAGTAACAGAAATATAGAGCTGGAGCTTTTTTGGTTTCATTGAAGTCCATCCAGACACAGGCAAGTTATTATCTGCTTAAAACTGTTATTTCTGAGTTATGATAAGCATTGTAACTTGTTATATATATCAGTGCCAATATCCATCAATATCTGGCATCATTAATATTTCTAGCTCTTACACAGAATTTTCATTTTTGAGTATTAGAGAGTTCAAAATCATAATGGGCCAGGTGGATTTACACTACCATTCCCCTCCCACTCCATGATGAAAGCAGAAAATTACTGCTCAGCATATTTATCCTAAAGGTTAGGTCTGAAAACTAGGTGTCTAAAACACCTATTACTCAGTTAAATGTCACTGAAAAGGTACTAATAAAGGAATCCCATCAGAATCTATTTAAATACAATACTTCTCACTAGAAATTATCTATTTAAGCATTCCACTTCAAAAAACAGTAATAATGATGTATTTGTAATATGGAATTTCAGTGTGATATAGATGACTAATTCAAACATAACCTTATCCTAATGCTGAAGGAGTTAACATAGAAGTCCAAGAGGTGCAAAATTGTGTCACAAAACCTCAAAGCTGGTATTTAAGATTTGTAAGTAACCTGGGTGGCTATAGTTATGCATTGCCAAGCTTTCAATTTATCACAAATGTTATCATCTTCTGGGGTTAAGTTTCATTCAATCAAACACTAACAAATGGTTTAGGAAAGCAATTATTTTAAATTCAGAATGGTAGCACTTATTGTTAACCACTTTTAATTCACCTCTTCATCTTAAAATATGAAGCTAACAGAAATAATCCCCAAAATACTCTGTTTTCAAGAAATCCAATTTAATTTAAAAAATCGCTTGTACAAATCTAAACTGCAATAGCACTGGCAGGGAAAGCAAAGGAAAACACGCTTTTACTTACGGATCAATGGATATTTTAATACAAGTCATATTCTTGTCCCTCTGCTTATTGTCAGCAGCATTTACTATGAAACAAAGTAGCACAAATTAACACTTCATAGGCAATTATTAATTTCTTGGTCTGTAAAACTGATTATATATATATTCCACCACAAGTCACAATAGTTCAGGTATTTTTTAATCTGGTAGCTGTTTGTATATATTCTGTATCTTAGCAGTGGAGTCTATAAATATAACCCAGTACCTGCAAGAAGGTATTTTTCAACCTTCTTATAATTACTGACTCGATTTCTAGCAGTTAGACTATCTCAGAAATAAATATAGAAGTGTATTTTGTGAGCTTGTTGTCCTAACTGTTCTTAATATACTGAGCACTTCATTCTTCTCTTATTCTTGTCTGGATATTTATTAGAGCATGGATGTTAAAAACCCTAGAAAATTATATGCATCACCAGAACAGTTTACACATTGTCACTGAAACCCACCCAAAAAATCACATCCATTAAGGAGCGTTTTGACTGCAGCTAAAGTTATCTCTAAAGAGCCTGTGAAACTTCTAACTAACTGTCTACAGTTAGTAGTAGTTAGGGATCCTACACAGTTTAGGATCAATGTAAGGATAATTGGAAATTAACATTTGATCAGGATTTAATTAAACTGCACTCCCATGCATATGAACTACAGAAAGCAAAAATGTGACTGTGGGCACTAAACATGAAAACACATTACAGTCATTTTCAGCATCTGTCTCATTACCCATGAAACCAATGAAGGTAAAACCCCAAAACAACAAAGTACAGTATCTTAATAGATGACAAGGACCTCAATATCAGATTTGGTATTTAAAGGCGCTTTTGCTAAAATCATTAAGTGCAGTTTCATTCAAAAGCATGCATAGCTACAGTGTCCCATTTTCAAAATGCTGTTACACTGACCCCTAGCTCTCAAACTGCACTCTCTGGAGCACTTATCAGTGCTACATAGAAGAAGCAGTAAGCCATGAAGTACTACAATAATGACAGGATAATGATCTTCCTTTAGAATGGGACAATATGGAAGTGGTTTCCCTAAAATGAAAAGTCATAAAAATTACACCTACAAGGCAGCACTCAAAACAGAAGTGATTAAGATTTTCATTCCCATATTTATCAAATTAAGTAATAAGTTAAAAATAATACAAAAGAAATTTTAAAAGCATTCTTTTCCATCTGGTAAAGATATGGTCTTTATTGCCTTAAAGACAGCAATGCAGTAAAGCATAGGTCTAGAGATGTGGAGGAGTTGTGAACCTAATGAAGGTCACAACAAAATTTCCATTGACCTCATAGAACATAATTTAATTTATGAGGTAATCCTGCAAGTTCTTACAACAGAACTTCATAAAAACTGGTAAGCCCAAGATTTCATGTCAATTAGCCCAAAGCATCAGTTCAGCAGACAGCACAGTATTCAGACGTTGCACACCTCCAGTGATGGTTAGTCTTCAATGTGGGCCTGTGACCAACAGAATAGCATAAACCAAGAAGTCACAGTAACTCAGAGACTTCTGACAAAATTTTCTAAAAATGATTTATCTGTGCCTCAGCCACAACGCCTTTTAATGGCAGTATGACACTTAATTCAAAACTATCTGAAGTCTAGAAATGATCCACAAAAACTACCACCACTATTGTTCTGTACAGAAAGAGGAAGTTTTAATGATTGATGAAATTATGATCTAAGTGCACACTCAGACAATTTAGAAGTTGCATTCTTTCAGAGGAATAATCTTTCAAGTGTTACTTAAAACTTCAGCCCTAACAGACTTCAGAGGTGAAAAATCTTATAACAATATTGATCATAAAGAATGACCTAGTTTGGACATTCAGTAACAAATATTTACATTTTCTTATAAGTTCAACTGAAAACTCTTCCCTCTTTAAACTGCTCTATAGACCTAGAATGCACTAAATTTTTTAGGCCCTATAGTTTAGTGGGACTCCAAGTCTATGATTTAAACTTAGATACAAATTAATGTACCTTGAGAGTGCTCAGGAGAACTTGTATCCCATAATGCTAAGGCAGTATTATTGTTAAAAATACTTACCAAGAATTTCATCAAAGATCTTGTACAAGCCCGGAACAAAGGTAACTTCTCTGCAATTCATTCCTACATCTTCATCATAAACCCACATTAACTACAAGTAAACAAAATAAAATAAAAATATTTACTGTCTTGGTAAACCAGTCTATGATTCTCTAAGATCTATTTCCTTCAGGAACTTTCCTCTTACACTCTGATTACTGCTGCCATACCAGACAAAAGCAGAAGCAGGAGTTTGCAAAAACTACAACTGTACCCACAAAGGATTCCATAATTAAAATCCATTATTTCCTACTTGGCAGGGAACTCCTAACAGTATATGCAGTGAAGTTCAAAGCCATTTGCAACTTCACAAAAACAGATGAAGAAAGTGCCAGCAGGAGGCTTAAATTCTCTGTTCTCTACCTAAACAAACAGACTAAAGCATTCTTGGACCTAGAACAAATGCTGCTTTCAGATGTGCATATATGTGTGCATGCACAGAGGCATGTAAATACAGACACATGCACACATAAATGTGTGTTTACACACAGGGGTGTGTGTTTTGGTTTGACTGGACTTCAGTATCTTGTGATCACGTCTGTTCAGATGAACCCAGCACTCAATGCTTTAAAGCAAGTCTTATCTCGTCCCCTTCCTACACGTGCATACATAAACACGACTGGTTTTTAATACTATAATTCAGAATACTGAGAAAACTAGAGATGAGTCTCCTAAGCAGAAGGGCCATTTCCTCACTAAAACAACAAAAACCATTAAGACTGCAAATTTAGTGACACTTACCTGAGTTAGGGGTTCAACTGACCCAATGTAGGTATCTGGACGGAGGAGGATGTGCTCAAGCTGAGTCTTTTTCTGATAAACTCTCTCAACAGACATCTTCTTTGAAGTGTCATTTTTATTAATGCCTTCTGAGTCTTCCTTTTTTGAAGCATTCATCTGATTATCAAATAATGTCTAAAAAAACAAACCAAACCAACAATCAACCTCATTCAATCTGTCACTCTTGAGATATAAACAAAATCTGACAGAGATTTAAATTACAATCAAAACTTGTCATGTAATTTAAATGTTAAGTTTTCAGACGCATTAATATAAAGCCATCCTCACAACAGAAAAAAATCATCAGATTTCTATGACAGATCCTTAACAAATTGTAACATATTCAAACTTTAGCAATTTACTAAGCATGATAAACCAAAATAAGGAAACAACGGTACGCTACCAAAAGGCACCCACCTCTTCAGGTTAAGTATTTATAACATCCATTTTGTGTGTAAGCATTTGAGTCCAAACCACTGAATGCTGTTCTGAATGATAACAGCAAAACTACTCTTCTACATTATAGTTTGGACAATTCATTCAGCAGGACTTAAGAAACACTGTAATACCCCTGCTAGTGGCTTCTCAATTACTATAATTTACATTCTCTACTGAAGTGATTAAACCTGATACAATCCCAGAATGCTTTAAGATGAAAGGAGAGAGACTATTTACAAGAGCACGTAGGGGAATGACAAGGGGGAACAGCTTCCAAGTGAAAGAGCAGGTTTAGATTACATATTAGGGAGACATTCTTGACTGTGAGGGTGGTGAAGTCCTGGAACAGGATGCCCAGAGCAGCTGTGGATGCCCCATCCTTGGGAGAGTTCAGTGCCAGGGTTGGATGGAACTTTGAGCAACCTGGTCTAGAGGAAGGTGTCCCTGCCCATGGCAGGGGGGTTGGAACTGGGTGATCTTTTAGGTCTCTTCTAACCCACGTCATTTTATGATTCTATGAAACAAGCCAGGGACTGCAAAAAGAGAGAATCACCTAGGCTAATGTTAGAATTTAAATAGAATTCAAGCCTAATCTGTGTGGATTTTATGAAAAATGCCTTGAAGAATAAGCAGTTTTATGGTAAACTAACCCACTCTGGTGAGGGTGGGGGGGATACAGTGATTTGGTGCACTTTCAGCAATTTTTTTCCTGACAAATACTTCCTTGCTATTGAACAAAAACTACATAAAAGTTAAAATCTCAGAACAACCAAATATAAAATAGCCCTATTCTGAGACAGTAAAAGTACATATACAAAGAGACTAGGTATGACATTTTACTTTATGCATTCCTACCTGTAAATTGGAATTATCTTAAAAATGCCAATAAACGTAACTTGAACTCACATTATTTATTTGCCTGGTTAAAAGACATAATACATTTTGTCCCCACCTGCCCAGTACCTGAAATAGCCTTCTTCTCTCAGAAGGGATTTATCAACTTTGAAGTGGGTGTTACATGACTAATAAAAACCATCATCAGACAAATAATGAGGACAAAAGCCATTTGCCACTCAGGTAAATTTTTTCCCTCTCATTTAGCTGTTCCCAGTATGCATCTATATAAGGTATATACAGGCTAAACTCCAACCCTCAATTAACCAGCCATCATGCAAATGTCATGGCCAAAAGGAAGTGTCATCACTTGTCCCTCAATCTAGCTTTTGTCACAGTCTTAGATAGCATTAAAAGCAAAGGGTAAAGCACATAAACCCACAGGAAAAAGGAGCAAAGGAAGGAACAACTTCAGCAGAATCAATAAGGCCCAACATAAACCTATAGCACACAATTCTGCACGTATTAATCCAATTTGTCTTCTCCAGCTTCTCGTTCTCAAGCTTTTAGGCCTCTACACTTTCCCGTGCTCAGCCTAGCAGGCACAAAAAAAGGCATTTAATTCTATTCATAACAAGGGAAATTATCTTTCTCTTCCAGGTTTAGAGATCGTGTTTTTCTAGTTTATTTACGGAAATTCTAGGAAAAACATACTTCCAGAACCTTTGCGACAAGAAGACTGTGTGCGATGACAATAACCAGTTATTTGGCCGTGAGTAAACCTGAACACACCAAATGAGAATAAAATTCTCTATTACCTAGTCCTATATCTGACAGCATCCAGAGGAAAAGGAGGAAAGAATCCAGGGAACCTCACAATCTGGCACCAGGATTACATGTACCAGAATTGGAATCACAACATTAAAACTCACGACTATTCTTCCGAAGTCTCATTTTCTGCCAAACAGGGAGGTTGCAAAATCACATATGTGATTAGAGGGCTTTGGTATCCAAGTTAATTTCACCTCCACAATCATTTAGTCTTAAATTGTGACAACCCTGTCACCACCATCCTAAAAATATTAACTATGGGTCAACTAAGCAAGCAGAAAAGGAACAGGACTTTGCAAATAGACATGTTAAACTGATACAAGGAAGAGGAGGAAAGTGTTACTAAAGAAACATTGCCAATAGTTGCAACATAAATTTTATTTCATTGAAATAGTCCTGTGAATGATGTCCATGCTTCTGATGAATTTCACTGTATATAAATATTTTATTTTATGACCATCTTTGACATCATACCTCCTAGGAATTACCCTTAGCTCACTTACAGAGCTCCCACAGCTCTGTTAACACTGTTTTACTATGCTCACTTATTCTAAAAGGACCAGTGACTAGCAGGAAAACAAAATAATACTTCTCAGATGAAATATATGTTGAAAAAAATGGAAGAGAGGAGATGCAATTCATATAGAAAGCAAAAGAATGCCAAGTGTGAAGAGGACCAGAATCTTGTTCAAACAAAACTGTTGTATTTGCTCCAAATTCTTAGCCTTCAAGGAGTTTTTAGTCAGGGAAGTATGTGATGAGCAGTTATCACACACCAGTTCTTCAGATGTCATGAACATCAGTATTGTATTCTTAGGACTGTTCTGAGACACCTCTCCAAAATGCTTCCACTCGTACAACATGTGAAGACTGGGGTCTAACACAGCAAACACAGCTCAGCAAACACATTAACACAAAATAAGAACTCCAATCTTAGCCTAATAAAATTAGGCTACAGTTTTCCTAACTCCAATAGAAAAAATGCTATGGGATAAGTAGAGTAATAGTCAGAAGTTAAGAAAAAATCCATTTTATTGTGACTGAATAACTCTAGATTGTGAAAAATTACAAGAGAACAGAATTATTGGGAAGGGATTCCTACGAGCTATTGCCTTTAACACAAAACTGCTTTCCAGTGAAAGTCTTACTGACAACCTGGGGGAGTTCATACTTTCCAATTTATCCATAATAAATGTAGAGTATCAAAACTGTATCTTTTGTTGAGATGCTACTAACAAATTGTTGTGATGTGGACAGACAACTGAGGTCACACCTAAACAAACTGTGCTGCCTAAAAAGAGTTAGTCCTGCAGAAGTGTCCCTTCTTGGAGAACAGTGAGTTTGCTGTAGCCCAGCAGCAAGAAGTATCTTCTGTTACTGTACTCCCTGGGACAGCTATGTCTACTATCATGTATAACACACTAATTGGAACATGATAATGCATGATTTAAGAGGGGAGAAAAATACACAAAGGATCAGCATAACATTTTTTGTTCCTGGTCAGTGAGTAAAAAAATAAAAAAAAAAAAGGAAAAAAGTAGTCTTAAAGAACTTTAATACTATAGTTTTTATTAAGACATCACAAACAAAGTATGCCCTACTTAAATGTTTGTGTCATTGTAACAGAGCAGGATGGATTTTATTTGTACAATACTCCAAGTATCACTTATATTCTATATGTAAAAAAACCTCATGTTATAAACATTCAGAACTTATTTAACATGCTTTTGAAACACAAGCATAAAAGCAAAAGCCTAAAAATATTCTACTACACAAATGAATGTTATTATGCAGGTATTAAAAGATCAGAAGTTCACAGAACTGTAGTTTCCCAGACCAAGCATTTTGGGCTGTGCTGTACTCAGAAAACCAATTCTGAACCTCTATATCTCCATCTCAAATGGACAATTTTAGAGTTCAAGTGATGTCTAGAACTCATTCCAAAAAAGAAAAAAATCTTCATCACCAAACCCAGGATAGAGATCTATGGACATAAACATTCTCCTCAGTCTTCCCACTATGTTTTCCTGGATAACTTTAAAAAAAAAAAAAAAAAGTGTTTTTAACTTCTGAATTTCTACTACTTAAAATACAAATAAATGTAGCAGGAAAGTCCTCCCCCACCCTTTTTTTTTTAACTGGGCAAGCACTTAACCACTGAGTTGTTAAACTGACTATCTCTTCTGTGTATTTTGGAATTGTCTCAAGAATGCCTTTTGTATTCTGTCCTGTATGAAAGATCTTCATATTGTTAAAGCTCCAATAACACTTCTCAAAACAGCACTGGCTGTTGCTTCATGAGAAAACCCCTAAAGAGAATTAACCAAGTGTCACAAAGGGCTTAAGTCTACTGCTTCACAGTAAGAGTGCTTTTTGCTTGTTTACAGGTTACCTAATTTTCAGGGTCTGCTTTGTAATTTTAGTGTTGCCAATTTTTATTGGGTTGTTATTTTTTTTTAGACACAGTATATGACTTTCCCAACATTCTTGTGACTTTCAAGACTTCACAGATTCTTAGTAACCTTGTGGACTTTCTAACCCTCCAGAGTGATGACAACCATCCACATATGGGTAAGTCAGCAAGATGACCATCCTTAAGTAGTTTGGAAAGCTATAACCTATTGTACTGTTCATCCTTCTTTCAAGAGATGCAGTTATACTTCACACTGTGACCTCGGATGGTGCCAGTTTCCTACATGCTTTCAACACAGCACAGTGATAACTGTATAGAAAAACACCAATTCTCAGCTGACAGCAATTGCTGCACAGGTCACTACATCATGACAATTGTGCATGCTGTCATAACCAGGTCTTATCATGGCAACTGCTTTAGCCAGTATGATTGCAATGACTGAAGAGCTTCCCTTCTGCAGTTGTTTTTGCCATAAATTAATCTAGTACTGTGTGAAAGCTGCAGTCATTCTTTCCTTTGGTGATCTCCAGAGTCAGAATCCAAATAGTCGCTGATAGACAGTTTGGCAACAAGACTTTTACTGTCTACCTTCAACCCATGAACTCACATATTTCATTTTGGCATCTTCTTTCTTCACATTTTGCCTTTTTTTTTCCATGTTGTGGTCTCACCCACTGACATTTCTGTGTATAACAGAGCATGTGTGATATCCACATTAAGTCAGAGATTTTTACTGCTTTTTTTAAATGAAAACTGGGTCATGTCATCTTTCTTTGCATTTTGAGCCACCATGCTGAGTTTGGTTAATTATGTTGCAAACAGCTGTACTTAATACAGCTTAATACTGGAGACTGGCAAGAGAACGATCAGAGAAAAGCTATTCCTCTCTAAATACACAAAACGTAAAGCAACAACAAAGAAGGTAGGTTTCATCATCAGTTTCAATCTTGCCATAGCTGCAATAGATATCTTTGATTTGACTCCTTACTTTAAGCTTTACTTTTACTTTAGCTGAATTCCACACCATTGAAAGTTGAAAAAACCTGAAAAATGTTAATGTCTCTCCCCACTTACACAGACTTAATTTTTTATTGGCCACTTCTCTTCCATGCTGCAAAATATCTCCATACAACAACAAAAAGCAACAAAACAAACAAACCATTTTTCTTTAGTCTGCCCATTCTTCCTTACCCCTATTAGGTGGCAAGAAAAGAGCTCATTTTCTAGATTAGCAGACAAGCATGAACAAACCTAGAAGAGAATATGTAGGTGAACAAGAAGTTTCCTTCCCTTTGGCTTTGTCTTTTCTTCCTTAACCTAATAAAACTACTCCATATAATGAATACTCCTGATACGTACTCCTGAATAGGCAAATCCAGCCCTGGGACATAACAATTTAGAAAAGTACATGCCATGTGTCCTACATTTCCTTAAATAAAGTGTAGGATAAGCACATTTAGTGGGACAAGACAGTAAATTTTAAGTGTAATTAAGCTGTAAAACCTTGGGAAGTTAATTAAGTAATGAAATCCAGGGATTACAGTTCAAAACAAAACTACCTCTTTTGAGGGAGATATACTATACCTCAATAAAAAGTGTATAGGTGCAATATGATAATTACTAGGTAATTCTATAGATAACCTGTAATTGACTGTAGTGTGGTGTTGTATGTTGGATCATAATGGCCTCTTCTTGCCTTAGAAAAATAGACAATGAATAAAATTTTACCTAAACATTTTGCAATTTCTCCAGAGAAAACTCTGGCTGAGAATACCTCCCACCATGAAAACAAAACTGGAGGGAGTTTCAAAATAAACCACTCTCCTGCTGTGTTTAACAAATGCTTGGGCTCTCCTGCCAAGATGAAAACACACAAAAGTAACAGTTCCCTCTTACCACAGCAAATGTCCATAGACTGTTGCATATCATTAGTGGCATGAACTAAATCTCTCTATCACATCCTTCCCAAACCAGATCATGGAAAGGAGTTCTCAGTAAGTTCACCCAGAACTACTCTCACCACTGAGACTAACATGTTTGCTCACTTTAACTTCCTAATTTTTTTTTTTTTTAATCTCCTGATTCTGACACTGCTCTGGACTTGGAAAGCACCACATTACATAGAGCTTTGCGACGATGAAGATTCAGTTACTTCAGAATAGCTTCAAAATGGTCAGATTTCCCTGTTACAGAAAACAGTTAATTGCTGCCAAGAGGGAAAAATTCCTTCTCCCTTCCCTCTTCCCCTGCTTCTCCACTGCTTATAGTGGAATCAAATCTACCTCACAAGCCAGTTCAGGGAGCAAACTCAGCCCTTCCCCATTTTTCACCAATCAGAAGCAATCAGTTGTCCACTGGCTCACTTTTCTCTCTTGCTAGAGAATCAGACATGTAGAGGTGCAAGGAAAAAAGTAGAAATACATAGCTAGGAGGATATGGTTAAAAAAAACCCCACACTTTTCAATGGTATTGTTAGCTCGCTTAGCTCCACTCTGAAGTGACATTCTTGGAATTACAAAGCTTCATGTTCCTAATAAATACCAACACAACATAAAAGCAGCATCATTCTTATTTTTGGATTATTAATATACAATATAGAGGAACACCAAATTTAAATAAAAATTTAGGGAGCTGCTTTCTCCATGAATCTCCGAAGAATATCACTTTTGTGCAAATATGTATGCCCACTAGTTACTTCTGACCAGAAAATTATGTATACTGTTTTAAATATGAATTCACTTATATTTATATTAAATTAGTACAGAAACAGTTATGTTTTCTTTGGCATGGGTTTGTGTACAATCAGCAGTACATTCAGGTCCTGATCTTTACTATGTTCTTTAAAAGCAGGTGTCTAACATCTGCCTTTGCATGATGACAATGAAAACGAATTTTATTGCTAAATTTGTTAAGGGTCTGAAATTTTTTAGTTGTCTATTCTCTGACAAGTTCTATTCCAATACTAAATTTTTATACTGTTCACATAGTATCAAAAAGTACACCTATAGAAGCTTTGGTAACGAACTAATCCTCTAAGAATCTCTTCTATTCCCAGCTAAAATTCAGAGACAAACAAAGGAAAAAAAATACTCTCACAGAAAAGGAATCTATTAATGTTAAACTTTAAGACAACTTAAGACTGTTTTCTTGCAGATTCTTAGAACAGAGGTCCTTAGAACCACTGACTGAAGTTGTCTGATCACTGAATGACCAAATCTGTTTGGTCCACTGTTCCACCAGCCAACTCACACACAAACCCTCCACCAGCCAAGAAATCAGAGTTAGAGGTTCTGACATCTGAACCTCAGGTATTCAGTATCTGGTTGCACTTCTTTGTAACTCAGTGTTTCCCACATCCTTGACCCTTTTTTAATGCTTTACTGAATCACCAGTTTGAGGGCTGTGAAAGTATTCCATATTCCCAGCACTTTTACATTTCCCAGTTGCAAGGATTACTTGCCACAAGGACAGATGCTTCTGACAACCAAAATCTTTGAAACTTATTCAGGCTGTATGTCAAATATCACATCCCTAGAACAGCACTGTGGTATTTCCCTCCAGATGCTCTGGGTTCTCTGGTCAGCTGAACTCATATCATACCACAAGGTATTTTTACTCTGTTGACCTGTCTTCATTATTAACAAACAAACTTTAGAAAATAGCTGTAGAAAACACCTCAGGCAGGACTAAGGCAACATCCAAGACGTTCATGCTGCAAGACAGCACATAGAGACAACAAGTTTTTCATGTTAACTGGCACACATGAAGATTTTATTCTACACAGCACCCCAAACCCAGACTTTTCTAGTCAGCTTCAGGACTACTAGTCATGTTACATTAGTAATACAGGAGAGCCCAAATATCTTTAGAGGTTACTTATCCAACTGCACTCTTCAGTGGGAAGCAATCCTCTGCTCTTAAGAGAAGCAAATGCTTAAACTCTCATGATTGGAACAGCTATCAGCATATTGGGATTGGTATACCTTTACATTATTTACCTGTCTACCTTGCACTGAAATATTAAAACGCCTTGACTGTGATATTTGAGTTTTTCATATTTCTAATATACATGGTGTCCTAAAAAGGAATACAATATCATCAGTAGTAACTATTAGAAGTCTGCTCCCTGGAATCTTCAACAGAAAAGTAATAGCAACATTTTAACTTAACACAAGGTGCCACATAAATGAGAATTAATGAGCTTTTTTCCTTTTAAAAAACTGTCCCAAACACCAAACCCTAAACATGCATACCACAGTTTGCTCCACACTAAAATCTGCTTTTTTACTATTAGAAGCATCTATGGTAAAACAGCCACGTTTTCTGGTATTCTCTACTTTCAAAATCTATTCTTTTCTGCCATATTAAAATAGATATGAATCCAGTGCTCTTTAAAGAAAAAAAAATAGCTTCAGTTTAATTGCTCAGCTTCTACTATGCAACATCTACTGTTCCTCTAGAGACTTTACAAAACTTGAAATGTTTTCCAAGCCTCATAAATATACTACATATTCTAGTCTCAATCCTGTAGTAAACTCCATGAGAAAGGAACAGAGGGTTACTGATCCAGACATTTACAGCAATTCAGAAGGAGGAAAACAGAGGCATCAATGAGTCAATAAAGCCTTAACACTGTTCCAAAACTCCCCTCTCTTCCTCAGCCACTCATCCTCCCACAACAATATTCCTACAGAAGTCATTAGGAAAGCCTTTCAGGATTGTTCACTGAAAGTGCTGACTACCTTGAACACCATCAAAACTTTACCCTTTAATTTTGCAATATAAGAATTGTGTCTTGGCAGGCAGAAGAACTCACCTCTCCATAAAAGGTACCATATAAAAGACTCATAAAATAACTTCAAATATATTTTGAGATTAATTTTAAATTGTTCCACATTTTCATCACCTGTTACCTGACATGTATGTTTATCACTCAACTGGCAAAGAAGAAAGTCTGGATGGCATATTCTAAAAGATTTAACTAATATCAGAAAGGGCAGGCAACATGATACAACTTCAGGTTTGTTTTCTCTCAAGCATCTGGATCACCTCCCTCCCTCTCCACCAGCAAGCCAGCAAGAAACTTCTTCCTCCATCTCCAGACAATTTCTCACATGCTTTTACAGTCTCTTATCTGTGATTTTAAGAAAAACCCTCTTCTGGGCCTAGTTAAAAACAGAATAGAATAGCTGCCTTACTTCTCGCAACTGCTCTCCTCCAAGAAACTTGCCTCCATTCTACTCCAAGATTGTCACACAACACCTCAAAGTTTTTATGACAATACCGTAAATACAACAGTATTGGTGGAAAACACTAACTTAGGATCATGAAACAGAGTATGACAAAAACCACTGCCTCAGCCAGCAAAAAGCTCTGTGCTGATGCATGGAGGAACAGCCTGAGTGATTTCATGCGGTAGAACTCTCTCTGTATCAGCTGGACTGAGATGACATTTTCCTTCCCCAGACACCTTTCCATTCTTGCACCTTTATATCATGGCACTCAACTACCAGGGGAATAAACACAGGACTGAAATTTTCACACACTAATACACTATCTTCCCTACAAAGTCCAAATAACCCAGAGCTACATGGGATTACACAGCTGGAATTATCTCCAGTGAAGTTCACGCTATCCATTTCTCAAAAGTAAAGATGCTCTGCTCAGGGGACGACCCCACAATTCTAACTGTTCTTATGGGAACATTACATATCAAGCTATCTGGTTGCAAGAGCTCTTTTTTTTAATTATTTCTTTCCTCTACTTTATCTCAGCTTCTTTTTATTTATAAGAAAATAACTTCTCAGTGTTATAACTACTGTGATTTTGTCATGACAAGAAAATATTATTCCTTGCTGTCTCCTTGAAGATACCTTCACAGATTGAGAAAGCTGGTATGTGTTTTTGACACCTCACTAAGGTAGATATTTGCCGAGTTTTTCATACATTTGCTCTTCTCACAACTTTTCAATGTCTTAAAGAAGGAACAGGAAGCCTAAGACTAACCAGGCCCACTCATTCTCTAAAAAAGAGCAAAAGAAATCAGTACCTCTTCAACACATATGGCACCCATGAAAGGAGGACTGTTTAATATCTCAGTTGCAATTCTACTTCACAAATCAGGAAAAAACACATAGTAGATTAAGCATTTTGATCCTCTTTTACATCTTTCTTTTTTTCCTTTCGGGTAGATTTTTCTTCATTATGCCCAAAGAAAAATATAGATCTGATGTTTAGATCTGAACCTTTCAAACATGTTCTAACTCAAGCAGACTTTATGCTAACTTCGCTAACACCATTTTTTCTTACTTGCTGAAAAAACCCTCTAAAATAGCTGAGATGTGGATAGTGTAACAAATACACAGATTTATCACTTTAACAACATAACATTAGAAGTAGTACTTTACTTTCAGCAGCAAACTGTATTTCTATGTAAAGTGGAATTGCATTGAGATGCAGACAGGATATTAAAATAACTTTATTAAAGGAAACTAGATGAGCTGATATCTTAGAATAAGTTAACAACACACTTCAAAACACAACCTAAAAGGACTAGGTTCATAAGAGCAAAAGCATTTGCAATCACACTGAAATTTTAAAAATAGCAGATCTAATCTTCACTTATCAGGGAGGGCAGGAGTATTTCCCTACTTTTCACACCAAAATTTTGAGTACTCTTTACTGAAATACCTGAAGAAAATGGCTAGGAAACATTTTTGAATAAAAATTAGTAAGAGCTGGTTTATCACTTCACTTCTGAGGAACACTTTTCTCCTTTATTTGCAACACAAATAAATATTTGGTATGTTTGATCTTCACACCTTTTTTTTGTTGCTAGAAATTAAAATATACTTCAAATTTTAGCTTTTATTTTCAAAGTTATGTAATAATGTTTTATATGCCTTGACTTAGCATTTACTTTAAATCTGGAATATTAGCATTAAAGTACATTCTTCCAAAATACCTGGGTTTCAATATGAGTACTTGAGAAGACATCACTAGGTTTCCAAGCATGCAATTTTCAAAGCAGGCTTCTTCACACAGTTATACATGTTTAGAACTACGTATTTTTTGCTAAATCTGCTTTTGAAAACTTTCAAAGCACCTATTTAGTGCTGAATAATATTTTCACTGTGGATGGCGTGCAAGGAATTTACTATTTTAAATGAGGAAAATGAAGTTTTCTGTAACAGTTTTCATTCCTAAGTTTTCTCTCTATAACCTATAATATATATAAAACTCACTCCCAGGGATGGAATCACTCAAATCCATCAGCTATGAATCACATGAGCTGCTTTTCATTAATTGAAACATAAACATGTATCTGCAAACTGCCTTTGCACGTAGACACATAAGACAATTTAGATGCAAGATAAAAACCTACTTCTGGAAAAACAAAGTCTATGAAAATGAAATACTAAACTTAAACAGTAATTTTTTCAAACTAAACTGTCTATCTCAGACTACTTACATGCTCTTTTATTTGGAAAGGTTACTTTATCTGTTCAAATAAAGTAATTCCTTACTTTTTAATACAGCACAGGCATCTTAGAAATTAAACATACACACACAAATCTAGACAGAGCATTAACAGAGGGCACGTGCTTGAACATACATCTTTTCCCCACCAAACACCTAAAGTAATCACCTGCAAACTTTTAAAAATCAATTCCTCCCCAGACCCTGAGATATAGATTCCTTCCTAGATTTGATTACAGTTTTGTTCCCCACTTCTATGCATTCATCACTCCTTCACCTAGGCCAGACAAGGTTTCCTCCCAGCTCGGAACAGAGGCTGAAGATGCACGTACTGAGCTGCAGCACTGGCTCAGTCGCCGTCACAGAGGTGGCCCCGAGCCTGTTCCAGCACTAAGCCTCTACCTGATATCACCTCTATCACTTCTTTGATCCTGCATTATTCAGCACTCTAACAAGGAGAAAACTGGGCAACAAAAGTATTTTATGAATGGTGGTGTAGAGGGTAGAGGACAAGAAGCAACCACTTCTTTTTTGGCAGCCAAACCACAACATCTGAGGAGTCCCTCATCAGAACTATTGTGTCCGACTCACCCAGCTGAGCCACAAACATTTCCCTCCGGTGCTGAAATACGCAGGAGAGTCATGACATCTCTTTGCAACACTGTTTCCTTAAGGGCACCAGAATCAGAAATCCAACAAGAGCAGGAGGGAATGCTGCTTCCCCTCAACTGTTCATATAACTATAGAGCTCAAAGCCTACAAAATGCATTATGTTTAATAAAAATAAATATTAATATATTGGGACAAGTATTTCAGGTCTGACCTTCCTTTCATTGTATAACAGTAAAAAAAGGAGGGGGAAGGAAGGGGAGGACACACCGGACGAAAAACTTCCCAGTTCTCTGGTCACCACAATAGCAAAAGACAAGAGAACAGCACTGAAACAAGACTTGGCAACAACACAAGACTTTTCCCTCCCCACCCCCTCTGCAGACACCCTCTGCAGACACCACAGTATAGCAGAGGAAAGATAAGACAGAAATTAGCAGTACATGTAACAACTGTTCCACGTATGACAACTGTGTCCCAGGCCCAGCTTCAGCCAGCAGAGAAACAGAAGGCCTGATCCAGATAAAGAAATGGGAAGAACACAAAGCTAGTTGTGAGCTTTAACATGGGTCTGAAGAGGCAACTAAAGAGGTCTAGAGGAGTCAGGGGCAGGTACTTCAACTACGTACTACTGCTTTGAAATGAATAACATAGTAGTAAACAGCAATAACAAGAAAAAATTACCATTTACCCTCGGCTTACCTCTAGGACAGTATGCTTCTAAAAACAGATTTGATCAGGATTTGGTTATATTACCAGCCATACCCGCCAACTGTTTGTATTTCAGGCAGGCAGGACCCTGATAACTTATAGAAATAGACTGATGATAGAGCAGTAACACAGTGCAACTCTGGGGCATGCCGTCATATCCTGACACTCCCCCTCCAAACACTCTACTGGCAGAAGAAGGGAACTCCTGTGTTGCTCCTGTCCAAAAGCCCCTGCTCCCAAATCAGAGCAATGGTCAAAGCTTGGTGTACAGCAGTGGTGGGCACATCCTTGGGGCAGGATGCAAAAAACTTACCCATGAAGTTAGAAACCACTTAATGCAGAAGCCATAACAAGTGAATTATAGCATATCACTAGAGGTTATCAGACACTATTCAAGAGGAAAATTTGTTTTAGTCCTCTCAGAACAACTTATTAAAAGCCAAGTCAAAAGGAAAGTCATCTCTTTATTACAGTTAAGAGTATTTGATTTCAAATTAAATTATAAAAGAAAGACAAGGTCCCTTTAACAGGACTGGGGTGGGCTTTATTTGTTGGTGCCTTTTTTTTTTTTGAGTCTACTCAAAAAATCTTATCAATTACATACCTTCTTTATGTTTAAAAAAAATTACAATATTAAGTTAAAAGTTATTTTTAACGCAAACTCCAAAACTTCTGAAAGATGCTAAAATCTGAACTTAGATTATTTGAAAAGATTAGTCATTTTCACTTACCAATATACAGCTACTGTATTTATTCAAACAAGTATGAACTGTTATAACCCAAATATACGCATTATTTTCATCTACTGATAATATACATTATTTCCTTTCTGCTCCATCCAAAGAGCAGATATTAACTATATTTTTTAAAAAGAGAAGTCACATTAACACACAGCATACATTCACTTTAAGCTAGCATTTCCTAGATCCAAAACCTAACCCTTTCATCAAGGGCTGGAAAATGGAAGTGGTGTTCGAAGTCTTAAATTATTATCAGGAGTCTCAGCTTTCATTTATCAGGCTCACATAGCTCTTAGGGTTGAGGAGAAAGTCTTGAAAACATTGACAGAAGTAAGTGATTAAGTGTTGCTTGTTTGAAACACTCTTCCGCAGCTTTGTGGTCATTACCACTGTATCAGAACCAATGCACTTCAAAGTGCTACTTGCAAGGACTTCAGCTGCACTATAAAAGGCATATTTATAAAAAGTATTAAGTGCTATTACTGTACCATTACAACAATTCGTTTTC
The DNA here is from genome assembly GCA_013400975.1 of Atrichornis clamosus. NCBI lineage: Eukaryota > Metazoa > Chordata > Aves > Passeriformes > Menuridae > Atrichornis > Atrichornis clamosus. The sequence continues at coordinate 56,685 of WBMZ01003468.1, read as the reverse complement.
TGCAGTTCCTGAACACACACAGAGGCTGAATAATTGTTTCTTTTGTTCCAAGTTTTTCTAGCATTAGAAAATGTCATTATATTTCACCAATGAAAACTCGTCTAGTTACAAATCCATGCTTTTGTAACCAACTCTTAATACAACTTAGCACTCTCGTTAGTGACACTTGGAGATCATCCACCAAAAGTAATTTATATCACTCTGTTGGTCAAAACACCACCTTCTACCAACTATTACAGCAGAGAGATGCAAGTTGATTTCAAACAATCATCAACCAGACCAAGAAAACAAAAGGCTATTAAAAAACCAAACAAGTACATTTTATAAATCAGAGGTTATCTTGGTTTACCTTCAGTTAAAAAATGCTAAATTATTTTCTCAATAAACATTGTCAGTTGTTATACTCTCATGTGTCCCCATCACTGGTAATTGTGCCTGCTTACTACCTAACTAGTTACATTTCTTCAAGTCCTTTTACAGGTAGCTGAAAACACAGATGACTTAATGTTTGTTTCCACAAACATTTAATTCCTCTTGCTTTTAAAAGAAGGCATCACCTGATGCTTGCATGATGTTTCATTATGAAATTCACTCTAGGGTAAATTCTCTATCATAGGAAGTACTTTTCCTTTTTCACAACTACATTAATTCTTTCCTGCTTATTTGAACAATGATGAACAAGCGTGCTGCTTGAAGCAAAACCAAAGCTGAAGTTACACACACAACTCCTTACTAAAATGTGAGCACTAGGTTATGTACGTGGGATCTGCTAATTTGAGACATAAAATAACATCTCACCAAGTTTTATTTGTTTCCTCATCTTTAGAGCCAGTGTTTCTTCTTTTACTCTTCAGTTGTTTAACTCGTGGTCTTAGTAAGAAACCACAAACTACAGAGAATACATTACTCAGACAGAGAAGCATCCTGGTGGTTTCAACACACTCGTAAGAAGTCTAAAGAAATCAACATAGTTTCAAAACGACCTACAACCAAACTGCAAGTGCTTGCATATCCAGCAGATATATGGCAAGCAGATTAAAACCAGACAGACGAAGCTCTTCTGTCCCTACCTCTGTACCTCTCACCCTCAAGGACAGCATATAATCATCTACAAATGAACCAACACAGCCTGGCACACTGGCCATGGCCCCATCCATTTCAGTGCTACACAATACTGCTCTTTTGTATGCCCGTGTTCTACAGCTGACATGGAACAGGTCTGGTTTTAGGAGCTGGCCCAGAAATCCTACCTTCACCATTTAAAATGCACATGAGAGAAAGAAACAATGTCCCACTGTTTTCTGAAAAAATAACTGAACATGATTTTAACCAAAATCTGATTATTTCCCTACTCTGAGTTGACAAAAACACTTTTAACTTTTATTGCTTTTAGAGAATGAAAAGTTTGATCATTTCCAGTTGTAGGAAACTGTTGACTCACCATAATTTCAACCCCATTACATTTAAGAACATGTTTCGTTAAAAATGTCTATTCAGTAATTTTCACACTTCATTCTGCAGTTTTCTATATGAGCTGTAAAACTTTCAATTACTTGGTCGAACCTAGATGGTAAAAATCTTAATTCTGAAAAGCCATCCAAAGACCACAGTTGATAAAGATCGCAAAGTATTATGGAAAGGAAGGAGAATAATTTTAGCTTCTCAACTTAGGGCAGTTCCCATGTCTAAACCACCCAATTTCAAGTGGCACACCCAGAAACTTGCTCATTTTTTTAATATACCTTTCCATGCTGCCAGCTTCTTAAAATTAAAAAGAGAGTTACCAACATAAAGTGCAGTAATTAGAGCCATGGAAATAGTCCATCATCAGAATACACAGGATTTGTTCACTTCAATAATACTTCTTTTCCAACAGCTCCAAGACTTAGAGGGACACAAGAACAAATTTGCTGTTACTCTCTTTAACAAGACTTGTTAAAAGCACATATATCTGATTAAAGATACCTCACCATCTATCAATCAAGATATACTGTCTTCTGCTCAAACATTAAAGAAGTTACCCCTCTATGCTGTGCAAGGGAAAGGCAAGAGAATTACTGATTGGCTGAACCAGACCCCTTCAGGTCACCTTTGCTCCTCCCTCTTCTCAGGTCTCACCAAAACCTGAGAGCATCCTCTGTTACTACAGACGAGGGGAGCACCTCTCTGCACTAGGAGCCAGGGCTTGCACTCCCAAAAGACTTTAAGAGCTCAAAAGGATTCACCAGTTCTAGAGTCAGTACCATCACCAGCACCCTCTCTAATCTTACTACTTCTGACCAATCCAGGAAAAGCAGTAGGACACCCCCTTCTTGGGTCTGTTACAGAGTTACAGCTTTTGGAAGATGATGGCATTGAATTCCAAGATGGAATAGCAAGCACACAGCTCCTGCTCCCTGTCTCTGAAACTTGGGAACTTCAGGTATTATAGTTTCAAATAGTTGGAAAAGAAGGTGGGATCAACACACAGCCCCTCTGCTTTGCTCTAGGAACAAGAGGCAGTAACTGCAACTCTGACGGGACGACAAGCAGACCTCACCTCGCTCTGGAGGACAGCGACTTCAAGACAGCCCTGATGACCCACCCGTTCCCCCCAAGGCGAGAGGCTCCTTCCCACCTGTTTGCTCACAGACTGTCCTTTTCCCTACAGCCTCGAGCATCCCGAGGAGCCCATCCGGGCTGAAAGCTCCCCTCCTCTAACACCAATTCCAAGCCCAGGCTTTCTCCTCCTACCCCGGAGCCCTCCACCGAGCGGCGGCTCCACAGCGCTTCCCTTTCCACGCCAGCCCTCAGCTTCTTCCCTCCTTTCAAAGCCAACCCGCGCTCTTTACACACACGCAAGGGACGCAAAAAGAAATAATAATAATAAAACACGAGCAGCAAAACCCATGAACACCAAAACGCAGCCCCACAACTTACCACCCAAGTCAGTCCCCCGCTGCCGCCGCCGCCGCCTCCTCCTCCTCCTCCTCCAGACTTTGCCATTTTGTGCCCGTCTCTCCTCAGCCGAGGCGAGGGCGCTCGGAGGCGGCCGGGAGGGCCGGCACCGACACCGCGCCTGGGGCCGCTCCGCGCCCGCCCTTCGCGCCTCTCCCGCCCTCACCGGCGCCCCGGCACCGAGGAAGGGCGGCCGAGGGGCCCGCACAAAGCGCCCCTTCCGCCGGCGGGGAGGCAGCGAGAGGGCGGGCGGGCTCGGCCGGGCCTGCGGCTCTCGTTAGTTTAAAGGGACGACGGGCCGGTCCCTTCGCCTCGCGGCGGCAGCGGCGGCAACAACAGCCACCGCTATCGCCGCCGTAGCGCTGCTGCCTCCCGCCCTCCTCCTCACCCCCGGGCCGTCCCCCCCGCAGCCACAAAGGCCCGGAAAACAGATTAATAATAAAAAATCTCCCCTTCCCTCCCTCCTCCCCTCCCTCCCTCGCTCACTCCCTCCCTCCCTCCGTTCCCGCCCCGAGCGCGCGCGCGCGTTCCCGCGCAGATCTCCGCGCCCCCCTCACACGCGCACACTCGGAGCTGGCCCGGCCCCCTCCTTCTTCCCCTCCTCTTTCCACCCTGCGTCCCGGTGCCCGGTGCCGCTGCCCCGTCGCCGCCTCCTCCTCCTCTCCCCGTACAGCCCCCGAGCCGCTGCCACCGCCGGGACCCCGCACGCAGACAATAAATAACCGCGCCCGCCCCGCTCGGCGTCCGCGCCGCGACCCCTTCTCCACACGCAGCCGGCCCGGGCCTCTACTCCCCCCGCGCCTTGTGCCCGCCAATCACGAGCCAACTCGCCAATCGCGCGCTGGAGGCGGGAAGCCTGCGCGAGGAACTGACCAATCGAAGAAGACAGAAGGAGCGGCCGCATGTGACGTCACTGAGGCTGGCAACAAGGCGAAAAGCGCCCGCACGGGGGCGCTGCCGCGCGCGCGAGGGGCGGTGCGAGGAGAGGCGGAGCGGTTGGATCGGGACAGGGATGGGGAGCGGGGAAAAGCAGCGCCCACCTGCCGAGTCAGCTACGGGCTCCCTGAGCCCACCTTCCCGCTTCGCGACGGCGGGGAGGGAGAGGCCTCGCTTTCCCGTGCCCACGCAGGGAGATTGGTTTGGGGATTGGCAGAGCACGGCTGTCCCGTTTTCCTGGTCTTCCAGGTGAATGATGCTGCCATGCGTGGGCGGAGAAGAGGTGATGCGGTAGGTGAGACAGGTGTTTGGGGGTACGGCGGTCAGCTGCTCCCTTTCTGCCAGTCCTATAACTGATCCCTGCCATCGCCACAGCAGGGACCTGCGGCGGTTCCAGCAGGATGGAAGTCCCGGTCCTCGAGGCAGGAGAGTGTTTATAATCCACTGCCCTCTTCTGGGCCCTGGGGATCGGCCCGAGGAGTGCTTTAACTCGGACAGCTGACAGAACTTTATCCTACACTTGAGCATCACCGTGTGAAGTCCTCATGTGGGATCACATAATACGGCATCCTGTTCTGCACACAGTACACGACCCTGTTGTAAAATATTTGCTGTTTTGAAAAAAAATCCTGTGGTGTAACTTAGCATCTACTTCCTAGGCCTAAACGGTGTGCGTACAAAGCCCAAAATTCGTATCATTTTAGGTCTGAGCATGAAAAATATGTACTGTTTTAGATACTTTCCACCAAAAGCGTGTATATATATACATATATATATATGACCACAAACAGATTTTTTGACAAGTTTAGAAAAATGCTTCATCATATGCAGCTTCTCAATTAGTAATTTTCATTCTGCTGTGTGAAATGCAAAGGACCCACCTAATCCAGCCTGTTCCACTCCTTGAATTATTATGAATGTAAAGTCTCAAAAGGAGGGGTTAGTAGAAGCACTGCATCTGAGCTAGTAGACAAATTAGTATCCAAAGAGAATAATTTCAAAGGAAGAGCAATAATTTAAAGATTTTTCCTTTTGCAAAATGATTTTCCTAAGAAGTAAAGGGATTGGAAATGGAGCAGCCACTTTTGAGGAGTTGGTTGTAATGTTCAATTATGCCTCAAGGGAAGGATTAGAAGAATTTCTAGTAAATATTGCTTATTTAGCATAATTTTACTCTGCCAGTTTCTAAGAAACCTATTAAACTAATATCTAAGTGCTGCACAGGGATTATGGAAAATAATAGCATCTGCCTAGAAGGGACAGTGAGTTATCTGTTCCAGCCCAGTTTTATTGCAGCTGCATGTACCTCTGAGCTGTAGGCTGTGTTTTCTCCTACTTTGGGCAAGATAAGGAAGAGTGCTTCTTGCAGAACTATGAGAGGGTAACACTTGCAGTGCTTCAGAATTTGGGGCTGGCTGATTAGAACAGTGGGTTGTTGGTTTCTTTTTTTCAAACTCTCAGGTTTATATGTAGGACCCATTAAAATGAATCATGTCTAGAACTGCGGCAATGAATATCACGAGGACCAGAGAAAACAGAATGAGTGCATCTGTTCAAAAATTTTTGCATTGGTAGAGGACCATTACTGTATTCAGCAGAAATAGAGCCAGTCACAAACATTAGTGTACTATGTTCTCATTAGCTCCAGCTGTTTAGTAAATACGCTGTTCTTAGTGTGGGAAGTGTGCCTTTCACAACGTGAGCCAAGTAGCAGATAGCAATCTAGCTTGAAGACAGCCAATTCCATATATACTAGAGAAAGACAGAGGGAGTTTCTTTCTTCTTGGCAGTTACTGATCTTTGAACGTGCATGGTCAGACATGTTCAGTCTGTGTCATGCTGGAGCAGATTTATGAGGAAATGCTGATGTTCCTCCACGCATTTTCTTCAGACTTTGAAATGACTTTGTCCAAGTTGGTTTTTGTTTAATTCTCATCATATACTACACTAGCTGCACGGCATGATTGGGTTGGACGGTTGATGTGGGGTTTATCCCTAATACTTATACGTGTATGCTGAGTGGTTGTATTCCTACTCATGTAGGAGTGTGGGACAAAGTTCTCACAAGACTACAAGCAGCTGCTTCTGTGGACTGCAGAGGTGAAGCAGTGAAAAGAGATTGCTCATCACGTTTTAAGTGATTCCTGTTAAAACAAACATAGAAGTAGATTTGAGCATGAATCAAATTTAAGTACCATAACATTTGGATAGGAGTGGAATTACTTTCCTGGATGCCAAATGCCCAAATCATGCACTACGAGTTCATGTCAAATACTTCACACTTATTGTGTGACATTTTAAACTAATAATCCCCTTGAGATAGTATATACAAAGTCCTATTTCAATTCCTTGGAGATTTACTTGTCCTCGTAGTTGGAGACCATAATATAAATAGAAGTACCATACAGACTTTCAAAACAACAATCTCCTTAAACCAGTTTCACTACTGTTTTTAGTAAGCAAAATATTTATTGTAATATTACTTAGTGTTCAATCATTTTTGCAGTAAGACAGTTTTATGTATGATCTTTAAGTATTTCTCTACTTGGTATGTACAAATATAAGTTATTTGCCGCTTCTAGTTTACTTGCTATCCAATAAAACCTTTCCTTTCTTTGTGGCTTTTCCGAACTCAGACTTTAAAGGGCCTAAAAAATGACTATTTGTGAAACTATGTACATTTATCTACTCTCTGAACAAACTCAGATATAACCACTTAAGTGACTGATTACAGCTCTCATTTTTCTGCAAACTACACAGGAAAATGTGTAATTTAGTCCTAAAATATTTATGAAACTAAGTTGATGCCCATTACATTATACATTCCACATTGTATGTAGTTGCAATAAGGTATAAACAAACATTGCATATTTTAATATCAAATATTTACACTTGCAATAAAGTCATTTCCATATTCTACTGCATTTTAAAATTTCATTATAATTCATTAACATAATTGTGAAATAACTGATGAAATTATTGAGTAGGATTGTGGTAGTACAATACGAGAATGATCAACATACTTGTACTGCCTTGATTGTGAATGAGCTTCAGGCCATGATTCCAAGGGATTTAAGAAAAGTCTGCCCATAGTTGGATCACCTAACAATAGGTGTTAGCCAGGTCATATGTTTACACAACTGTATTTCAAACACCTTTGTTGAAGCAGCAAGAGCCCACTCTAGTGGTCTTCTGTGGGTGTGACCTGCCAGTGCTCTGCCTGATACTCTCATCGGAACAGTGCTGAAGACTTACATGTCTGATGTATCCATGGCATGTTTGTCAGTAGACATTCCTGGGGTCAGACTGCTCACAACCAGTCTCTTGGAAAACACCAGGTCACTTCCATCTTAATCCTCCAAGAACAACATGCCAGTGACAGTCTGACAGAGGGCTTGGAAGGGTTAAACCCTGTTTACGCTCCAATTCCTCCCCTGGTGACTAACCTGTTAATAGCTGTGCTATTGCCAGAGGTTTGGAAAACAGAGGGGCAGGCTGTGAATGCTACTGACAGGTGGTTGCTGGGGAAGAGATGTCCAGCAGAAGTCCCAAGGTTAGCTACAGGGACTGCCCATCACATGGCTGGGACTGCTGCACTGACCCATCTGACTTTCTGGGCTGTATCATCACCCTGCTCCAGGAGAGGAAGGCTGTGTTAGAGACCTTTACACTGACTTGCCTGGCCTCTATCCTGAACTGCACTATCTCTCACACAGAACAGGGAAGTTGTGTCACTTGTTAACTTTAAATATTCAGTCTGTGACTAGAAGTGCTTTAGTATCCAAGTCCATTTTTCTCCTCACTGTCAACTCAGTCTTAAACTGTGACACACTTTAATTGAGCAGCATAAACAGAGTTGTTGCTAAGGCAGAGGCTGGTCATAGAAATTAAATACATTTGAATTGAAATTCCTTGTCTAGGAGAAAGCTTCCTTGTGCAGTGACCACATACAGCAAGAGAAGTTGCATGCAGAGATGATGCAGAGGAGGCTGAGGAGGAATTCTCAACATAAATAAAGTTAATATCCATGCTATTAACATCTGAATTTTTAGAAGAGTTGGTGGTAGTCAGAAAAGCTGCAAACATCTGGAGGGGCAAAGACAGTGGAATGGAGGTGGTAGTGTATTTTGAGGTCTGTGCTGAACATCCATGAGATAGCAGTGGGCATCTCGGCCGCTATACTGAGCTGAGAGGCAGACTGCTGTGATTTGAAGGCTGCGAATCACCAACTGCATTATGGCATTGTTAATAAGTGTGGAGAATTCAAACAGCCAGCAAGGCTTGGGCATGCCATGCCATTTAAAAAGACAATCCCTTGAGCTCAGGGTGATGAACGCTGCAAAGCATGCTAGGCTTTCCTCACTTGAGTAGCTTTTGTCCATGTTAGGCACATATCCCTTTCTTCCTGTCCCACTATCCCAGCCTTCTGAAAAGGAGCTCTCTCTTTCCAAAGCAGAATATATTTTTGACTAAAACGTGCAGTTTTGTTCCTACAGTTCACCCAAGACTCTTTGGGCAAGAAAATGTGAGTGGCAATTCATTTTCACCCAGCAAGACTCACCTTGCTCATTGACAGTGTGTTTCTCCAGTCTTTCAGACAGAAATCTATGATGGATAAAAAGTGAGTATCACAACTGCTTCCTAATAGCAGAAAGTCACGTCTACTCATTCCTAGAATGACAGCAAGGTGAAGGAGTTGCTACTATATAAGGCACGTGTGGATATGTTGACTTTGTGGGGAAAAGTGATGACCGATGTAGGCAACAGAGAACCCACGATTCTGGGAAATGTCTAAAGAGATGGTACTTTGCTCTCTTGACCTAAAACTCAATCATCTCAGATACATTATGTTTTGATTTATGATTAGTAGTTACAAGAAGGAAATAGAAAGGGCAAGCTTTTCTGCACAGTTTCATTGTACCACCAGTTTTGACTGGAATTGATGATGACTAGGTCAGGATGTGCATTTGCATTTCCTTTCTCAGAATGGGGTTGTGTGGTTCTTGTGGTAATCCAAGCAGAGGAAAGTCTCAGGGAAGACCCAAGTGAGGCAGATGTCTCAACCTCTTCTGAGGCAGAGCATGTCATTAAGGTATGGCCAATGCAGACACATAGTTTATTCTGAGGTCAAAGGCAAAAAGAGAAGGAGGCCACAAGTTCTGGAGCACTTGGAGAAATGAATATATGAGGCAAAGAGCAGTAAAAAGAGTTGGGTGAATGATGTATGAACATCCATCTGAAAGAGGGCTAGGGTAAGAACACATGAAGTCGTCAGCTAACAATACACCTGAGCACAGAAGTGGGGAAGACAAAAAGAAAGAACTACCAAAGATAAAAGTCTAGGGTAACTATGAAGGGTCCAGTCAGGCACAGAACAGCCAAACCACTGACAGTCAGAGAATTTGCAGTTACCTATCCAACAAATTAATGAACAAGCCTTTTGAGCAAATTTGTGCTGGCAGCTTGAGTTTATACTGGCTTGGTGCTCTGACTTACTAGACCATGGTGTTTTTGATTTGGTACTAGATGGCCTAAAATTTGAATTACTATTTTATAGCCCCCAGCACAGGGAATGTGCTCACCATGTGCTTCGGACAATTACAAAGCAGTTTAGAAGAAGTTTATATAGTAATACTGTTTCATGAATATTCTTTTCTAGCTGACTTAAGTTGTTTATTTTTCCAGTAACCTGTTTACTAAAAATTCTCTTTGCTTAAATGCACTGTTTCAGATTACCTATGTCAGCAGACAATTCTTAGGCTTTTGAGAATAAATTTTTCAGAAGTCTTTGAGAAAGTAATTACAAAAATAAGATGCATACTTGAACAACAAAAAAAGGTATAACTGAAGATGTAAAATGTACAGAAGACTCAGCCACCCACTTGAACATAAGCATTATCTGAATTTACAACTCCCTAACAATTACTTGTTATAGATCAACTATTCAACAATTTCTCAGGTGGCCTCATCTGTAACAGACAACAGCTTGGATGATTAGACAAGTGGTGTTTAAAACTGGTTACTGTTAGCTGCTTCATGTACTTTTGTTTTTCATTAGGTATTATTATTAAGCAAAGATGATCAGAAAGGCATCACAAATCTTTTGTTATCCCTTTAGATCCTTTAAAACATTGGCGTTTCTGGGTCCTAAATGTTTCTTTCCAATATATCATGCAGCTCTCCTCCATTATTTGTTTCAATAGTGGTGTTTCTGCATAGCATTTTAGTCTTGCTGTATTTATTAGGAGAATGGGTAAATGAAGTACCCAATGCAACACATTAAATATGTTTTAATGTTTAGGTTATAGTCTCCTGTTCCATTTTTACCCAACTAACACTGCTTATACTCTCTTTCTGTTACCTGCCTTATACTGGTTCCATCACCTATATCGATTCTTCATGCTCCTAAGTGCACTCCTGTTTTTCTCAGAGAAAAGTAAGAACACATTACCTCAGTCTTCAGCTGAAGTAAAGTCATCCAGATCACTGGTTCATATAAGCCTCTTGCTCACTATGACTGTAGCCACTGCTGGCAAAGGTAGCAGAAGTTGCAGTAGCAACAGCTTTCAGTACTATACAGGACAATGTGTTCAACTACTTAGGAATCATTAGGCAGCACTTTGCTATGGCACATTTGTATTAAAACCTGAGAATCTGTGTAGGTCTTCAGTCCAGCATGGCTTCTAAAAGCATCTCTCAATTTCTAAGCACCTCAGAAAGCTGCATCCTGGTCACAGCATTTCTTTCTTCAGTTTAAGATTCCTGGCTGTCACCTGTGAGGAAGGAAAACAATCTTTTGAAAGACTTTGAATATATGTGTTTTAATAATTTGTGAATTCATTTTAATGTTCTAGAAAAAAAGTTTTTCATCTACAGGATGTGTTAAAAGTAACTTGCTTTGATATAGACACACTTGTGGGGCTTTTTTAACCTAAAGAAGCAGTAGTCCTCATTATTTTATACATTTCTTTTTGAAATCTTCTGTGAATTTAACTTGCAGAACAGTAAAGAAAAATGTTTTTCATCAATACAGTTCTTTTACAATATTCCTTCATTTCTTGCAAACTATGAAACATAGAACATTAAGAAAAGGTACTGTATGTTTTATCTAACTGACAGACCTATGTGTGAAAAAAGGCAGCATATCTATTTTTGCAACAAATCTGTTAACTGTTACACTATAATCACACTCCTCATTCTTTTAAAACTAATTTTGCAAGGAACAACTTAGTGATACCCTGTGTTCCTAGATACCAGCTAGAGAGAATACATTTCCTGTACTGTGCCTCATAGTAAGCTCATGCCAAAGTTGTTATCATCAAGCTATAGAATTGTAATAACAACTCACCTTCCTTTTCATTTAGTTGGTTTTTACTGAGCTTTTTTATTCCACATATGCTCTTCTGTTGGAAGCTTTTATACCAGAAAGCCTTTGAAGAGTGGGAAGCTCTGAAGCTCTTGAAATTTATCTGATAGTGTGGTTCCTTTTACCTTGGCTTTTACTGCTGCTCACATTCTTTTTCTTTCAGGTAATCAGTGCAATAAATTTTTCTTCATGAAAAGGCAATACACATTATCCGGAAATTGCAACACAGTATCAGTTTATGTCACAGTCAACATTTTCCTTCCTCTGATGTGTCTTAAATTAGGAAATGCAATTTATGTATCAATATATTTTCTAGCAGTTTTTGAAACTATTTGACACTAAGCATGTCAGAATTCCATCTACCTTGGAACAAATACTAAAGTCAGTTCTTTGGTTCAAGACAGAGATATTATTACAGATTCTTTTGTGCTCCTGTACCCTTTGAGACATATTGGACACGCTTCTGAAACATGACATTTTTCTGCTGAGTTCATTTCTCTTGTGACTCCTGATGGAAAGCATGGAAGCTCCTTTTTTACTTTACATCTTACAGTTAGTTTATTGAAAAGGCACTCATTAGTTTTCATTCATGAGAATTCCATAGGTTCCATAACCTCTTTTTTTTGAATTGCTCATTATTTTCTATCATTTCTCCCAAAATATGTTGGACTCAGTTCTCTAGAACATGAATAATGATGATGAAAGAGCACGCTGGCATAAAGACTGTAAAACACAATGAAATTACTTGAAGTTACAGAAGAGCTTAAGAGATCAATAACATATGTATGGTTCTCTGTGACATTTAAATCTCAAATCATAAAGCTTTCCTCAGCTTTCTAATAAAACAATCCATTCTCCCAAATAATTAAAGGTACTAGTTTTGACTTTCTGTGCAGAATCGAAGAGAATTCAGAGCAAACAATGCTTTCTCTTCTGATAGTTTTTGTTAAAGTACAGCAAAGCAGGAACCACACCAACTCTCTGATTGCCATGAAGAGAGAGAAGAGCTACAGGCAATACAGGCAGGCACAATAACCAAGCCATGGGAACGTAGCACAAGCTGCAGGAATCAAACATAACCCAAGGCACATGCTTCAGCTCTGAGTTGCTTCACCAAACCAGCATGACTGCTTTTAGCCACAAAGCCAAACATCTCCACAGAGCACACGGCACGCAGCACTCCCAAGCTGCGCAGTACAACAGACTACTCCTAATGGAGCGCTCGTGTGGAACACAGCACTCCCACGCCTCCCTCCAGCTCCTGCTCAATGCTTACATCTGCCCTGCTAATTTATGGTCCCTTATCAAATATTGTGTTTCACGAGCAGGAAGAAGATTGCAGTGCCTGTCATCCCACCCCTGATCTACACTACACGCATGCTGTCTGTTGTGGGATATCCCATGATCCGTAAGGTTAGTGCTCCCTCCAGGGCTGTTAACTATGCCAGGGCAACGGTGGCTTAACAGGTTCTGTTACAGACTAGCAGGAAGATGCAAATACAATAGGTGAAACTATTTTTTCAATTCCCTCTAAATGAATTAGCATGTTAATGGAGTAAATGCCGTGCTTTGCATTTCTACTCCTACAGGTCTTCGCATATTTATAAAAAGCAATAGTCAATCTTTGAAAAAAACATGAAATTAAAATATTGTTCTCAATTCAGCATTTGTTTGGGTTGTTCTCTGGAGTTAAGTTAAAAATATAGCAGCATTCACAGAAAAGAGGTATCTATAGCAGAGCATGCAAACAATGTATAATCACTCAGTTCTTTGAATTGCCAGGGCAATTTCTTCAGTTGTCCTTCTGTAATCTATGAGGTGCGAGGAAAAATTTACCCAAGAAGTCAAGTCTGCTTATTTAATTTGGTCAGGAACCTCACTGCCCTTTTGAACTATATGCACAAACACACAAAACCACTAGGTACTAATGTGGGTCCTAAAATCCTTCCCTTAGAATGGGTGCCGTTTCACTTTCCCCTGGTTTGTGGGCCCTACACCACCTCCCTCACCTCTCAGGCTCCTGGATGACAGTGGGTCTCAAAATGTTGTGAGAAAAGGCCTACGTTACCAGACCTGCAGCAAGCTACTGTTGGTGACCAGCAAACTTGCTGGGAACAGAATGCCTGGAACAGAGCAGGATAGCAGTGAGGGATGATTACTGAGGGACACATTACTGGAATGACACGGGCTGAAGGTTCAGTTGTCCCATGAATATACCATGGGGGTGGAGGAACACACAACACAAAAAACAGGCAGGAACTAAAGTGATAAAAGAGATGAACAAAATCCCCCAACAATGACAGCTATGAAGATTCAGAGCAACTCCCTCAGCAGACCATGCTACTGTTATCCTCACAGCTTGCTTCTCCCACTGCCCACCAGGGAAGGAATAGCAGCTATCATGAGCTGGGGAATACATGGAGGCTGGGTTAGGGTATCAGATTGTGATACACCAGGGAAGCAAGAAAAGGACAGAACCCAGGGATGCTGTGGAAGCCCCCAGATCTTACCTATGAGTCACCAGAAAGTTGCCTTGATCGCCAATGCAGACTGCTTCAAAGGATGAAAACCACTAGTTTAGAAAAAGGGAAATCCAGAAGGGCTTTTAACAGTGAAGACCACAGTGAGGGTTACCGCAGGAGACAACTGATATCACACGTCAAACAAAGGAATCTTCCAAAAGATGGACAAAGTACCTTGATTATGCTTCTCCGTAGAATACCTCCATCTTACTACTAATACAGGTAATGCTAAAATATAATGCTAGTGCTGGGTTTCTCATTCTAATGTATGCTAAACACAAAATTAACTGCTCGTGGTTACTTCTGCTTCATCCACAAGTAACACTACAAGACTGGAGTGTCCTTCCATACAACTTTTTCAATAAAATATTCCCCAGTTATGGATTTAACATTCAATCTTTGGAGTAAAATAGGTTCTAGTTGACTTCAACTGCATTATCACACACCAGTAAAATCTCATGTTCTTTAAAAACTAATTATATTATTTCCTTCCTTTTCCACATCCAAAATCTTTCAGCCACTCTTCCACTAGCATATATGTTGCCTCCATGCTCTGTTCACAGATGGACTTCGTATTTTTCACTGAATATTTACAAATGGTTGAATTTCCTCACAATCGGTAATCAGTCCTGTATGTGAAATAAATTAAATCAAAGGTAGAAAAGCTAAATGTATTCTGGCAAGTATTTCTTAGTCTGTTTCCCATCACAGATTTTATTTCTGTGGGCCAGAAATGCATGTAAGTCTCCCTGTGTCTTCAGAAAGCTACTTATATACTGCGACTGATTTCTTCATATCTTTCTGTCTTTAACTTTTTTTCAGCAATAAGCTGGTTTACAAATATGAATTAGTTGCAAGCCTTAAAAATGTTAAATAAAACAATAAAATAAAGTTGCAGAATATATAGTTACGGTGCATAGTTAAGAAAAATTGCAATGTCTGTTGTACTGAATATGAACTCTGGGTTTTCATCCTTGTTAAAAAAATCAAATGGTCTTATATTAAAAAAAAAATCATTATCAAAGACTGACTTTGAAGTAGAGGAGTAATTGATACCACTAATAATGTTGTTGGGGCTTAGACGACTTCTTATAAAGGCAGATCATGCATAGTACTGACACTTGAGTAAGAACTTGCTAAGGTACTCTTTCTTTTTGAAAGGCTCCACGATGATACAAATCCTTTAAAAAAATATTTGATCTATAAAAGAAGAAACCATTAGCTTTCTTTTCTAAACAACCCCCCAAATGATGTGAAGTTGACATTGATAATCAGCACTAAGTTTTTTCTATCCTCAAGTGTTAAACTGTAGACTCTAACACTTCCTGTTTGTGCTGCTATCTCCTTAGCGGAGGTGTGGGGTCTTTTTATTCGAATCTTTTGTTTCAGTTTTTGGAGAGAGGGAGGACTATTTTCTTTGAAGTCTTTATTGCCAACATCATGGAAATCAGTTAGCATACTTATGCAGAAACTCCAACCTAAACAACCTAACAAAAGAAAACACAAATCAAAACCAGTTTGGGGCATGCTTCTTACTAAACCAAACCAGAACAGCTCCACAATTCTTAATGCAAGCCACAAGCAGGCACTTCCCTGTGGGCCAATAAAGTTTTATTCTTTTTTTGCCAGAGGTGAACTTTGCTTTTTAATATACCATACAGTTCCCTGGCACTTTGGATAAAAGTAAAAGCTGCTGCAGTTTAACTACGCTATTTTGACTTTTGATATAATGCAAGCATGGACACACATATATCCCATTACCTTCTATCCTTCTCATCACAGTGGTAATACAGAGGCAAGAAGCGAGTCTCCCTCCTCCCTCTACTTCGCTGCTGTTTCCATTTGCTCTAAGAGGTTGTGATCAGCTGTTCCACCTACTTTAGTACAAGTTTGCTTAAACATTGCTCTTGGACATCTTCATTTTCTTACGTCAGCTGTTTCCTTATGACTGTTTCACAAGGGAGTCTGTATATTGCTATCCAAACTGCTTATCTAAAGTAAGTCCAGCATTTCCTCTTGATTGTGACAGAGATAAGCTGCTAGTTGATGATTTTCGGTGGGGAAAATATGTTCCCCTGGGACTTCAAGGACATGGGAGACATACACTGTATTACTGAAGTTCCCAGGATAAGAAATAACACATAGCATAATGTAATAAAAAAAATCAAATTAACAGGAAAAGAAATCACCTTTTCCTCCAGTTTATAAGATCTCTAATAGAAGGCCACAGCTAGCCAGCACTTAAGACTCAGTCCTTCAAGTCTCTGCAGGTGCTCAATGCCACACTGAAATCTCATATAACTACAGGTAATGTGGACCTAAAGCTCTTGGTTACAATATGCCACTAAACATACTTTTTCAAAAATCAAAGATCCAGATTATTCACTGGAACAAAGCAAGGAATTAATCTACAGCAAGCAGTAGGACCCTGTTTATAATTTTAAAGTTATTTCTCTAGGTTAGACTAATAAAAAATATTTAAACCCAGATATTCCTTAAATCTTAGACTGCTTTTCAAAAAAGCTATTCACTATTCTGAGCAATTTTCTTCTACTGAAAACTTTCAGGGACCTAAATATAAATGAACACATAGTAAAATGTCTCAAAAACAGGGTCACTCCTTGGAAACTACTTTTGCCAGCACCAGCTTATGTAGTCCATTATATTTTCTTTCGCCATAAAATTTTATTAAGTTCTGGTTATTTTGTTGGTTTCTGGGTGCCATCAATTTTAATTACTATTGCTTTTTTGTCTGCTGAGTTGAATATTTTTAATCTATCCCTTTTATCTCCTTTTACTAAATAAAAAAACCAACTTCATTTTTGTCATACTGTATTTACCATACAGCTGCAATCATGCACATACATCAAAGCAAATTAAAATGTATTTTAAGTTAGATGAAAATGTGTAGGAAAAGATAAAGCTGAGGAGACTGAAGCAGGCTAATCATAAACAAAGCTAATAGCCTAATTACAAACCTTACAGTAAAAAAATCCCAAAGCCCAACATAAGAGCAAAAATCTTAACTATGGAAAAAACCACTGTTCTCTTATTCAGGCAGTCACATTTAAGGCCTTACACATTTCATAATATCTGTACACTTAAAATACAGATATTTGACCTTGACTTGTTATTTGGTCATTCCTAAGTGCCATAATATATGATGGGAGGTCTCATAATTCTGCTCCTGAAATTAATGACTTTAGGAAAGAAGGAACTGTTTCAACCTTCTGAAGACTTTTTTTTTTCCCCCCACTCTATTATTCTTCTGCTTGGGTTAGATATTCAAGATTAGCATAAAGAACACAAAATTGTCCCAGATACTAGTGCTATTACTCTTCCCTTCTGCTCATGTTGACAACGTTGTATGACCAGTGATCATATAGGTACACATAATACACATTGCACCACTGATTATTGTTGAGAGGCCATATGGTACGAGGCATGAAGCATTGCTTTCAACAATAGTACCCTGTAAAAGAACCCTCAGAACTAGCACAAAGTAAGCTGAACTACTGCCAATAATGTTGAATAAATTAAAAAAAAATATTTGAAGTATAGAAAGGACCTAGGTCTATTTCAGCAACCATGTTTAAGGAAGGCATCTGACTGCAATTTCCTTCTGGACCCTCTATATGAGATGAAGCTGAGATACAGAAGTTTCTTCAATATTGACACACCTTTTAACATTGTTGCATTGCTTGGACAAAACCAGCAACATTTTAAATTTTGTCCAAAACCAGAGGTTTGCACCTATGGTGGAAATTAGAGATTTATTTTAAATAATGCCTACATAAAAGAAATGCTAAGGTCGGCCAAATACTGAGGAGGTCCATTAATTCTTAACTAGTAGTATGCTTCCATTTTAAGCTTGAGCAACCCAAGGGTAAAGAAACGGGGAGTGGAGGAGTGGAGGACAGATATCCTGATATCTGCCTGGAACAATCTCTGCCCCTCTTGGAGTTCTTTTGTTTTGGCTTGTTTTGTTTAGAGCTGCAAGAACTCCGCAAATGGGTGTTCCCAGCTTCTGGCAGCCATATGTGCTGCCTACCATCTGTTTTCATTCCACTGCACTATGGAGACAAACATACTTTATTTTTAGTGTTCTACATTTCCTGATGTTGCACATAATAGGGATTGTATCTCACATCTAAGCCACTATATGTGAAAAATCTTCCAAGGGTAACATAAGTAAAGGCGACAGATTATCATAGAGGATCAGAGGAGATAATTTTCACTACTTACTTCTCAATGCAAGTATATCATCTGCACTGGAGTTTGCTGGATTCCTGCATATCTGTGCTTTCTACCTGTGCCTTCTTTCTAAACTGCCTAGAAGGGACTTCCTTCATATGTTTTAAAGATACATCTTTCCAGCAACTTCCTGGGGTGTAGGAGATTACTAGTAACTTGGTGGTTGCTGTTCTGCATGCAACATTCAGTGTTAAAACAGGGTATGAAGAAATGAACAGCTGTATGATCAACTCTAGACAGACAACTGTACAACAACTACTTGTTTGAAAAGAGGAATTCTGTGCATAAGCTCCCACACAGCTCTGTTGGAAACTAGTTTGCAAGCATTAACTGGGTAGTACAGTATTTATATAAATTATAATTGAAAAGATTTCAGTTACACCTCAATGAAACCTTAGAGGGCACCCACAGCACACTGTACATCCAGATGTTCTTCAAAATGTACCACACTAAAAAACTGGATTCTAGAAAATATTGCTGATTTTACCTGTATTAAGCCATTAATACAACATGAAGGCAACAGCATTTTTATTTTTCCCATTTAAGCTCCACCTCCTCAAACTTCTAAAAGCTGAGTAAGCAGTGACTTCCAGCTACGAGTACCCTGATCAACACCTACCACTCATCCAGTATTGTACCACTCCCAGCATAACTTAAGGCCTATACTTTTAGAGCAAAGTGCAGCACAGATCTTTCCACCATATAATATTGCAAATTCAGGATACTGTAAGCTAATATTAAGCAGCTATGGATTAGGAATTACCTCTGGTTTAAAAAACTGTATTAAAAATGCATTAAGAGTAGCACTGAAATGGAGATCAACAGAGGAAACTAGTGCCTTTAGAAGAGTTTATGCACAAAGAGATTCAAAGTGTTCACTGTATATAGGGTACTCCAAAAGACAACTGAAGGAGTTCCATTTAAATTTTTCATATTAGCTCTATTCAGCCTGAGTGTTTTACTTATTAATTCTTTCCTAGAATAAGCACTTCTATTCATTGCATGTGATCTTATAAATACAGAAGTAATTCTTGATTAATTAGATTGGTAAGGCATTTTCCCATCTTTTTAATTCATTCAAACATTTTAATAATGGACTTCAATTAGTTTGCTGTTTTAAGTTATCTACAGCTATTACTCTTCCCCCAGAGATACTGACCAAAATTATGACAAAATTACTTTATCTTACTACTTTTAAATTTATTCTGCCTTCTGCTTTCAAGTTATCAGATGCAGTTAAGGAATTCTGCAATTCCTCAAGGTCCTCTAAGTAATACAATGCAAAAACATAATTTCTGTCTTAAAGCAGTAACTTTTCCAGCTATCAAAATACTAAGTGGAAACATTTTTGTTGACTGGTGACACCTGAGTTGTCTTTTTTTCCTTTTTTCTTTCAGTGTAGTATATATATTGTCTAAAATACTTTTCTGTTGCGTTCCCACTCAAAATCTCAGAAAAATCATTTAGCTGAAAACAAATACAGAAGTCGTTTTAAATGGAGATTGGCAAATTCACTTTGCATTAGTCAAGCATTGATCAACACCCTTCCATACAGTACCCTGTCACTGTGTTGTTCTGTATCAAGGGAGTGAAACTCTTTCTTTCTAATCCCCCTCCATAAACTATCCACTTACATTCTGAAGTAAAGCATATAATCCATCATACATTGCTCTGTCCTGAACTGCCATAATCCACTACTTTTAAAGACACCTGGGGCATCATTTTGATGCCTGCATTCACTGTGCATATGCAGTTTCCTAATAAAATCTGAATAGTTTTATATTTGCTTAGATTTGTTGAAAGGTCAGTAAACATTTATTTCAACATAATTATTTTGGACAAACACTTCAAATCAATACAGAGCTTGGAAAGGTCAGAAAAAGGAAGAAAACCTTTAAAAAGACTGATCTTGAGAACATCATCCTTAACTCTCACTTATTTTAAAATAAAACCATAGTTTGAACTTTGCATTTTAGTTCTACAATAGAATAGAAAATTTCTTGTATAATCCAGCCATAGCCTTCCTCACATTCTTACAAAGACTATCTAATCTGAACGTTCACGCCACGCTTTATTCATAGCACTACAACATCTGACACCTTACGAATAGTATTTTTTATTATATAGACTAAGAATAAATTTAAACACTGTATTAATGAACAGAAAAATTGCATATACTTATACATCAAATTTGGGAATAGTATTTAAAGCACTCAACTCAAGACAATATCTTAAAAGGATTTCAACCTACATGCCTACCTTTTAAAAGATTTATCAAGCAAATCTGAATTAATATCATTAAAAAGTATTTATAATGAATAACCTATTTTTTCATAGAAAAAAACCCTGATGTTCTTACTCAGTTTTAAGCCTCAATTTTGTATCACAGGCCATAACAATTTTAGGTGCGTAATGAAAACTTCTTTCAAAATTAGATTATTTTCTCAGCAACTGTAAGGCTTCCAAATGTTTCTAGGTATTAAACACAGCTTTAATACTTAGATATCTATCAAGGAAATTTTGAAGCAATCTTGAAATTAACTTAATTTCAGCGCTTCTGGATATTACACAAAATTATATTTTTCTTTTAAAATGTCTAAATTTTCTAATATTCTTTAAAATATTTTAAAATCATGACAAACGTGTTGTAATTGGAAAAAGGAATTCAAACTGTTTTTCCAAGTAGATTATAAAAAACCCAAAAGAATAGCAAGCCAATCCCAAAACTCCAAATTAAAATCAATTACAATTGCTTTGTGCTCCTATGATCATGTTTTGCTTCCTAAAAATTGTTTCTTTTTCATTGTGAAGTTTAAGAACAGGGTACTTTATGGTTCAATCCCTTAATTTTGGTGTTTGTTTTTATAGCAAAGAGGTTTTCATTGTGATGTTTACCTATTCAACACATGTGCTGTTTCAAGTTGGTTTAATGGAAGCAGTGAAACAGGAAATAAGCTGCCAGCAGGATGAAGAGGAACTGCCAACCAAATCTTCATGTTGTATCCATGGTATAATGTCTTCAAGGATTCCAAAGTACATCTCTGCTGTTCAGATTCTCAGAGGTCACTGAGTTTTATAATTATCTCCAAGCAATTTTCTCCACATCCTGCTAAGCTCTCTCTAAACAGCTGTGTGTGTTGCCAAGCAGCTTCACCATCCCCTCCATTTAGAACGGCTTCCAACATAACTTCCGTTGCACCAGAAAAATCTGAATAGGAGCAAAGGTTTTTATCTATTGGAGGGAAAGATAGATAAGTCAGTAAGCCACTGATCCAGACAGTATATAATGCTAGTATGCATGTTAAAAAGGCTAAGTTCTAATGGATGTTTAAGAATCCCAGTTGGAACTACTCAGATTCATTTGTCCATTAGCAGCAGAAAGAAAAACAGCTGCAAATTTTTAGCTATTATTTGTTTAAGGCTCATGTTCTGAGGACCTAGTCAGGATTGATGCCACTATAGAAGCATCTATCCTTCCTAGTAAAACACAAGTACCTTGTATTCACTCTGTGTTCTTGCTAGGCCTGCTCCGTTGCAGGCAGGGCTGTGTATATTAATAAAACTGAGTTTCATACCAGTTTTAATTAAATGCACAGTATTTTCTTCTTCACCTTGCTAAAAAACATTGAGTTGGAAAAGTAAAGAATATTCACATTGTGGTTTTAGTGTGTGCACAGTGCTCTCTCCATATAAACTATTTCTTTCCAGTTACACCTCTACTGCATGATACAATTCATTAGTTAAATTCAACACTTACCTCCCATCAGAACAATTTCTGCTGTTGGACAGCGAAGTCTCCACTGTATTCTTCCACTCTGAAATGTCTGACTGCTTGTTCTAACTGAAATGTTATCAATTTTTAGACCAACTGACTTGCACTCAAACTTCCAGCTAATGGAAGCAGAGGATGACCCTTCTTTTCGGGCTAAATAAACCTAAATGGAAAGAAGATGTAATCAGCATGTCAAACACTGAGATGACCAACACACACATCAAATTACTCCTTATAACAAGGCCATAAAAATCTTAAGATAACACACTTTCATTCTCTCTCAAGTCCCCGAACCTTTAAAACTGTAGAAAGTACAATTTTATATATAAAAACTCTTCATCCTTAAGTATATAAGACAGTTTGGTAATTGTAGGTGTTCGTTGCCCTTCACTAGGGAACACTAAACTATTTCAACAAACACAGTAACGTTCAAGCCACAAAAACACCTAAACTTATTATTTTTTAAAGAAGAAGATTTCTGGGTTTTTTTTAATGAACAGAATACTTTAGCTGTTCAGTACTGCTGATGTAAAAAACACGTGTAATCAGCAGATTCTTCAGCTGTGGCTGTTGGCTGCACACTGCTTCTCCTCGGACTTGATGTATCTTGGTTAAAACAAACCATACACGCCAGCCATTTATAAATCCTGTATTAACATTATTTGAACTGTTAGAACTCTGCATAAGTTAATTTAGTCCCAATGCTGTTCTGAACTTCGCCTGGCTGAACAACCACGCTCACATATTAACATTCATTAAAGTTACTATGAACCCTTATAAGAATTTTGTAACAAGTGACTGACAGTTCTTTGAAGTTCAACATCCATTATCAGCAAACCAAAATCACAGACATTACAGATTAGAGTGAAAACTACCACGGTCCTTTTGGAATCCTAATTTAAGGAAATATAAAAATTCTGTCATGTCCAGGCTTCTGACTAATGTCACACTGAGAGCTTAGACAGCTCTTTATTTCTTAATCTTGACAGAACAAACCACAATAAAATGATAATAAAACACAGTAGTTTGTTTTACTAAAGATCCCACTCTAATATAGAAATGCCATTTACTGACTGTAAAACACAATTTTAGTATTACTATTTTCAAGAAAGCTCAAAACCCTCAAAGGTGTGAGGTGTTGCACTGCAGATCACCTATGAAAACCTTATGATTTAAACTGTTTTAATGTGAATGTAATCTTAACGTTCATGAAGGTGCTGATCTCCACACATTTTTTTAAGTATCTCAGCTAGTTCTAGCATGAGCTTTCCCTTGATCAGACTCTACCGAACTGCTGTATTTGAGCAAGGAAGACAAAACACTCCATTAAATACTACTTGATTGAAATGTTCTAAACATAGCTTTTTTCCATGGAAGCCTCAAACATTAATCTGTTTCATCTTTCATTATAATATCCAAGCATTTAAACAGAAGAAAAAAAAAAAAAAGAAGTTAAAAGTTTCCTTTTGTGTGTATTTGACTGTCCTCTAACTTTCAAATTTGTTTGTTTTCTTACCAGTATTATTTGAAAAAAGTGTGAATTTGGAGGAAAAAAACAAACCAACAAACTAACCCATTCAAATTCTCTTCCACTGGAGCAATTCTTCTGGAAAACAAGCTTTTTGTTTTAACTTTTAGAAATCCATGGGTTTCAGATCTACAGATTCTTACACTATCATCTACTGTGGTCTGCCTGTTTCAGCCTTGGATGCCAGGTTATCTCTGTGCAATATGATAGAATTTGTGGTTTGTACCTGTTTGCATTGTGTACCATAAAGCCAAGTGACACTGAATAGAAAGAAAATGCACAAATAAGATAGAGATTACTACTATCAGATTGGTTAAGGTGATAATTTATTTGAATAATTTGATAAAAAACATTGCAAAGACAACTGACGTAGCTGGTGGTTATTTTCTGTTACTCCTGGTCTAATACTTATAGATATATTTTCTGTGACTTTTAGATTTAAATGCCTTTCCATTCATCCCATCCTAAATGATAAATAGAATATTTCAGTAAAGGCTCTTTTGGCTTCTAAGTTCTTGGACAGCTGCTGAATCAAACTCCAAAGCTGTATCTTGTAGAGCTACTAGAGGAGTTACAAAGGGAACAGGCAAACCCCAAACAATCGTTCCCTCTGCTGCTGTCTCCCATAATACAAACAACACCCAACAAAAAGTAATTTTAAATTCTTAGATTCTTACACAGACTTTCTGCAGGATGCAATTCTTTCAGAACTAACATGCTTTACCCACAGGCCTGAGATAGACCTGGAGCTGTAGCTCCTGATTTCTCAAGGCCATCATCTCATCCTTTTGAGGTGCTCTTGAATACAAGGGTAAAGTCTTTTTGCCTGGTCTTATACAACAGTCCTGCCTTGTTTTATCTGATTAGTGGAGCTGAGCAGAACTGTAGTTTAGTTTCAGTGCAAGGACAGTACGTTTCTTGCAAGACTTTCATTGCAGACTTGAAAATATAATGAGCTATCAGATTTTTAGCAGATCCTAGGGAAGCAGAGAATAGTCATCCCTCACTCTGAGTTTTTGTTACTTCTCTTTTATTATTAGCCTACCCTGTTGTGACATCTTTTATATTATTCTCCCATTTCTTTCCTTTTTCTTTTATGCAGCATAACCTCTCCAAGCTATCCACTACATCTTGCAACTCAGTTATGTATAGACCCAGCAGAGAACATCTCAAGAAGGCAGTGATATACTTAGCTCCATTTCCATCAATGGGAAGTAAAGCCTCTTCTAAGCCAAAAGGATGTTTAGTCAGAGACCCTTCAGACTAGTAAAATGGCAGAGTAAAAATGCAGTAATATTCTCTAGTCCCTGACAAGAATGTTCAGTTCCACAGGTGGTTGCTGTTGTGGGAAAAGCTATTTGCTAGTATACAACCCCTTCCCATTTCACAGGCATCAGTTCTCAGATTTAGAGCATATAACTTATGCTCCTCAGTGTCCTAACACATGGGAAGGATTCTGGGCAGGGTATACAATAATCTGGATAACTGACATGTTTTTGCCTTCTTGCAGATGGAACTGCAATATTTAGGATGACAATTTCTTCCCTTGGCTGTGTATCAAAGAGATATGATACACTACAAAGCTACTTTCAAACACAACAACAACAAAAAAAATTTTTTTGTTTGAGAGAAGCATTGTTTTTCAATAAAACAGCATTTTCCCAAAAGTGTAAGAAGGAAGCCATTTATTTACATGTGGTACTCTAGCAAGGATTATACCTATCTGCAGAGAATTCCATCATCCTTTCTGAAAGACAAGTTAAATTTATTTCCAATTTCTTAAACCATCTGGCAATCTTACCTGAACCTCAACAGTAATATTTACTAATCAGCTAAATTCTATGGGCACTAAAACAGGTTTTGATTCCAAACACTGGCGAGGATTTTCTGTTTTACTGGAGTTATCATATCTTTACTGTACATAATACGCTTTTAATAATTGCTATTCTTACCATTTTCCAATCTGTTTCAACCTTTCTCCAAATAGAGTCTGCCTTCCAAACACCTGCTTCCCAGCCACTTATTTTTTCATTGTTATTGGAAATCCGTGTATAACTATCGTCTACTACGTTGTAGACAAGGTGGAAGAGTTTAGATGTCTTCTCCTTTTCAGAGGGAATAAAAAGTACTTCTTTTCTTTTCTGAAAAAGTAAAAATATACAAACACCTTCATTCCCCAAAGCCTAAATTCCCCAAAGACTATGTTATTTTTAAACAGTATGTCATGGTTTCACAATTCAGTTTTGCTGCCAAGTGAAAAAAACTGTTGCTTTTAAGAGAGGTCATGTACAAAAGCATTTCTGCAGTACAAGAGTTTTAAACCAGTTTCCTACAGTAGACCTTCATCTTTTCAAGAAGGGAGCAGTAATTTTCTTTTTAAAATTTTCAAGTAATTACTTTTAGACATAATTTTTTAATGAACTAACCAAAATTTGATCATTTAAGTAAGAAATTAGAGGTAGGATCGGAATAGAAAATTTAATGCTGAGTATATTTCTTGTACAATCAATAAGCAAATGGCTATTTTGAATAGCAAATATAATTCTGTGAAAACCATATACAGGTGCTTGTGTAGGCCAGTTTACAAATGAACTTCAAAAGACTTATAGCAAAAACTTTGTAACTTCACAGTATTACCTTTTCTTTTTTTAAGTCCTTGTTTTTATGAGTTTCAGCAAAGCAGAAATTAAGTCTTCTGAACTACGGAAAGCTGCAATAAACTCTTACCTTCTCAAACTTAGACAATCCTAAGGAAGTCATTAATTTCACTTAAGCGGTTCTATTTGGGATAGTCAGACATTCCACATGACAGGATTGCTACAAAATTGAGGTCACACCTTTGCATTGTGACTCAAGCTAAATATGACTATGGCTCTGGGAAGCTGTATCTTAGCACAAAACACATAAAAATCAAATATTGCTTTTGGAAATAGTAAAAAATATTGATGTGAAAATCAATCAAGCTTATTATTTAAGAGATTGTTTAATTTACACAATTCTAATTGCTCCCAGTTTTCAGCTGACTTAAAATTTTCTAGTTCTATCAAAATAACTAATTAAAATGAAAAAAAAGTATTTATTAACTTTTAAGAACAAAACACACTTTGTATCAAGAATTGCCAAACATTATTAGAATCAACAGACCATCATCAATCCTCAAAAATTATTTGTGGACTTCTACTGAATTCACACCAAACTTTCACCTAATGTTTTTGCAAGATTCACTTGTTTGAACTGAATCTGGCTACCTACCATGAAGAATCATTCCTTTGAAGACCATAATCATAAAAACTTAGGTAGCTACCTCTAAGACAGTCATCAATACAAAAGTTAAATACCTCTGGACCAATTTCACCTCTGGCTACTCGCCAAGCCATTGAGCCTGATGTCCTTCCACCATATTCTCCAGGCTTAGGGGTTTTAGGAGAAATGAACTCAACAAGCTCCACAATAGTCCTTTCCAAGAGCTCTCTTTTTCTATTTTCTGACAAAGACTTTTGTCTCTGAAAAAAGACATTTAAGAAATAAAAAAAATCAGAAAAAAACATATTTGTAGTTCTGCTCTAGAGTGACACCAACAGGGAAAATATTTTAAACAGAGACTAACATTTAAAGTCTAGACTGACTGTTAGAAACATTAATCTTATACCATGGACACAAATATAAACCAGTCCTAAGTGAGTGCATGGTTATTCGACAGCAGTGCTTTCTCTAAGAATTCTGTCAAATTCTTTTAAAATAATGTTTGTGCTATGTTTTTAATACATTTGCTTGGATGATAAAACACTGCCATAACATTTTTATAGCTATTCATATGTATGCTGTACCATAACTGTTCTCAATATTATTTGGGGGAAAGAGAAGGCAAACATCGTTTTTGCATCAAATTTTTCTTCACTAAGGTGGAGTGATTTGGTTGGCAACAGCCTTGGTTTTGTGATTAAGCCCAAACAAAAGATTCTGTTGGTCCTTGAAAGAGTCATTTCACTGTGACTCTGTGTTTATGATTGTATCATAAACAAACGACGACATTCCTATTTTAGCAGATGTTGAAAAACTAAAAAAACTTAGTTCTACATACATTAGTGGAAAAAGAATTACACATTTTCTTTCCCTACATGAATAAAACTATGAGCATTTCTTCAGTAAACAACTCAAAAAAATTTTTTTGAGATGCTGGTAATTTATCTGCATGATTTTCATGTCAAATATAAAAATCTGCCATGTGGTGCCTTTGGTTTTTTTAACTGTGGGTAAACCCACATGGGGCTGGAAAATTAAGTTAAACATTGAGTATGCAAATTATTACACAGATTATCTTTTTTTCTGCTTTGGTGATCTCCTAAGGAATATTTACTTAGCCCAATGGGACCCAAAACTTGAGGCTGATAAGCATTTCAAATATCTCAAAAGCAGTTCTGACCCCAGCAAGTTTTGATAACACAGATCACAAAAAAACCATTTGAAGATTCTTTTTTTGTTCAGACAACAATGTGGAACTGGATAAAGGAAAGTACATACAGAGAAATGACGAGAAACACCTCCAGCTGAACGAATTCCAGATGCCAAATACCAGTTCTAACACAGCAAAGGGGGAAACACACCTCTACTTGTGTTGATGGATGACGAACAGTGACTCCAGCAGTTCCTCATGAAACACCAGGCCTTCCTGAGTCTAACAGTTGCCTGGACTCTTTGGAAATCCCTATGCAGTATTACTGTTCTCTCTTCAGCTCGGAAGAAGTTTGATATGGTTTACCTTAAGTTAACAAAACCAATCTACAATTTTCTTCAAGCACTTTGATGTAGGGGAAACCCAGTGTCAGGGGTCATCACCACTGAAATTAGTGATGCTGTGCTGAGACCTGAATGCCTTTGCTGTTTAGTTTTTGTAACAATAGCTGAAAAAACCTGCTAAAGAGCAGTGCTTCAACGTGAAAAGGCTTCAGAAAGCACACCTCTTTATGCACAGTACAAGAAATCAGTAAGTTCCTCAACTACAAAGAGCACAAGTATGCTAATTCTGGTCATCTCCTGCCACCCAGCAGACTGTTGCACAGAAATGCAGCAGGCCTGACATGCATAACACTCAGACTCTGCAGAGATCAAGACCACCTGTGCAGGGAAAACCTGTAACTACATTTCCTACCAAAGACATTCTCATCAATAACATCCACCTACTGAAATGGATTCCAAGAACTCCAACTGCCATGACTCAAATTTTCTGCTTTTCTTTCTTTTTGTTGGATTGTTTGGGGAGGGGTTTGTTGGTTATTTTTTTAAGCTCAGGCCACACCTTTCTTTGGCAGATAAAGGTAATAAGAAGGAAGAAGGATTATGAACTGCACCTTTAAAATCAGTTCTGCAGCGAGTTGTGCTGTTGATGCTTCTGGAAAGACTCTGTGCTTTAAGGAGACCAATAACCTATAGTTTAAGTAGACTCACTGCTGCGTGAGCAACAGGTAATTTGAGTGCAGGGATTGAATTTTAAACCTATGACAAGGAACACTGGT
Organism: Atrichornis clamosus; assembly: GCA_013400975.1. NCBI lineage: Eukaryota > Metazoa > Chordata > Aves > Passeriformes > Menuridae > Atrichornis > Atrichornis clamosus. Next base: position 27,857 of record WBMZ01003468.1, on the reverse strand, counting down.
TCATCTCAGATCAATAAGCATGAAATGCTTGCAATTCAACCTCAATTACTGGTCTTCCATTTAAGAGTTGACCTGGCTATAACTATAACTGTTCACAATTACTACCAAAAAATTGGAGCCTGGAGCAAATAAAATAATTAGCTTCCCTGCCTCACCACCCAATTTCTAATGAAAGCAGTGGAAAGTTTAGGGTCCTCTCTCCATTTTCTATAGGAGTAACATACAATGGACTGGAATAGGGCAGTCCTCATAGAAAGTAGGTGAAGAAAGTTTGCAGTCAAGAGTGTGATACAGTACTAGAGAGTAATATCAGATGGTAATCCAGATGCTACACACCCATTTAGGAATGCCTGACTCAGATAAAACACACAAAGTAATTTTGAAAAGTAAAATAAGTGCTGAAGAGATTAAATTATCCTTGTCTGTTATCCATTTAACAGCAAGCCCCTCAACATCCTTTGAACCATTGTGTGGTCTCTGCTTGGAAACTAAACAGATAGACATCCAGAGAAATAATGGCCACAGCCTTTGCTCTTTATGCAGGAAAGAAAAACAATGATCCCTCAGATTCCATTTTCACTAACATTGCAGTACAGCTGAAAATGTATATGGCATACCATGCTTCTCTTTAGTTGTAACTTATAAGATTTGAGCCTAAAAGAAGCAGTGTTGGAGCTCTGCATCAAAGACTATCAAAGGCTATAATTCCTCCTAGTGTGCAGCCAGTCTCCAGGAGATCATGGGAAAAGTGGAAGTTAGAGGAGGCCTCTACCTCAGTTACTGTCTGAATAGGCTGTAGTGAAGGAAACCATACTAGTTGGAGACTTGTGACTGAACAAAGTAATGAAAACCTGCTATCAGACCTCTCGATAGCTTGCAGGGACGAGCTGCCTTACCCCTCTGTGACTGCAGAAGCTCCTGAATACAACATGGAGAATCTCAGACATCAACTTTTAAATGTTCCCTTATTCCCACTGCATTGTTAGCTTAGCTGCGGTTTACTCCCAGCAAGTACAAGTTTACTCCAAAGTCCCTAAGAAATATAATATACACATACACACAACTGTGTATGTAAGAAGGAATATGATAATCCATTATTTGTCTTATTTCCTGTAAGTTCAGCAGTGCATCTGATTTCTCTGTTCTCAGAGTAAAATGTATCATTAACAGCATTTTTTATATCCATAGTGCATGGACATTCCTATGAGGTTACTAAATGCATTCCTTTGTTTGAGGCCTCACATTCTGCAGATACTTGTGTTTCACTTTCAGAAATCCATTTACTAAAAGCTACGTACCGTTCTATTCAGTGCATTAATTGTCTCTCGTAGCGTAGCTTCGCTGAGTGCTGTCCTTCTAGAGAGCACTTCTTCATGTTTACAGCTGTATCTCCAGGTGACATCAACCACCTCAAGCACAAGTGGAAGAAAATAAAGCAATCAAAAATTGCCATGTATCGTGCTTTGTTTAAAGAGGCTAGCTAATCAAAGTATGCTTTTCTATACTAATTCTGGAAATCACACACGAGGTGGAATACCTTGCGCACTTGCTTCAGGGCAAGTTTGTTTATTATTAACGTCATTACTCCTACCTCATCTTTGGAGAATGCAAATATGTAGGAGAGCTTCTTTCCCCACCCAGTTTCATAGAGAAGAGGCTTATCACAGACATTTTCACAGGGATCACAGTGAAGCCATCTTTTCTGAGATGAAGAATATACTTCAGTCCACACATGATCTATTTAACAAAGGCCAAGAATAAACAATGAATTATAAGGATAGAGCTTCTCCTCTAATCTTGCAGAATATTGTAACTTTTCCCAAATTATTAAATGAAGGAAAGAGTGAAAGAACATGTTTTCTCTTCATCTACTTTTAAAAATGCTACCAAAGCTTTCTATCTTAGGATCACAGTCCCTTAGATTCAACTAAAGATTGTATCATTCTGAAGTCTGTCATCTAACCTTACTTGCAGAACTGTATTTCATCTCATCAGGCAAGACAGGAAATCGAATGTATATTGTCTCTATTAGCTGGACCTGCATTACTGCACATGATGGTTAATATAGCCTGACAAACATAAAATACATAACCCCATTCTGCACAGGTTTGTATTCACGTTACAATATTCTAGAACACTGATACCTGTATAGTCCCAGATGTATCTAGCTTCAAACCCTACAGCTCTGCAACACAGTGTAAAACAGTTTGCCCACTCGCCACAGCGTCCACGTCTGGTTTCCAGAAGTTTTTCAGGGTTGTTATACCTACAGGAGAAAAACAACACAAAACAAGAATTGAAAATATATTTCATCTTTCAGAAATCTTTACATCATGACTGTTCTGATGATCGGAACAGATTTCAGTACCAATCAGTCCACAGATGATGATAACAGAAATGACTGCTGTACTGCACAAAATGAGCTGAGAATGTCCAACTCACATGACTCCATAATATGTTTATAGCAGCACTGAAATGAATCTGTTTTTTTAAGTTTTCAAAATTGATTTAGACATCTTAAAATATAATTTTTGTATGCTGGTCCTTTTGATAGCAAAAGTATCCGAAAACTATATATTTGCTCTTCTGCTGCAGACTCAGCAAAAGATGTACATTACACTGTGAGTTCCTACAGAAATTGAAGTTTTCCCTGCAATAAAATCCTACCTACATATGGTTGCCAACATTAACGTATTTCATTTAGAAGCTGTACTCATCAAATTAACAGTAAAAAAGAAAAGAAAAATCAGACTAGTATTCAGAAGAAGGCCACGTGAAAGAAAGTAACATTGTTTTTAAAAATCTCTGACCTTGTAGAGAAATTGATGGTTCATCAATCATTCTATCATGTTGCATGAAACAGCTTCTCTAATCTCTGAACTAACAACTTATCACTTGTTCACAAAATGCACAAATGCAAAGCTGTTTCTTGAAAGAAAAAAAGACAGCAAATCTCTGTATGCTCACCTTGGGAATCTATTACAGAACTGACACTGGTTGCAGTAATGGTTTTCCACTCGACTGGCATTCCACCTTAGATCATCATCAGTAGGCAATAAGTAGTCGCTTTTAGGCTCTGTCTGCCCACCACACCTGCTGCAAGGAAGACTATTTACCCAATGAAAAAACGAAGTCTTAAACCAGTCCAAAAGCTCCAACAGTAAGAAGTCCTCTTCATTCACATGTGCACCTGTAAAATTTATACAGCACACAGTTAGTTCAAATGAAACAGTAATTTAGTTGAACTTGACAGTGCCTATGCAAATCAGCATATCTGGACCTTTATATATTTTAGATGTACTTCTAAAGTATCATATACTTCTAAAATATAAAAACTGTATTAAAAAACTTCATGTATTACTTAAACACACAGAAAATCTAAATTGTCAAGACTGAATAAGGTCAAACTTAAGAAAAAACCCCTGCACTCCTAAACACTACAGCTAGAATAAGAACCTGCTCAGAAAAACTAGTCAGGTATACATTTAAGCCTGGTGAAGTTCCTCGTGCCTCTCATAGCCTTCCAGGACTTCCAAAGAGAGAGTTAATTCTTTTTCTGCTCCTAAATATTATTTTCCTAATCTTAGCTATTAAACTAGGAATAACAATTGCTTTAATTTCAAAATACCAAAGAACCCAACACTGGCAGCAGTCTAGACAGCCAGGTGTTAACAGGAACAGACTTTCTACAAGCACAGCTTAATTCATGTAGAACAAATGTATATACCCTGCAAACAAGTTGAATTTGTTCTAAATTCAGCAAACAAACACCTTTCTCAGCTTACCTAAAGCAGACATGGGATGTCTTTTAATTTTCTACTCTAGCTGATTTTACCACGCCACACCCTTTTTCCTATTCACAACAGGTGTTAGAATCTACTCACACACTGTCACTGTTCTGACATCTGGAAATAGCCCAATTTTACCTAAAAATTCAGTCTTTCAAGAGACATCCATCCCTTTAAACTCCTTAGACTCTTTAGATGCACATCCTGTTACAATGCCCAGAGAGATACTCTTCCTTCTCAGATGCAAATAAGTCCTCCTATCAACTCCATCATCTAGGCCACACTGCAACCATAGGTATTAGTACCTGGTCATTTTTATGTATCAATTCTCTTCTAGTCACAGTACAGACAAGTTTGATTAATGAGCATTAACACACAAAATAAATGCATAAAAATCCTGCTTAAAGGAAATTGAAGAAAGTTGCATCAAATTTGTGCACTAGCTCCTTTTCCAGGATGGCGAAAAAAGAAAGGTAAAATGTGTGTTTTACTTAAGCTTAATTCACACCTTGCTCTGAAGCTGTAGCAATCTTTGGTACAAAAGACACTGTAGGGGCCTTAACACTGTTAAACGCACGTTGCCAAGACCATGAAGTACGTGGGAAGAAATCATCTGTTAACTAAAGCAAGAACACCTGACTTCTAATTATAGTAAATTTCCATTTTTACTCATGTATGTGAAAAACTTTTGTGCTAGAACACTCAGACAAGGGCTTACTGCTTACAAAATGGATATGTTTGTATATTCAAACTTTCTGCTAAAAGCTGAAGGACAAGATTTCAAGCACAGGCCATATTCTCTTTTCCTGGATAACAACATTCAAACTAGAACCCATCTGTGAAAATATGACTGCTATGATATGAACATTCTTCTCTTGGTTTGCAAAATCAATCCTTCCTTAAAACATGGCATGGAAAGAATGAAAAATGTGATTTATTTGAACAGAAAACAGTTGGCTGTGACACAGCTATTTTTGACTGTGCAGTCCATCCATCTAATGGAATGTGGCAAAAGGAAATAGTAAAATCAAATCTATACTGCTGATCAAATGACTGTAATCTTCCTAGCATTGTCTTTACAACACAAAAACGCTTATTATGTGTTGCAAGGCCAATCCTAAAAACAAGCGTCCCCTAGGACTAAGTAGTTATTCCCACAGGTGGCAGTCTTAATGCAGCAGTACAGATAAACCAAAGCTGGAAGCCAATTACCAAAACATCTCACACACAGTCCATTCAGAAACAAAGCCTTCTATAAAGCTCTTTAAAAATGCTTTCAAGCTGTCACAATTCAAAACAGTGAAATTCCATCCCTTCCCCTTTATTGGTATCTAAATTAAGGTCAGGAAGACATTTTGAAGATAACACCTTGATGGTTTGAGAAGAAGCACCTGGAACACTATCCTCCCTCTTCCTTCCCCCTTTTAAACAATGTGCACAGTAGTATTAGAACAGAGTCTAAGAGGTATGCTTGTACTTTTTTCTTCCACTTTTAAAAGAAATTTAATAGTTGTAGTTTATTACTGCTAAGTGTCTTTTCCCCATTGCATCATCCCACGCTGCTGAATGGAAATGCTTTGGACGTGCTCATGTGGTTTCTTACTTTCCAGTACAGCTTCATAAAAGAAGAAAAATTACTAGGAAAATGCACTGGCAAAAAGTTCCCTAATGCCAAAGGCACGTTCACATACGACACGGCTGTATGACACATCGCAAAGTAATTTATGAAAAAAACATGAGAAGAGAGTATTCTTTGTTTGCAAACCAACAGCACTCCCATAAAGTGAGTAGAATTGCTTGAAACAGTCTTCTATCAAAGATTCACAGTGAAAAGGATTTTTTTTTTGTTTAAAGATGGTCTTGTAATTGGAATTTAAATATTTATCCCATAAGGATAACATGTCATTGTATCACTGAAACAAATCTAAACCCATTACGTGGAAATAGAAATATGCCATTTTAACTAACCAAAACTTCATACATTCAAAACAAATCTGCATTTATGAAGAAATATAAATTTTAGACACTGATGCCACAAGTATTTATGCCTACATTCCATATCTAGCTCCAAGAGGATGGCATGTGAACAACCCTATTCATTTAAGTATTAGCAAGAAGGTTGTAGCATCAGGTTGCATCTTTGAAAGGTCTCATGCAAAATCTTACCGATATCACTTGAAAAAAGAGAAGCAGTATTTAAAAATTTTATTCTGAATTTAGAACTGTAATACATATAGGAAAATTTCACTCTGACAATTTCAAAACAACGGCTACTCCAACAAGAAGCTCTCCTTCTCTTGTAGCTATTTCACTTGAGATTCAAGGAATGCAACAGCACACGCTCATCCCATTCGTTTCCTTAGCATTGTTTTCTACTAATACAGAAATTAAGAGTCCAAAATTTATACATGAAAGCAGTAAAAGATGGATGACAAAAGCGAAATAAAAATAAGAGAAGAAGAGAGTAGTAAATTAGGAAGAAGGTAATTCCAATTTAAAAACAGCATTTGGAATCTGCTGACATATACACACAGCATGCACAGTATGTTTGAAAGAATATTTCTACTTTCATATACACTATAACTTAGCAGCATTACCTTTGTCCAGTCTTGTAGCTTGTGCTAGCTTTTTCTGAGCTTTTCTTTTCAATTCCTGGAGGGGAACTGCAGCTAGTGCTTTCTGCTGAATAGAAGGATTCTCATACATCAATACAAGATCCTCAAATTTTGTTTGAAGTGTTTTCAAGATATTTGCAGCCTGCAAAAGGATTTTCAGTCACAAAACAATTAATGAACTTTCACCCTAAGGCAGAAATACCAAGTTCTCCTGTTTTAGATTAAGTCAATCATAATTCTATACTCATATTTACATTATATATTTATTTACAGGTGAAATGGTTATTTGTAAGGATATCAGCAAAAACTGCAGACACCACTACCCAAACTGTAGAGCCAGTCTTGTCACCTCTGAGTGTTCTGAGAGAAAAGTACACTGACTCAGGGAGAAAACTCTTTTTAAAATGCCTCTGAGGGGAAAGTGTTTTACTTATTTCTCCCTTCCACCCAAAATCCACAAAAAACCCTGTAATCAATTTTCTGGACACTGCTACACCAGTTCATAGAACTCTAATTACTGATGAATGCTGTTTATTATTTCTTATTAATGAATTCTGCTTATCTATTTCTACTTCCTTCTCTCACAGATCAACTATGATACATATTTGAATAGACAGCCCTGTGACCACATACTGAACAGTCTGTTTCAGCAGAAATTGGATATAAGAACTAGGCTTCTTCTTTCAGTTATCCTGTGTCACTAGTGACAACTAGATGTTGCACCCAGTAAGGTACACCCGTAGACACTAAAATAAACAGCTGCAGTTAATAATAATGAAGTACTTAGTAGCTGAGCAAACTATTCCTTCCCATTTAAAAGGAAACAATACAGAAACTGAAATGGGTTTTAAAAGCAGGAGTCTGACACATTTTTGGGGGAAGCCTGTGGCACAGCCAAATTATATTTTATCTATTGCTACATCACACTTCAGCCTTCAGCCTTGTTAACTACCAACTGAATTTAATCAAGAATGCAACACATTCCCTAGAGACTGGCAGCAAATGCAACATAATACACAGGCATGAGAACCCTTCAGAAGGTAACTTCTTTCAAAGGATCACTTAAATTACCAGTGTTTGTTTTGATGCTGGACAGTCCTGCAGGATCAGTCCTTAAGTTTTGTAACTGCTAAAACAGAACAGAGCTGGTTTTGCTCTTCCTGGAGCTCATCAGCTGTAAGTAACAGGTTTAACATCATAAAGTCCACAGATTCACTTTAATGCGAGTTGAAAGAACAGAAATAGGGGACCTTAGAGACTGCCAAAGGCTTACACACCTTCATGTTCTGTCAGCTTCCTGAAAGAGTATTCAGGGATATTCCTCAGCACAGCAGCAAGTCTCCCAGATTCTGTGACAACTCAAGTTTTCCCATAGGCAAACACCATTAGTGTTACAGTAGCACCTAACTGGTTTCATGAAAGCCACTGTATACTGAGGAACTGTTATGAAAACATAACATAGAAGAGGTCTTAGAAGAGGTGAACCTCACTGCAGTTCTAAGTTTGGATATGCCTTTCTTCCTCTAATCACTATGCCATCCAAGAAGGGATCAGAATCCATTCACCAGAATTAATGACTAGACAGAGCTCTCCTTTCCCCAAATCTCCAGAATATTTTTATGACAAGAAATGCAGAAGAAATCGATGAGGCAAAACAATGATGGGTTAGGTCCCTAGAACTGTGCATTTAGGAATATTCCTCTGCTTTTTTCAAGTATGCCACTTTTCCCTGCACTTATCAGGACTCCCATGAACGACAGGTGTAACACACAGGCAAGAAAAAAATGCTTGCACTACAGAAACAACTCTAACTCTCTCTGACATCCATCAGTAGTGCATAAAACAACAAAACAACTATAACACTGCAGTGTACTCACTGATAAACAAAACTCCACTGCTGTGCAAGCAAAATGGCCAAGTCACTGCCAGAAGGTGTTCTGTGGACTTCCTTCCAATCAATTCAGACTATACAGACCAAATTTAATAGCTCAGAGACCCATCAGTATAGTTCCCTGCAGACATCAGCTGAAATACAGCATTCCAGTAGAGCACCAACACTGCATTACCAATGTCTCTAAATTGTAGCAAGTTTGGTCTCACCACCCACTAGAATCTCAAGAAGCATGGAAATGTAATAGTTTCAGAGAAATGGATCCACACGGCTAGTATATGTTGGGGCAGATTAACTAGAAATTGGTATGATGAACTCGTGTCAACTTGAAATTAGCAACATTTTTCACATTGCAAGATCAACTTAAAGCTTCCAGTACTAAGCAGTACAGCAGCAAGTCACTCTAGGGGTTTCATAAACACTTCCAACCACCATTGTACAAGTGGCTGAAACAGTAAAAATCAAGAAACAAAAGCCAGCCAAAAAAAACAATCCATAAACCCTCAAACAAATTAAAATAAACCTAGTCAGTATTTTAGAGGCAACTACTACCATGCTAATATAATTAAACAGCTCAATATTCAAGTACCTACAACAGTTCCTTTCCCAAAGGGCATTTTGGGTGATGATGGGTCACTGAATGCTCTATACTCAAAAGCCAACACTTCAAACAATGCTTTGCCATTTCTTGTTCACTGACGTGGACAGGCATTTGGAAAAAACAGTATGTATAGTTCATATCCAAAACTATAGCGATAATGTAATTTAAAAGAGGTAATATGTGTTTAAGGATTTCTAAGCTTCTGGAAGGAGTCATCTTACACCAACTTTGACACCAAAGTGATGAGGCTTCTAGGAGGAAAAACTCTTTAAAACTACAGCATCCTAAAAAGCTTCTATCAAAAGGCATAACTTAAATTTTCAAAGTTGTATGAGGTGCTGAGTCTTCTCCCATCAGGCCAGTTAACATCAGATGAAAGGACTGCCTCTGCCTTGATCAGGAACTTCATCTCAACCTCTTGGACAAGGGAAACTCAGACGAAGTAACTATAGATTTGTACTTGCCTAGCTAAATTCCTGTCTTTAATGACAGGCAGATGTGAAAAAAGAAAGCCCTCCTCACCACCTACACAGAGAGGTCATAATGCACAAACCAAGACACCCACAATTATAAACATTACAGTTACGCTCCTGTTTTTTGCTGTCTCTCAAATACCAAATATAACTCTAGTCTTAGCTTCCCACTCCTCCTCTTGTTCCCTACCTTGCCGTTCCCTTTCAATACAAATTAGCTTTTTTCATGACACCTCGATCAATAAAACATTTATGGGTATCTTCAACAAGATCTCTTGCTAATATTCTATTTATGGCATGTTTCACGTTAAGTTGCACAGAAACTGAAGAAAACAGTCTAGTCCAACCTTCTGAAAGCAGGATTAGCTATGAGGTCAGATCAAGTTGCTCCAGGCTTTACTCAGTCTCCTTTGGAGACTATTCAGGTTCTCTAAGCAATCTGCCCCAACAGTTAACTCTTCTTCAATCTTTATATTCAAGACTCATGAGCCTAAGAAGTTTTCAGGTTATAATTACCATTTCAAGAGATTGCACAAGTGATGTTTCTGGTTGCTGACGGGCAGGGGCAAGAACAGAGTCAATAGGTCTTGAAGGCCGTTGTGCAGCTGTCTGAGTGCTGCCGACAGTTTCAGAGGATTCTGATCTGTGGATTTGGTTGGACTCATTCAGTCTGCTACTCCTCTCTCCAGCAATTAAGTCTCTGATTTTACGTAGTTGGTCAATCGAAGCTTCCTTGGGGAAAACCAGGTGAGTTTCTCCCTGGAATTTAGACAAATGAATTCAGCAGTTAATGTAGATCTAAGCTGGTTAGTGATTTGTAGATGTAGCTAAGAGTTTACTGGAAATTAGCATGCTAAGGCTTGCCAGGATTCAGCTTTTTCGATTAGGTCCTTTACACCAGAAGCTTGAGGTCTCTCACAGCTTCAGAAGACTATTAGATCAAGGACCTATAGTCAGTCTAGGGAAAGAGGGCTCATAACATGCTTTTGTCAGTAACTTATTTTGCAGACCCACTCATTGACTATGCAGTTATGGTTTGGCAGAGAAAGCAGCAACAACAGAAATGAACAACTACTGCTCAGTTCTCACAGCACAGCAGTGAAATCCTAGGCAACACAGGAGGTCATCCAAGGCTGGGGGAAGAAGCCTATAGAATGGCATCTCCTGAGAATTCTCTTCCATACCAACATCTTTTACATCTAAGCTCTAAGTTTTTAGATAGGAATTACTACTCTTATTGAGACCTGTACACAGGTTGATTTCTGGGTTTTATTTTTGATTGTAACATGATTACTGGTAGCATAACAAAAGATCAGTAATTATGACAGGAGCAAATATCCTTGCACTTAAAGAAACAGGTTACTAAAAACATGAAAATCCTCAAGCATTCATACTTTAACAGTTTCCATTTTTAATACTGCAGTACTTCTACCCATTAAGCTGATTTGTTTACCTACAGTTACCTCAGCTCATTTATCACTGCAGAAGCAGTGCTTCACATTAACACTTAAAATCACCACAAAACTACATGGAATGTATCAATCCATCAGAAGAGTCCTAATTTTGTAATTGAAAAAGCTGACTTACCAAGCAGAGACAAAAGAAGGAACAATTTTAGCTATGCAGTTGAAGTTTGTGAGTTCCAGCTTTGACTGACACAATAAGCATGAGACTGAGCCAACACACTCCTAGATACCTGATTGAGTGCTTCACTAGCTACATCGACCACTTCCTGGCTAAAAAACATCATTAAAAGTCACCTGATCTCGAGCATGAGAATAAATCCACAAACTGTTCCCTCTGCAGTCACCATTTCTTTCAGCATACTTATTTTTTTAGGATTAGAACTATTACAGCAATTAACTTTACTCAAAGAGAAGGCAGAGGTATCATGACAGCTGAACCTAAGTAACATAATGTACATACCCATACAGAAGTGTGGCATCAAATAGACAAATTAAAGCAATGCAAGAGCTTTGCACTGTTAAACAAGAGTTGGGTTTTCACTGGCTGCTAGTTTAACAAGCTTTGGCAATTTGAGTTCCATCAAGACAGGTACCACTTCAGAACACAAAACAATCTTTGAAATACATCTTTCTGATGGCAACAGAATCAAGATTCACTCAACACTATCTTAAGATACAATTTCATAACTTTTTTAAATGGGTTTTTAAAGACTCACCCTCCTACTACTACTTGAACAGTCAGTCTATGGCCCTTCACTGCTGTCATGACAACACCAGTACTTGTGCAGCTGCACTGCGACTTGGCTGAGAAACATTTCTGGTTTTGTTCTGGGAGATGAAATTTTGATCAGATCAGCTTCCCTTACCTAAATCATTATGGGGCCACAGAAGCCCTACTAATAGTAGAAACAAGAAGAAGAGTAGGGTTTGGTTTTTTTTTAATTCTCTTTCAAACAACAGTTTCAACATTCATTTATAATGTCTGATGTCCATCTAATAGTGGGTTGCTACTAAGAGAAGTGGTTTTCACCCTGCTTCCCACACTTTCTTTGTACCAGCATGGATATGTACGCAGCTATTCAGCAAACCAGCAGTGTGCCTGAGCAGCAGAAAAACAACCTTGTCATCAATTAGGTTAGCTCTAGCTCCACCATATTTCTGAAGCAGCCACATCTAAATTCTCTGTTGGTGAGATGCAGATATTTGCAAACAAGGATTGAAAGAAAATACCAACTGCCCTAAAACCTACTGCCTTGCAACTGGAGAAGCAGAAAAAAAAATTATCCAATTTTAAATTTTACTGTGTAAACTGATGAAAACACTAGAAATTACTACATTATACTCACCTCTTGAAATCCCATCTCAAACAAACATTCAACTGCTCCTCTGACGGGCAACAACCTTGTGGAAAATGCTGGATTTCCAATCCGAATTAATCTGTATTTTTCTTCATAGGGATTCCTGAAGAAATTTAAAGTTGTAATTATGTTTGCAAATTAAGTGAACATTTAAAAGCTGGGTAACTGTACTACGAGAGATATTTTTTTAAGTTTGGTTTCATTCACACCATATAGGCAGAATGTGAAACCTACCTAAAACTTTGACTTAATACATGTCCTTTTGCACTTAACTCTCAGAGTTACCAACTGGTGCTAAATTTTAGTTTGCAACTTAAGTTCATAAATACATGTTTTGTAGTCCTACCCAGCAGAGCTTAGTTTGCAGTGAAACTTAAGAGACAATTTTACATCCCCCTCTACCTGGTGTATTCGAATTGAACCTTTCACCTTGATGCTGCATGGTTTTAGTCCCACCACGGAAGCTGTGCTAAACTGGCTGGTAAATGAGTGAAACGACTACAGCCTCTTTGTGTTGCCTCTCAGTTCTTCTTTCCTCTTCCAACTCCTTTAAAACCTTCTTCTCTTGCCTCTTTAAAAGGAGTCAGTCCAGGACTCGTCATTCTCTGTCACACAGCAGCTTTTACAAGCGGTTGAAAAACCAGATATAGACAGGGAGGGGCAGCTCATACACCTCGAGAAGACATCAAGGTCAATCACACGTACTGGTGTGTATGTGCACACCACAGAGCCACCTTGCAGAAATTCATCTATAATTAACTCTTAGTACCAACCTTGCAAAGTCAAGAGCGAAAGGCAAGAGAAAAATCGAGTTAAAAAAACGAAATTAAAAAAATGAAGTTAAAATGAAGTTAAAATCAAATTAAAATCAAGTTTAAATCAAGTTTAAATCAAGTTTAAATCACTTGTTATGGATCCACTTGTTTTCAGGTGGCTGAATACTTGCAGAATTAAGGACAACGTATGATCTCTTGCTTAACACACAAACTTTCAAAACAAACCCACCAGCAATAAATAAATAAAAATCCAGAACACTACACCTCTAGGTAAACAACATTAATTTTAAAACAGCGACAAAAAGACACGAGACGCTGCGGAACTTCGGTATTACACAAGAAGACCGAAGCCGCCGCTCGGAGCCAGGGAGCGGCCGGCGGGACCCTGCGGCACCACCCGCGGACCGAAGGCGGCAACCCGGCTCACCGGAGAATGTTGTCCGCGTAGGTGAGGAGCAACCGCGAAGCCTCCAGGAAGATCTCCCGCCTGTTCTGGCACAGCTCGCTCACAGCGGGAGAGCCCGGCGAGGACGACAGCCCCAGGGCGGCCGCCATCGTTCCCCGCCCCCTCAACCAGGCCCCGCCGCCCGCCCCCAGCCCTGCGCCATACGCATGCGCTGTGGGAGCATCGAGGTCACCGCCCTCAGCCGGGCAGCACCGCCCGCCATTCCACGCATGCGCAGCGGGAGAGGTTGCGGTCACCGCCCGCAGCCTCCGTGCCCACGGCCGGAGCATGGAGGGGGGGCCTTAAAGGGCCCGAGCGGGTTTAATCCACACCCCGGGATCCCCTGCAGCGGCGGTGGGGACCCCCGGTCACACGGGGCTCTCGGTGTTGTCACAAAGTAGGTTCTTTCACCCGGTGGGCAAGCGGTCAATCCACACGCAGTGTCGAAGTATTTGATTTATTTACAGTTCTGGGCAGAAGGTGGTACTTGGGTGGCAAATCCTCAAGGCCAACACGACGACTACCAAAACTTGCCACGATGTATACATTTTAGCAAACAAAGGCATTAATGTTCATTGGCTATAAATGTCACAGTTCTCTTATTAATTAGTATTCTATCACTATTTGGTTAAATGATTCTCTTACTTCTTATGTTGACTAGTCCACATGCTCAGTTTTTCTCTTGAGTCGGTGGTTGCAAACTCCCCTTGAGGTGTGAGATCATTGAAACAGGTCGAGCCTTAAATCTTAACAAAGCAATTCTTCCAACAAGCAACTTGTCTTTCTAACACCTGTACATAACCTTGAGCTTGATTAAATCTCCTTTCTTGTTGATTGGGCTTGAAAGTATACAAAGATCAAATATCAAAGAACCTAATTTCTTAAGAAAACTTTTACCCATTCCCCATTTTGCAACATCGGGAGCCCTTTGGCAGGTGGTAGCACCATCAAAGATATAAATCCCCTTTTGTACCACCCTGGTTTGACAGTGCCACACCTTCAGCCTCAAGTGGGTTGCCTGGGCAGGAATGACACTGCAGCAACTCACCCCCACCATGACACCTGCCCGGCACTACTCAAAGTCTGTCCCAGTGAAGGGAAGAAAAGCCTGCTCTGCTTCTTCTAGATGTCTTTGGTTTGTGCTATTAGCGAAAGAACTGCATTGAAGAACCTTGGACACAAAGGCCTGTGGAGCTTTCTTTCTTAGGAATGCAGATTTAAAGAGTTCCAAGCAAAAGAGCTGTTTAAAATTCAGGCTGTCCTTTGTAGTGAACATTAAACTCTAGCTCTGCTGTCTACTTCTGAAAGGTCACTGCTCAGTTTCTATGAGTTTTTAAGAAAGTAGTACATATCCCTCACAAAAGTTGAGATTTTACACAGGGCAATTCACTTTTGCTGAGATTACATTTATTATTCCTACTAGCATAGTGAAAAAGTTTCTATTTTAGCCCTTAGGATCATGGAACTGGTTCCAAAGTAATAACATTTTTATTTAAGATGATGTCACGTTCCTTGCCTGCTGCTTCAGCTTTTAACTTCCTTTCCATGCTTTTCATCTAGGCATGTGACTCTTACTGTTGGCTGTCCTCGGAAATTTGGAGATTAACTATATTGCCATACATGTAACATAAATATATAATACATATCAGTATGGCATTTGTAAACAATGCTTTGGAAGTGCTCATAAGAAAGCAGTGTGAAAATTTAGAAAACCAAGTGCCAACTTCCAACAAATTATTAATACATTAAATGTCCAAGGAATGTTATTTCTAAAATAAAAACAGACTCTTCATTAATAAGAAAATCTGCACAAATGTTTATTTTTTCTTTATTAAATGTTGCATTTCTCTCCTTTTTAGAAATTTTTTCCTCATTTTCCTGCACTATGTACTTCATTACTGTGCCATAGTTTGTATTTATAAGTAGCTGTGATTGCAGCTAATAAACATTATTGTGTTGTGTGGGGGTAAATTTCAGTTTTCTTACTGCTGTACACTAAAATTATATAAAGGTATCACGTAAGAAGTAGACTCACAATGTAATTAATTCATGTCTCCGTTTGACAAACATTTTATGCTCCGCCATGGTAGCTCTTAGTCTTCGTGTATTCTAAGTAAGATACCATTGTCTTAAGTTTACTTAGTTGTTCCTACACATCATCTCAGGCATAGATAGCAGCTTTGTCTTAGTTCAGGTCTTCACTAAAGTTCCTTTGTCTGGAAGCAGCAGCAACAAATAGTTTACCTCTGTGTGTTGGTGCTGTTGGCAGTTTGTATGTGTATTTTTAAGACATTAGTGATAATTTAGTCTTCATCTTCTCCAGCAGCACTTCAGCATCCATGAGGAAGAGCACGCTTTCAGGAAATCATTTAAGCTGGAAAAGACCTTTAATACCACCTTTGATACTACCCAGCACTGCCAAGTCCACCACTAAACCGTGTCCTCAAGTGTCACATCTACACGTCATTTAAATATCTCCAGGGATGGTGACTCAGACACTTCCGTGGGCAGTCTCTTCCGATGCTTGACAATGCTTTCACCGAACAATTATTCCTAGTATCTAATCTAAACTTCCTCTGGCACAACTTGGGGCTGTTTCCTCTTGTCCTGTCACTCCTTACCTGCAAGAAGAGACCGACCCTCACCTCACTATAACCTTGTCAGGGGCTTGTGGAGACCGATAAGGTCTTGACTATTACTCCACCGGAGACCGTGTATTGGAGGCGTTTTAGGTTTTTTAACTCGTCCTTTGCACGTTTTCAAAACTTAACGTAGGAAGGAAATTACTTCCTAGCCTTTTCCACGACTCTGGGCTATTTATAGGAGCACACTCCCCGCCCGCCTACACCGGCGCCCGCGGGGCGGGGCCAGGCGGGCTAGGGCGGGTGCGCGTACACGTACCCGTAGCCGCACGTGCACTTCCTGCTCTCCCCCTGCATCTGCTGAGTGGTGCGGCCCCGCGCCGTCGGAACCGGAGAGGGAGGCAGAGCGAACCATCGCGGAGCGGGGGGAAGCGGGCCTGGAGGTACCGTTGAGGGCTGGGGTGGCGGGAGGCGGTGGGTTTAACGCGGGCGGCGGGAGACGTTCACCCGAGCGGAGCGTGATGGGCCGGCAATGGCGGCGCTGCGCGGTCCCGTGGTGCCTGGAATTGACTCCTGGTTTAAATATTAAAAGTAGCTATTGCTCTTTAAACACCCGGGGGTGTCCGGTTGCGCTTGTTCTCGGGGGGAACGTACCCCGCGCTTTGTTTTCCCGCAAAGCAGGTATCGGGCATTGCTTGGCTCGGGCAGGACGGCTTGGAACCGGGACGAGCTGCTTTACAGAGCTCTGCAGTCATATTATGTGTCTGTGTGCATATATGTATTAAAAAAGTGTTATACGTTATTGTACATATGTGTAATAATATATATAAAATACGTTATACATTATATATGACACTATATATATTCTAGTGTATATAACATCTATAGAATCTGTTACACATTATTGTCTATAAATACGCATATAGTATGACTACAGTGCTGTTTTAAATTCTATATAGACTATTTAATATTCACCTTATATATGTAACATACATTATATAATACATAATATTACATATTATATATATTATACATATACACACACACACACTGCCTCTTTGTAAAGTGCAGACTAACTGGCTTAAAAAACTGAAATGGCAAATTTGGATTAGGATTTAAAGCAGTCTTCTTTAAAAAAAAATTAATTTTATTATAATTAGTTTTAGTAATTACATAAAATATTTATACATTATAACATGTAATTATTTATTATTTTTATTCTCCATCTCTGGAGGTGTTCTTGGCCGGTTTGGATACAGCTGTGTGCAACTTGGTCTAGTGGAAGGTGTCCCTGCCCATGGCAGGGGGTGTTGGACTGAGATGATCTTTAAGGTCCCTTCTAACCCAGGTCTTTCCATGATTCTCTGATTTTTTTAGTAATGCTACTGGGCACTTGTGCTGCCACAAGTCTGGGTATTTTAGCAGGAGTGCATTAGCCCAGCAGCCCCCTATGGTCCTCATACAGCTTCCTATATTTTCCCAAAGAGCTGGGGGTGCCGAGTTGCCCTTTCTGCAAGGCAGAAAGCAGGTGGCCTGTTGAAGCCTGTATCGTAGGTGTTGGCAGAGCTTAGGGCAGTCCTGCTTCAGCACATCAGATGTGTGCAGCACATCAGATGTGTCAGACCAGCTCCAGACCTGGCAGTGGCTAAGGCAAGGCAAGGGAGAGGGACTACGGTACAGTACAGCAGCATCACTGCTTGGTAGGGCCCTCTCGTCCCGCCTCAAGTGCTTGTGCTCAGCAGAGGCCTTCTGCCATCACTTGACATGCCTCTTGACCTGTAGGGTCTGGGTGTTACCTACAATGAAGGTGGTGGTGTGGTACATCTTGCTCAAACTACTTCAGGTACTGTCCCTTGACAGTGTAAATATCTCAAGGCTAATAAAGAGTAGGTGGAGGCAGAAAGATGAGGAGTCTTGTCTAAGATAGGAAATTACATTGGTGGCAGAACCAGAAATAGTTTATTGACTCCTGTTTGAGTTTTCTAGACCAATCTGCCTGACGTGAAGGCTGAGATGATCCTCAAGTCAGTAATGGTAGGACATACACTTTCAGGTGAACACAACACTTTGTCTGTTAGAAGAATGAAACTGTTAATGCTCATTGTTGATACCTCCAGCCAGCTGGTGGTTAAAGCCTCAGGGGAACTTTTGCAGCAAAACCAGAGAGTGCTTCACAGTCTACAGTGGTGTGAAGTCATATTCATCAGCTGCTCGAGCTAGAAGAGCCCACTAGAGGCATTTCCAAAGTGAATGTGTTTCTGTGCCGTTATCTGCCATAACACATACTATTCCTGATTACAGACACAGAAACTATATCCCTTTCTGCAGAGTTGAAAATAGGCTGTCATGTAAAAAGCAGGTTATTAATTTAATACACTTGGAATGTTTTCCACATTTCTGCTTTATTGTGTTTGTATTTTTCCCCACTCCCCCCACCCCCCTCCAGTTACAGGAATGTGCTTGAAGTGATTATTGCCACCATGTTCTCACAGTGCTCACAGGATCTGTTAAAGTTTGCAAATCTTCATCTCCGGAGTCTGAATTTAAATCTACATTTACAAAACCACAGAAGAGCTTTCAGCAAGTCACTGCCTGCATGTCGAAGGAAAGTAGTTGTTACAGGTATTGGCTTAGTGTCCCCTCTTGGTGTGGGGACTCAGTTTGTGTGGAAGCACCTTCTCGAAGGAGGCAGTGGGATTACATCACTAGATGGGGAAGAATATGCAGGCATCCCATGTAGAGTGGCTGCATGTGTGCCGAGGGGAGACGAGGAGGGCCAGTTCAAAGAAGAAAGCTTTGTGTCAAAGTCGGAGATCAAATCCATGAGTTCTGCTACTGTGATGGCCATTGGTGCAGCAGAGCTAGCAATGAAGGACTCTGGCTGGTCTCCCCAGTCTGAACAGGATCGCTTAAGTGCTGGTGTGGCAATTGGGATGGGAATGGTTCCACTGGAAGAAATTTCTGACACAGCTGCCTTATTTAAAACAAAGGGTTACAATAAAGTCAGCCCGTTTTTTGTCCCAAAGATTCTAGTCAATATGGCAGCAGGTCATATCAGCATTAAATACCAACTGAAAGGGCCAAATCACGCTGTGTCAACCGCTTGTACCACGGGCGCACATGCAGTTGGAGACTCCTTTAGATTTATTGCTGCTGGTGATGCTGATGTCATGTTGGCTGGAGGGACTGAGGCTTGCATTAGTCCTTTGTCTTTGGCTGGATTCTCGAGAGCTCGGGCCCTCAGCACAAGTTTTAACTCGAGCCCTAAAACGGCCTGTCGACCATTTGATTCGCAGAGGGAAGGGTTTGTAATGGGAGAGGGTGCTGCTGTGCTGCTCTTGGAAGAGTATGGACACGCTTTACAAAGAGGCGCTAGGATCTATGCAGAAGTTCTAGGTTATGGACTGTCTGGTGATGCGTGCCACATAACAGCACCTAATCCGGAGGGAGATGGTGCATTCAGGTAAGAACTCTATGTTGATTATAATGGCTGCTTCATATGTTAATTATAGTGGGTACATTTGTTTCTGTTCTTGCATATTTTTCATAGAGAGAGGCTGTTAAAACTTGAAAATCTGAAAAATGAAGGATCTTCTGATAACATTGTGCCCCAATTATCTTTTTTAAGTAACAAGGTGAAGGTTTTTCCATTGTGTTACAAAAACTTTCTCTATGTGAAAACATTTAGCCTTTGGTGCATACAGCTGTTCACATAAATAAGTCTCAATGGAAACCTCTTTTTAAAAATTTTGTGGTGTGATAGCACCTTTTCAGGCTCTCCATCACCCTTTGTACATAAAGAAGAGAGACCCACCGTGCAAAAGCTTATTATTTGTTGTAAGAAATCTCAGATGATGAAAGCTGTAGAGCACTTGAAGGATCTAGTTTGTTAGAGTATTCAATGCATCATTCTTATGCAGCTAAGAGTGTTGGTGGAGGGGCATAGCAGAAATAGACTTTAGTACTGTTTAGGGAGGTGGTAAAGCTTCATCAAAGTTTATCTCATCTAAACCAGTTCACAAGTAAATTATACTCATCTAATCATTATCATTGACCTAATTAAATTGTCAGCTAAATTACATGTGTAAGTTGGCGAGCTTTGTGTAGGCTGTGTATTACTGCTGACATTGGAATCTTTAGTAAAGTTTTAGTTTGCCTTGTTCTGAATGTATGTGACTAGTACCAAAATTCAATATATCACTGCAGAAATAGATCACACTTCTGCATGGTATTGTAAAGCTGTGTTTGCATCTTTATTGGGTTAACAGATTTTTCTAGATGTATAAATATACCATGTTTCCAGCAATGCTATTTGATTCATATTTAATTGTTCTCCGGACTTACGTGTGAGATGGGTAATCAGGAGTGTCTTATCTCACATTTTCAGACTTGTTTACCCTTGAGATGATATGGCAATATATTGTAACAGAATTTTTGTATATTTTATGATTGTAGTAGCATATAAATTAAATTCACAGTAGGAAGCAGTTGAAAGTTAATCTTGGTATCTCCAAAATGTTGAGCTTTTCCACCCTTGAGATGAGATAATATATTTTAATACTGTCTTCAAGCCAGTATTTTGTTACTGCAGTAGTATATGGATTAAATCTGGAATGTATGTGCTTATCTTGCTTTTCTGTAGGAATTTTATTTGCCACGTCAAAAAAATTCAGAGGAATATATGTTTGTCATCTTCTAATAACTACTTCAGTAGGAGGCTTATACATATGTTGGAATAAATCAGCAGGAAAGGAGATGCAAAGCCAGACTCAGAAGTGTGGATATAAAGAGTGTCCTACACAGATAACCTGGTATCTTCTTAAGTAAATTTGTTCATTGCAGATGACATATTTAGCTAAATTAATGTATTTCATAGTTGATCAGTAATCTCTTTTGCCTGAATGTTGGCTCACTGTCTAGTGAAGTGAGTGTTGGTGGCCTCCAACCTAAGCTAAGCGGGATGCTTCTAAGGGTAGAAAGTTGTAGTAGAGACATTTAAACACAGAAGCCTGTGCTATCCTTTTTTTGAACTTCCTTTTATTTCCTTATTTTTCATAAATTTCAAAAGAGTCAGTGGTCTTTTGCTCAGAGGTACTTTATTACGTTGTTATGAGCAAGGAGAGATGTCTGATTCATCTCCTTTTTTCTATGAAATCTATGAGAAAATCACAGTATGGAATTGTGTTGATCCTTCCATGGTTTTTATAAGAAAGAATACTTTATAGAGGCAGTCACAGTTCACAAGTCACCAGGAGTCAATGAAGCTTACCAGCTCAGGGTAGAAGAGTGTGACTTTCAGTAAATTTCATTATAAAATGAAATACAGGAATTTGTGCTATCTCCTTGACACTTTCTAGTTTCTGGAAAGCATGCAAAAGAAGTTCATGCAGTATGACTGCAGGTTTTTTCTTTTGTTTCCAAATGTTTTTTGTTGGGGAGAGTGTACCTAAGTTTTGTAATAATATCAGTTGTTATTTCTCTCTCAAATGTTTTCAAATTTCATACTGGAAAGGGTCTTTGATATATCAATGTAGTCTGTAGAGATCGATTGTCATATTTTCTTTCCTTGTTCTTTTTCCCAACCGTGGAATTTTTAACAGGAAGTCTGATTTTATAGTGGGCCTCACCTTTATTGTCTTCCTCTGGTAGCTAATGTAGATGCTAATGTTTAGTTAGATGGATTAGTCTCTTGTTATTTTCATCTCTACTAAGGAGGTTTTAAATAAATACTTAAATATACATTTTAATGCAACTTTTTCTTTTGGTTTGTACATTCGACAAAAATATATTGGGAAGATCACTATTCTGTTGACTTTTTTCCCCTTAGGTGTATGTCTGCAGCAATAAAAGATTCTGGGATCAAACCTGAGGATGTAACGTATGTCAATGCACATGCAACTTCTACACCTCTAGGAGATGCTGCTGAGAATCAAGCAATCAAGAGACTTTTTAAAGATCACTCACGTAATATTGCAGTTTCCTCAACAAAAGGAGCAACAGGACATCTCTTGGGGGCTGCAGGAGCTATTGAAGCAGCTTTTACTGCACTGTCCTGCTACCATGGAATTTTGCCACCTACTCTAAACTTGCAGGAAACAGAGGCAGAGTTTGATCTCAATTACGTTCCATTGACAGCTCAGGAGTGGAAAACTGAAAAACGGCGTATAGCACTCACCAATTCCTTTGGATTTGGTGGTACTAATGCAACTTTATGCTTTGCAAGTGTTTAACTTACACCGTACATATTGTGAAAAAATGGCACCAATGATGATTTGTTGTACTGCTACCCCTGGTGTGTACTGTAATCTTTTCTCAGCTTTGAGAGTTGCTCGTTTGATACATAAGAAATTTATTCACCCTAACATTTACATCAGTAATTCTTTTAGAAAGAGGGAACTTCTTTTACTCATTTTAATAAAAATAAATAAAATATCTATTCTTTGTGTGGTAAAGAAGTTTTTGTTCTTGAGTAGGAGATGTGGTTAAACCACATTAGAATAGATTTTTGTATGCATGTGACACAGAAATTGTTTGGAAGCATTTATGCAAGAGAGGCTGGCTAACAAACTAAAATACCACATTTGATGAATTACATGCATGATGGTCCAAGGATTATGAGTGAGCTTCCCTTTCTTACCCACACCATCTATAATTCTACCTTTTTCCTCATGGTAAATTGTCTCAAATATCATAGATTTATGCACATAATTCCACACAGCTGGTATTCAGGGGACAATAATATAGACAGACGTTCATAAGATTTCTGTCAGTGGTTAATTTTCTTTTTATCTTTATTCATTTCCATTTGTTGTGTTTTCTCATTAGCCATGGGCTAACAGTGAAGGATTCATACAGCATGGCCTGTACACCTTCCGTGTGGCATAGGGATAGAATTAGTGGGTGATGACCTGTTTTGTTCTGAAATTTTGTACAAGGATAGTAAGGTAGATATTCAAGTATGGCACTGAAGATTTTAAAAATAGTTACACAGAAAGGAACAAGTATCTTGGGAAGTATCTGGTTGTTCTGCCAAAATGGAAAAGCAGAACTAGTAAAATTTTGCAAACAAGGCATCTTTTAGGAAAAAAAATGTATTCAAGAAATAAATCTGAGAGAACAGAAAAATTAAACTTACCTAAGCTAACATATTGATGATAGTCTAGGTTTTCTCTTGCAAAGAACAAATAAAGGACTTCATCTATTCCTTCTGGCACCAGCCAGCATCTTTAGCCAAGTAGGGGCTTGATTGATAGTGCAGATGCGAGTAAAGTTTGATATTTTTGTTGGTGGGTTAGTTCGTTAAAAGACTTTTCACCAGTGTTCTTTTTGAAATTGTCAGTCTTAGCCTTTGACCTGTGTAAGTGGAGGCAAAGTAACTCACTGGATTTAAAACAAATGACATAATAAGTAGCTCTACTGTAAGTAAATTTCATTCTGGAAAGAGCTTACTAATGGGCTATCATGAGGCTGAGCTGTACCCTAAAATCTCATTATTTACACAAATAGTCTCAATGCTTATATTGAACAGCAGAATTTTTGCATTTGCTGTCTTTACTGAATGGAAATTTAAAGAGGCTGATATGAAAAATGCAGTTGCAGAATGATTAAGACTATCTCAGAAACTGAGCTCATACAGAACAATGCAGTCCAGAATAGATTAATGAATAATAAGCCTGAAAATGAAATGATCTATTACCAAAGAGAAAATGTGAAAGCATACAAGCAAGAGAGAGTATGGGAGTTTGCTGTCAGGGAAAATATCAACAAACCTCTTACCATATGATAATTAACAGTGGCAGTACAATGAATGAGGATCTGGATTGCATGCAATATAAAAGGCAGAATATCAAATTCAACAATACTCTCTGCAAATTAAATGAAAAAATAAATTGATTTATAGAATTCAGACTCCAGGAGAGAACTAGCAGCAGGGTTGTGAATTTGGAGGAAATCATCCAGCAAGCTTTTTCTGAAGACAGTGTTTTTTCAAGTGGTTATGATTCTGTTTGGAATAGGGGAGACTAGGTAGTGCTGCATTGTTGTGGACCTGAAATACAGTGTTACTAAACTCACCCTGTCTTGTTACATAGCTGCAGTCCTGTCATTAATGTTGTGACAGAAACCATGGGCCCAGGAGTGTTGGGTGCAGACTGTAGTGTGCCAACCGTGAAAAGATAGATGATACTGTCACATAGAAAAATAAAACAGAAACTGAAATGATTAAAAGACATTTCTCCTGTCTTCAGCCCACTGCAATCTAATCATCTGGTGCAGGTAACCTTTAAACCATGAAAGCTTTGTGATGATAGTTATTTTAGGTGTTTTGATTATGGATCATTTTAAGAGGCCTAGATGCAGTAGCAGTGTGCCCTGCAGGAAATCCAGATTTTTAAAAAGTGAATAAAGCCCAAGTTTAACCCCTGTCTACTTGAATTTTGTTTATATAGTTTTCATTTTTATCTACTTTTTTGGAATAATCTCTTTTTATCACCTACCCTACTGAGCTGATCAGGGACTACTTCCTGCTAATTGCTGCTTTATTATGGTAGCTGCAAACATAAAAGGAAAATGGATCTGTGTTGCTAAAATATTAAGTGAGCAAATTGATCAACATATTAAAACAATGCTTTCCCTTAAAATGCTCTTTTTATCTTCCATAATCGAGAGATGTAAGCGTCTAGAGTCAGGATTTAAAAATCTTTGTACTTAGACTTACAAGTCGGGAGTTGCTTACCATCTGGTAAGCAAAACTTGGAGGTGCTGGTACAGAGTTTATTTTGAAGCCTACTTCTGAAGTGGTGCAACACACTTGTGAGAGCCAAATGCTCCAGGCAGCATCAGAGAGTGGCTGAGGCTGGAAAGCACCTTTGGAGATCGCGTAGTCCTGCCCCACTGCTCCAAGCAGGGCCAGCTACAGCAGGTTGCTCAGTGCCATGTCCTGCTGGATTTTGAGTATCTCCCAGGATGGAGACTCCACAACCTCTCTGGGCAACCTGTGCCAGTGCTCTGTCACTCTCACTGTAAGAATTTTCTTATATTTAAATGGAATATCCTGTATTTAAATTTAAACTTAAATTGTGCCCATTGCCTCTTCTCCTTTCAGTGGCATTGCCTCTTCTCCGTTCAGTGGACACTACTGAGAAGACTCTGGCTCCCTCTTTTTCATTCCCCCATCAGGTGTTTATACACCTTGATAAGACCCCTCTGGGACCTTGTCTTATCAGGGCTGAACAGTCCCAGCTCTCTCATCCTCTCCACCTATGTCAGATTCTCCGGGTCCTTTATCATCTTTGTGACTCTTCCCTGGACTTACTCCAGACTGAACATGTTTCTCATGTACTGGGGAGCCCAGTGCTGAACCCGGCTCTGCAGATACATCTCTGCTGAGTAGCAGGGGAGGACCATCTCTCATGAGCTGCTGCTACTGCTCTTCCTAATGCAGCCCACAATGCTTTTGTCTTCCTTACAGCAAAGGCAGCTCTTACTGCAAAAGTGTCAGGACCATCAGGTCTTTTTCTGCCAACCTACTTTCTAG
Source organism: Atrichornis clamosus (assembly GCA_013400975.1). Lineage (NCBI taxonomy): Eukaryota > Metazoa > Chordata > Aves > Passeriformes > Menuridae > Atrichornis > Atrichornis clamosus. Next base: position 2,327 of record WBMZ01003468.1, on the reverse strand, counting down.
CTGGTTAAAATATTGTTTAGACTTGTATCAAAAATTTTAACTAAAGCTAATATTTTTAGAAATAAATGCATTTGAAACAAAAATTGGCATTGTAGTAACTTACATGAACTTAATTAAAGGAACCTAACAGCATGTGTTTGCTGAAATCTTACAAAGGTCAAGCCACTGCTCAGGGTTAATTATTATATCTACCTAAACAATTTATTAAAATGATAAACCTTGTTTCATTTTGGACTTCTGTAGCTTGTTCTGCAAGTGTTGAGAGAAAATATTCCTCATGTTAGTTCACTCAGATCAGTTTAGTTCAGTGTGAAGAAGTTTTTTTTGTAAGCGTATTTTTTTACTAATGAAAGAATTTATAAAATAATGTCTTGCTAGTTCCTAAATGATTTCAAATTAAATCCAGTTAAAGCTTGAAAGAAGCCCTGAGCAAAAGGTTTTATTTTCAGTAAATGGATGCATAGATTTCAAATATGATAATAAAGATCAAGAATAAGTATATACTAAACTACAGTTATTTCAAGGCATCTATGACATCATAACACAAAGGCTATGTTTAGTTGCAACTCATCACGTTTTCCTGCTTATCAGCTGATGATAGTTTGCCTTTCTCTAGCACAGAAGCTGTAAGTGTCCTTTGGATGATATTTCATGATTTCTCAAGCCATGAGTGAGCCTGTAGTGAGAAGTGTGTACTACAAAACTGGGTGGCTGAGGATCAGACTTGTCCTGTCACCCTTGTCACCGTGCCTGACAGCCAAGGCTGTGCATGGAGCATTCATGCTGGGAGGCTGTGCCAAGTCTCTTGATGCTGTCAGAATGTTTGGGGTGGCATCCTTGTGGGACCAGCCTTTGGAGTTTTGTGACCAGATGGGGCATGGGAAAGCGGTTGGTACAAAAGCATCCAGCGGGTTCACTCCCAATTGTCTGTGACCTGATTTGTCTTTCCTTTTGTGTCTTCCAGTTTGTTTTAATGAATCCAAATGCAGACTTTAAGGACAGTTGGACAGTGGAGTATTTTTGTTGAAATAAAAAGTCTCTGTGAAAAGAAATGTGAGAAGCTTTTAAGATGTGGTTGGAAGTGTTCTAGGAAGTGGATTTTTGGAAAGCAAAGCAGGGCAGTATCTCAGATGCGAAGGTAGTGTGGAAACTGGTAAAGTTTGCAAAAAGATTAATTTTGCTACCTGTTGTTTAACATAGACTTGTTTTACACAGTAAAGCTCCACAGTGATTGTTGTCAGAAAAAAAAAAAAGGTATTTATATTTTCAGCTGGTCTTCTATTAGAATATAATTGGGAGAGGAGACATTTTACTCTTTTTTGAGGACTATATGGAACATTTCTACCTTGGACAATTTCTGAGAAAAGGTTTCTAAGTACTTTTTTTTTTTCTACAGTGTAGGATTTGGTCTAACAAATGCTCTCTTGATTCAAACTGAAAAAATATAGCCAAAGTTGGGTTTTTTTCTTTTTCAAAAAGCAAAAGCTAGTGGTTATGTATTATTTACATAAATCAGGAAAAGGGATAAGACAGTCAAGTTTGAAAAGAAAAGGCAGGAGATAAAAAGTTATCAATTCATTATACATTCTTTTCATTCTCTGATACAGTAGCAACATCATTTTCCACTTTAGAATAAGACGATATGCATCATTTTAAAGCAATAAACACCCCAAACTTTGGAATGTATAAACCTTGCTTTACAGAAGTGCATATTTTGAAAAGAAGCACAATGTTTAAAATTCAGGTGATATAGTGGAGTATTCTGCAGAATAGACATTTTTAGTGCTTTTAAGAGCATGTAAAAATCCTAATCTCTCTGATTTCCCTGAGTGTCTTTGGTCAATGTCTTGTGCAAATACACCACTTCAGCTTCTTCCGTAGTGGTAAAAATGGGCTAACATGCTTGCATGGCACTTGAAAGGACTACATCCTCTTTCTGTCAGAGGCTCTCTGTGCAACTCAATTTATAAATATTCTTATCTTCCTTCATTTTCAATATGTAAATCACATTTCACCTGGAACAAAAAGACATTTGATCCTTAAGTAGCACTGTGAGTTTGGGCAAGTCTCCCAGGGCTTCTGCCCATCATCTGGGCTCAGTCAAACCTCCCTATCTCTTAGGATGCGAGGAGAGAAACTACCCTCAAGATTTGGATTCTGTAGTAATGTTGGCCCGTACTCACAAACTGTGAAAATGAAGCTGGAATTAGCATTTATCACAGCTGACACCATAGTGAATATATTTCTTCCTTCTGGTGTGGTGGGTTTGTGTTTCTTAGTGAATTTTTTCTTACCAGGCAGACGACTGGCAGGAGCGAGTGTAGTCA